>JARFIW010001457.1:0-517239 GCA_036346225.1 Platerodrilus igneus | reverse complement strand
GACTTCATTGTAAATTTTCATCGCTCGAGTTTTCTGAATGTAAACTCCAATTATCAGGTGGTGCTGGAATCTCGTCACTGAGAGGAGGCCTGGTAGCAAAAGGAAGGTTGGAATATTTAATGGTCTTTTTTGTCTTGCTGGTTATTCAGTAATTTTTGTACTGCAGAAATAGGACCGTGGAATAGTCCTTTGGTTCCCTCCATACCAAGGAATTGTGAATTCCATATGTCGTGAGTGTCCGTTAAGCCAACCACTAAATAATATTACATAAGATGCACAGCTAATATGAGGGGCCCAAGATTTGTATTTCAGATTTGAGACACAAAATAAAGTTCATATGCATGAGTTACATCAAACAAGATTTTTTGCTATTGGGGACAAATATTTATTATTGTATGTAAAATTAGCTCGTTGGGAAATTTTTGTTGATGTATTCGGCATTAGCATAGCAAAGTACATCAGAAACAGCTACAGTTAGTTCTTTAACAAAATTACTGTTGACGACCTGTGTTATCTATGCTCTTCTAAGCACTATAAAAGGGGAATCTCATTATTATTGTTCTCCGTTTGTATTTCTTCTCCTCTCACCTTCCCTCAGATAAGCAAAATTCAAACATCGGTTTTAAGTTCTCCAAATCATAACAAAAAATTAACAGTAGCTCGTATTGTATTCCGAAATAATAATGGACTTTTGTGTTTGGGTTATTATTTTATTCACCTCCAAGAAAAAATAGCTCTTGGTGAGTCTAAGAAAATTTAAAAGAAAGGAAATATTTTAACAAATCTTTTTCTAAAGAAAATAAATCTTTGTAGTATTGGTTATCAGTGCTTGAACCTTAAGCGAATTGCGACAATTTAAAATATCAAAATTTTGATCAATGTTGCTTTTATACTAAAATTTTTTCCAAAAAGCCAATAGTATCTGTAATGCCACTAAGCATGGATTGTGTTGCTAATCAAACTTTCATTACTTGACCCAGTGTGATGTGATTAGAGTTTGCTAACCAGGGTCCTTTTTGTCGAATCTTGTCCAACTCTTTCACATATGTACTTTCAAAATATTATAATTTCTTGTAATTTATGCATATGGTATGGATCTAGTACACAATGTATTTTTGTTGGTGCACATGTAAATGCAAAATAATGCACGCAGCATTGTATCAAAAAGATAGATTACAATCCAACATTTTGAATATTGCTAAATTTGTATTGGTTCCATCTGCGGTTATCCATCGATTTTTATTTCTTTTACCCCTAAAGTTGCTAATCCAAACATTTAGTAGTTGGGTCTGAATGTTTGTATCTATTTTGTTTACCAAAAATATGCTCTATGGGACAATTAAAATTTGAGGTATAGCTAAGTTGTTCTAACAGAGCTTCAGATGCTGCCATCTGTAATGCCTAAATAATTCACACATCTAGTTAAGTTTCCAACAGAATTGTCTCAAGTAATTCGTTTTTACTAGGTTAGAATTTAAAAAGTTGTGGTAGCAATGGATGTTACTAAGAATAAAACTTAATCAGTTTGGAAACAGTGGTGTTCCTAAGCTATCCATGCATCTCCAAGTTTTCATGATAATAAATTAAATAACTGGACGTGTAAATGTTTCAAAATTGAATTGTAATTCCATATATAACACTATTCCCCACCAGTAAAAGCATGGACTCCAGCGGCGAAGTTGTTCTTCGTTGTGGGTACTGTGGCTAAAAGTTACTGTTTGTGGTGGCCCATGTCGGTGGTTTGTAGAAGTTGTTGTTCACCCTGCTGTATTATTTCGTAAGCTTTGGCAATGTAGGTTGAATGTATCCTGTTAGTTTTTCCTATTCTATTAGAATTGATGGTTGTTCTACGGCAGGGGATGGAAGTAACGTAGCGAATCCAGACGTAGATTGTACGAATGATTTACGACTGACCAGGTTGATCCCAGAAAAGTAAAGGGTTGCTGATATATAACGTATTCGGCAGAACAGAATGAAAATTATGACAACACTTATCAAGATGAGGATAAGGAGAACGATAGATAGTAAGGTAAGAAGCTATTGGTTGATGTTTTTGGTCTACGATCCAGTTTTCGTTGAAGCAGTCTTCTAATTTGTCAAATTTTACTTGTGGGTCCCCATATTTGGGAATGGATAAACTTGAAACTTTGTCCAATGGACTAGTAACGTCGTTATCAGAAGGTCCATGGTTGTCAAACTGATACTTGTCGGCCAGTATTTCTGCATGGTGTCCATTGATAGTACAACCACACAGTAATTGGAACCATACTGCTCCATTATTTGTCTTAGGTGGTATTCTATAAATCGTAGTGTTACAACGAACTATCATATTGAAACGTGGGTGAGTAATGATGCAGTGATTTTCATCGACTTGGGTCAAAACTCATTGTCTGTTCCAGTCTCTCGGCATTCAAATGGACAAATTGCTTAGCTGAGCGTTGGTGCTCTCTTCCAACAAGCGGTTGGTAGAAGATATTGTCAAGCCATTATTATTGTAAAATTGATTTAAAAAGAAAAGTCTCTCTGAATGGATCACAATGTAGTGCTAGTATCGTCCATAAATTTGACATTTGTGGGGTGTATGCTTTGTGCACCATAGGTATCGCACTTGTACATTTAAATTGGTCCCATGCAAAGGGAGGATTAATTATTCTACTCATGACTAATCCAGGGAAGTTTTGTCTCAAAAGTGGAATATGGACTCCAATTAGAGTCAATTGGTGTGACATCGCGGATTCTAGCAGGGGTAGAGTGTAGTAATTGGTTGTATAGTCTAAAGAAAAATCAAAATCATTTACTAATAACCTTGGCTTAATTAGTCTTAAAGCTAATTCTAAGGTTTTTATCGGCACTATATCTAATTGTAGAGTTTTAGTTTGGCACATTTCAGTGAGCTATACCTGGTCCATTCATAATAGGACATCCATTCTGTCATCAGAATGGTTAGTAAAAATGATCATTGTAAATGTGTCTAGATACGGTCACGTTTGATAATGTTCTCGAATAAAAAATTTCTGTAATAGGAATTTTTCGTTCTAATGATATCCTATGTACTAACATTTCAACTTCATAAGTAGTTGTAAATAATCGCAGAATATGATTTCTTACTACATATTGAGAATCATAAATCGCATTGTCGTCTGAAGGAAGATGGTTGGTAACCGATGTGTTCTGTATTAGGGATTTGTAGCAGATCAAGGTATGTTGTAAAATTTGTAAACTATTTGCAAAACTATTTAGTGAGTATGCACATTTGGTCTATACAAGTATGTATGTCTTGCAAATAATTTTATTGATTGCCAATTTTCAAATAAAATCTGCCTTGAGGTATGGTAAAAAGTTATGTTAGGCAACCGTTGTAGATGTAATCGTAGAGTAATTATAATCTCCTGGAACCTATGTATTAACATTATATAAATGCTTAGTAATAGTATTGTTAAAGTAAGGAAGGGAAGTAAGAAAAAATAGAAACTGACTAGCAATTCTTCCTTAAAGTAAATGTTCGCCCTGTTTAGCGCGTAGAATAATATTTTTTATTAGTATCGTCTTTTATGATTTCACGTTCAATATAAATTCTTGTTTAAAAACAATCAATCAAGATTTTATAGTTATGATGGAGCAATGTCATTATAATCTTTAAAATTAAATTCTTGACTTAGTGAATTGTATTTTTCTATCCTAAGTTCCTGATAAAATAATAAAATTACTGGCAATTGTGCCGTTAAAAAATTAATTATAACCAATGAGGTTCCGATCTTATACACTAATAAATTATGTCTGGTAAGACAAGATAGTTTCATTTGTCCGACCTTGAGTGCTGTTGGTAGATCCACCACCGCAAAGTAGAAACTTCAAGCTTCGTGTTTTTGTAAGTAAGTGGTAGTATGGGAATAAAAGAAACTGAAAGTGAAGTCGTGTCAATAACACTACAAGAAAAATATAGAGAACTACCTTGAAGAGTTACAAAAATCGAAGAATAAAGTTTATTATTCACAGACGTATTAAAGCAATTTCGGTTCTGTCCGTCCTGTTGTGAATCGAACAGCAAAATCAAATTATTAATATGTAAATCATATACCTTACACGATATGGTTTCTTTAGAACTTAAAAAATAATATTAATTATAAAAATAAATTGCTTACCTGTACCAGAACTGTGTAGTGTCATCTACCTACAAGTTTTAGATTGTTCCAACGTTGCATTCTGTCCTGGGATAATGTGTACTATAATGTTACTGCTCTGGATTGGTTCATGGTCGGCTGTTCCTTCTTGTTCTTTTATGGAGACATCCTATTTAAGACTGGTTAATGTTCCGACTGAAGCAAATTCAATGTTTGGCTTCGTCGTCTTATCAAATTTAGAATTCTTTTTGCATTTGCGACAGCATTTATAACCTAAACCACCTGCCATGTAAACAACAAAATTAATAACCAATATGAATGTCAAAATGCAATAAAATAACGCATCTCCTGTTTTTACAGGTTCTGTAGCCATATCTGCTCGTAACCCAATGAGCAAATGTGAAAGGATTTGGGTTTCTGCATAATAGTAAATAAGCTAGCAAGATAGAAAGAATAATGACCATATTAAATATAAATTATCGCTGTGAGGCGCATATAAATCTTAGGTTTAAATGTGGTATTGCCGAAGTCCAATTTGATTCAAGCATTCACTGACATTGAATGTTGACTCCGGCTGCGAAGAATGAATAACCAATGTTTTTAAATTGGTCCATATTGTTTGTAAAATATGGGTAATTGTGATGGTTTTAGATGCCGCACTACCACATGGAAATCGTGATGAAATGATTTCGTCCTCCTTTTATTAGAGAGCAATTGCATGAAAAGTGCAATTGAATTGCTCCAGGTTGGTTATAAATAGAATCCATCTTGAATTTCAGAAATTATTAAAGTTTTTGAAGAACGACATTGAAATGTGGTGTTCTGGTAGTTCTAATACTGTGCTTCCCAAAAACATTTTCTGGGCACATAAATGACCTTGCGTTCGTCTGATGCAAAACTTGAAATTAAACAGAGTTTGCCCTTGTAAGGGTGACAATGGTTCAAGGAAGACCCTGAAACATACTTTAAAAGTGGTAATTGTTTTTGGTTCCCTAAAGAAGTTGCGACAGCTAAGTATAAGGTGTTGTGTATTAATAAACATGTGTCATTGGTCCAAGCAAAGGATGTTGCTATTAATTCGTATTATTTTCAATGTTGATCAAGTTTGATAATGCGTATTGTGACTTGTACGTAAAGTTATCTGAAAAAATACAGTCTCAAATGTGTAATATTGTGAAATGTTGTCGCTAACTCATGATGGCTTGTTGCAAGTTCCCGAGATAAATTAAATGTCTTGCCTTGGTATTTGTGACGTTATAATTGAAGGTGAAATTTTGTGATCGCGACAGGCACTGATCAATTCCATTGCATTAACTTGTCGTTCAAAATTTACAAGTCTAATCAAAGTAGCATAAGTGTGAAACATAGCTCGCTCAATTTTAAATTCGGTGTCTGTTATTGTCTTATCAATAGTATTGCGTAAGTTACTGTCAAATTCTACAACTTTGTCTATTTACCGTCTAGTTTCCCAAAAATTGTCAGATAATAATTTCTGATATGAATCTATACCTTGTGAAGAGCTAGTGATTTCCCTAAGATTTTTCCTCAAACCTAAGTCGATATGGGAAAGAAGTGATTGTAATTCCCTATGATCAAATTCTAAACTGTCAATTTGCTTTTGTGTAGAAAACAAAAAATGTCGCCAATAAAATGTATACCTTGTATGGGTCTTGATCATCCTGCATTATTGCGTATTGTTAGTGGATTAATATTGCTGTTGATAGTCATGTTTTGCATCCAAAATTTTAGGTTGATTGCTCGTGAAAGCATATTTAATTCTTTATCAAAAAGTAAGCCACTATCACTTACATATTTATCCATCATACATACATGACTTAATCCTGCCTTGCATAAATGATCAAAATCTTACTTTGGCACCTCTTGTTGGAACTTATACTGTAGGGGTACGGTGGCGTTGTATGCCGTTACTTGTGGTAAGGGTTTCCAAAAAACCCCACTGGTCACTTTGACTGTCCTCGTAATGTTGGGATCAGTGTTGGCAAAATGAAGTAAGCTTTGGTGTTCCTAAAAGAGAATGAAGTCGTAGACGTTGTTACCTATCAAAAAGAAAAATTCTAATCAAAAAATTTCGATTACTATTCGTAATAATAACAGTAAATGTCGCTGGTATCATTTCCAAGAACTTCATGGGAATTCCTCAGTTACAGTATTCACGAGTTGGTTTTCCCAAGAGCATTCTTACTGTTCTATGTTTAATTTATTTTCTTAATATTTCAATCTACTATATTATGACCACTCCTGTTCATTATTTACATAAATGATCTACCATCTTTACAAATACATGGTAAAATCATATCCTATGCCGACAATACTGTATTTTTTTGTGAGTCCGATACGATTTATTAAATACAGTAGAAAAAGACCTACAAAATATATTCAGATAGTTCGAGTACAACAAACTAACAGTGAATCAGGAGAAACCAAAATTTCTTAGCTTTGGATGTTATAAAGACAGTATATCCCTAACATAATCGGTAGAAAGAACCACAATGAGGATTGTCATCTGACAACAAACTGTAATTGTCCAGGCATAAAATGACAAGACTCTGTCAACTAACTAGGAACGTACTTTGATTCACATCTCAAGTGGGAACACCTGTAGCAGTGTAAAATCCTGCTAATATCATTATAGGTAGGCAATCCTAATTACGTAGCGTATACATCTATGGTAGTATACAGTTCTATGGCGGGTAGATCAAGTTAGAACGGAGTAGGGATTCAAGATCCGACGGCGATACTCGAGGTCGTCTCGGTTTTCTGGTCTTTTTGATTTGAACTTGCAAGCATGATGGTGATTCGAGAGATCGGTTTCTTAGGAAGAATTTTTGCAAAGAAGCGAGTTCGGTTTAAAAGTTGTTAACTTAACGAAAACTTACAGCAGGCTAGTGGTAGGTGAGATTTCTTTTAAATAAAATTTTGCTAATGAAGTATTACAAATTTTTAGCTGTCAGTTACGGCTGAAAGCAATAACTGTAGTTATTTTAAAAAATTAGATGACTAATGGTACCGTCTTGAACGTAAGAGGTTTCCAGTTATCTAATGGCGTTGGCATAAATTTGGATTTGAGTAAAAGGAAATTCATGGGAAGCTGTACCATTCGAATTTAAACAAATAGCAGGTGAAGAATCTACAAGTGCGAGTTTTGAGAGCAAAGGTTGCTGATACTTCATAATTCCATGGTCATTGCAAGGGTCAAGTCGAGTCAAGGACGCAGCTGGCGTGTATGTTTGGCTGATTGCATCCAGATGATAGTGGTTTTCCGACAAATCATGTAAATAGGTATTTATGACCTTCTTATCTGATCGGGCTTGGAACATAATTTATCTAAACAAAAGTGTAAACTAAAAATAATCTTTATCGGTAACTTAACCTATGATTTGGTTGTAAACATTCCTGGAAGTTCTAAATTAATTCTATTTTAAAATTGTTAGTAAGTTACCTGATGCCTGCTAGATAATTTTAATACCGGTATCAGGCTGCATTTACTTGAAATTAAATTTGAACTATAATGACATTATTTAAATAGAATTTCACTTTGAAAATATAGCACTTTAAATAAAGTGCTTTGTATAAATATTTTGTATTAGCAAACAGTGTAACATTGATGGGGTTATGAGCTCAGACACTTATCGGCGCATTTAAATTAATTGTAAATAATTTAACGTAATTTAATTTTTTTCAATAATTGTATATAAAATTTTGACTTATGAAAGTTTAAGTCAGTTGTATGTAGTTTTGCTGCTTGAATATTTCTTAAAGAATTAATGTGAATTTTGCTCATTTGTACATACCTCTTCTTGTACATATTTTATTACGAAAACATTAGAAATACTTTGCCTTCCAATTGTTTATTTATTGAACTGGTGTGTTTGTGACTTAGTGCATTCAATGGTACACTACTGTGTTAAGCTATACAGGTCATCCCACCCCTGAAGAAGTTATAAGACGTTTTATGCTCTTAAATTATTATAGCTTAGGCTATGTTTTTGTAAGCAAAATTAGTGTTTTGTTTAGATTCTGCCCATACTTAGGGAGACTGAGTTTGCAGCCAGTGTAGCAGTCCCGAGGTATTAGATATATTTTTTTTGCTCCCTTACAGATAGGTGTACCAAGGAGTAGACACACCACACAGCATCTCTCATGATAAACTTAGATACACTCTAATCATGCTTCATAAACTTTCCCTTATCCTAGGTAGGAAGCAGTTAAAAACAATTTATCACACTATTTTTTATCACACCTAAGATAAGGTATTATTGCCTGGGGAGCCTTATATAGAAATGTATTAGTTAGTTTAGACATCCTCCAAAAAAGCATTACGGCTAATCCTCAAGCATCCACCAAGATGTTCCTCAAATCTATTGTACAAAGAAAGTGCTATGTTGCCAAACAGAAAGATATTTTACAAAACCGGTGCTCTATTGTAAGAAAAATAAACAATTCAAGATAGTATCGGAACCAAAAATATCAAGGCAAGCAATATATGGTACTGTAACAGTTCCAATAAAACGAACCCGAATCGGACAATGTGCATTTGACTTTATTGGTGGAAAAATATATGTGCTAGCTGTAAATATCAAAATTGTGCATAACTATAACAGTTTTAAAACCAAAGTTACAAAATGGTTCCAAAGAAACCAGACGAATAGTGAAGATCCTTTAATTATAGTGCAGTGAATGCTCGGCCTATCTAAAACTTGACATACCTAACATTGTGTTCCATTTATTTGTATAAAATGTCATAAACAATAGGTTTCAGTTTTCAATTGGGCAGAACTCTATAGACAAACATCCATACACAAGCACTCGTAGCGCTTTAATGGATAAAACGAAATTGATTTTAACTAAATATTTTATTGTTGGTATTGTTGTTGTAAAAATTGTATTTCTATTATTCTAATACATTCTAATATCCTATTCTAATAAAAAAAGTTTTTTTTACATTGACGTTTTTTGTCCGTTATTTATCATGTTTCCCGAACTACGTTTATGATTTTCATGGTTTTCGCTTAAGTGTAACGTTCCCTGTTTTACGTAGTGCTTAGTATAAATTTACAAGAAAAAAATATAATAGTGTGTATGTGCGAGTATTGACGCTGTGTAGAGAGTAAAATTCCTTTAATTCGTGGTACTAAACTATAAATTTTGGTTTCAAGTTTGGCTTCGATTGGTGTTCTAAGTAATAATACAAAATACGTATAAGAATAATGTTTGTTCCTTGGTAAAATATAAAATATTTCAGAATGCCTAGGATTTTATTCTTCAAGGTCGTCTTTGTAAGATGTTCAACTTCATCGTTTTCATTGTCTGAATTTTCATTTGTACCAAGTTTTTATGTGTTATGTATGTGTTTGTAAATGTCTGATGCATCGTTTGTGCTATATACATGTAATACATAACCACACCGGTATGTAACCTTCAATAGGCAGTTATAGACCTTAATAACATATTAAGAGACGTAAGCAATTGGTGTGGTAACAACAGACTATGGTTGAATCCACACAAATCAACTGTCTTATACATTGCTTCCACTAAGCACCGTTCTAAGATTGACTACGATAATCTTCAGGTATCTTTAGACAATAATGTCATAGTAATAAGGGTTGCTGCGGTAAAAACCCTTGGAGTAATACTAGATGAAAATCTGAATTTCTCTGAACATGTCCAAAAAGTCTTTCGACTGTTCTCTAGATTGAAACTACTTTATCAATTAAAGATGTACTTAACAAGGTTAACAAACTAACACTGGTGAAAGCACTAATTTACTCAAACATTGATTACTGCTGTTTTGAATACTTATTTCAGAAAAATAAAACTAAATTGCAACGAATTTAAAATGCTTGCTTTCGATATGTTTGTCGTATACCATTTATGCATCCTGTTACACCATACTTAATCGACATGAAAGAATTAAATATTGAAAAGCATATGCACTTATTATGTACTGTGTTTGTACATAAAATAGTAAATACTGGCACTCCACCATATCTGAATACGCAACTAACCTATAGATCGTAAGAACACTGTGTTAACTTAAGGTGTGATAGGTATACAATACTGAGGCATAAAACTTCAAAATTTAGGGGAAGTTTCTCATATACAGCCCCTACATTATTAAATCAGTATTCTCAATATCTCAGCAGTACAGTAAATTCATTTAAAAAAGGTATTACCAAAGAATTATTGAATTATTAAACTAGGTATGTAACTGTTTTTGGCTTAATGTTATTGATATTGGCTGATATTATTGTTATGTATGCAAGGGAAGGTGGTAGATCTACTATGTAGAACCTTACCCGTTCATGTAATATGAATAATGTGCCGTGGGCCTTAACCATGGTTTATGGTGAGGTAATATACGGCTTACGTGTACTATTTCACGTTTTGGTCCTATATGTATTACATAATCAACTTCTCCGGTTCTATCTACAATTGAATAAGGTCCATGATATTTTAAAAGTAATTTGTCAGACTTCCCAACAAATCGTTGTGGTACAAATATTCGTACTCTATCGCCAATTTGAAATGTCTAAGAACGATGTTTATCATCGTATCATATTTTTTATTTCCCTCGACTGTCTTGTATATTTTGGACAGATTGGTTCTTGCACATGTACTAAGTGAAAAGGCTATAATTTAGTTGTATTCTGAATAGACGAGTTGTGAGCAAAACAACATGGGGTACATACTTACATCAATTTTTTTTTTATTGGGCATCACTGGTAATTGATAGTATGTCAGCTAAAGTTTTATTGAAGCATTCAGTTAAATTGTTTATGGACTGGGTGATAGCTTGAAGTATATACTGACACCAATTTTTTTTTAATCGGCATCAATAGTAATTGATAGTATGTCGGCTAAAGTTTTATTGAAGCCTTCAGTTGTCGTTTGTGACTGGGTGATAGCTTGAAGTGTATTGATTTTTTATTCCCATAAGTTTCAGTAATTGTGTTATCATCTCTGATTGAAATACTTCCCTGTCTGTTAAAATATAACGTGGGCGACCATGTTTTAAAATTGTGATTTAATAAAAAATTTGCTACGTGTTCTGCTTTACCATTTGGTAATGCATGTGCTTTGACAAATTATGTCGCATAACATGTTGCAACAACTATAACTGTGCTTCTCTTATTAGAGTTCCTAAATGGTACTAATAAATCTATTCCTATTCTATCAAAGGGTTGTTAAACTGAGATTCTGCAGTTCTCCTGCGGTTTTTAAATTATTTCTGTTCCTTTTTTTGCCTGACAGTCGGGACAACCTAAAGTATATTTTCTATTGTCCTGTGGCATTAGGTCCCAAAAATATTCGTCTTTTAATTTGTAATAAGTTTTGATAAAGCCTAAATGACCTGAAATGGGATCACTGTGATGTGAATATATAATTTCACCAATAAGAGAATTTTGGAATTACTAATAAATGTTCTTGCCCTAAAAGTTTTGGAGTTTTCCCATATAAAACCCCGTCTTTGATAATAAAATTTTGTGCATACCTGATGGTATCCGATGCTAGGTCTAATGTTGAAAAATATTGGCGTTTGCCTAATTTGTCTAAAATTTCGGTTATATTTGGTAGTGGATATTTGTCATCTACCGTTTTTTCATTTAATTTTCTATAGTCTATTACCATTCTGTACTTTCTCTTTCCGGTTGCGTCTAATTTCTTAGGTACTATTAACACGGGGCTGATCCATGGTGAATTGGAGTGCTGGATTATGTCTTATTCTAATAAGTCTGCTACTTGTCTGTCAGCTTCTTCTTGGCTTGCATGAGGTAGTCTATATGCTTTTGTAAAGATTGGTTTATTGTCTGTTAGCTCGATATTATGTTTTACTGTGTTGGTGAATGTTAATGGTATTCCTTCGCAATGGAATATGTCGCGGTATTCAAAACATAAGTTTTTAATTGCTCTTTCTTCTTCTTGATTGATGTCGGTGTTAAAGCGGATGTTAGTTAAATTTTCTCTTAACATTTTGTCATGTTCTATTGGGTTGTAATCGTTTTCTAAATTTTCGTCTATTTCCATTTCGTTAAAATTTAATTCTTCTATGTTAATTGGGTCTGTCAATGATAATTCTACGGGATAGTCGTTTGAATTTAATATCGTTGTGGTTGCATAATTATCTTTTATTTGTACTAAAGCGGTTGGGGTTTCTACTCCTTGTTGAAAAGTCATATGATTTATTATTCCTACTTTTTTGTTAGATTCTACTGGGTTTTTATTTTTCTTTCCGTTCGGTGTTCTATTGTGTATTTTTGTTCGATTTGTGTTTTGAAATTTAATGGGGATTTTTCCGTATTTCGTCCTTAATAAGCGATTTTTAATGTCAATGTTGGCTCCTAATTTTCTTAGAAGGTCCATTCCGATTAAGCCGTCATATTTGTCGTTAAATTCGAATACACAAAATTTATGTTTCATTTTAACATTAAATGTTCTCGGTAAGGGTATATTAGCTATAAATTGGTGTATTGTTGTTTGATGGGCTGTTTTTATTTTAAATGGTTCTCTTTCTACATAAGCTAAATAATGTTTTTCACAGTTCTGGGGCTAATTAATGTTTTTGAGGATCCGGTGTCGATTAATAGTTTGAATTCGGCGTGGGGTATTTCTATGTATGGTAGTACTAAGTGATTTATGTTATTTAAGTTTATTAAGTTTGGTCGGTTATGAATTGGTCCATTTGAAAATTTGAGTTCGAGTCTTCTTCGTCGTACTCCTCGTAAGTATCGTATTGTTCATAAATTTCTGCATGGTTTGATTCATTGTTCGTAGTTATCTCAATGTAATTATTCTGGTCAGTGTCAAATTTTTCTACTTCTTGATGAAATAGTTCTTCTGATGTAAAATTGCATTTCTGATGAGGGTTCGGTCGGATATGTGTTATCTTTGTATTTTGTCTGGCGTTACCAGATGAGGTACCCATTGGTGTTGGTTTATAATAATTATTAGGGTTGTTATGATTATTAGTCATTGGTGTATTTCTATTGGGGTTTGCGTTGAATGCTGTTCTTTGTTGGTTTAGGTTTTGATTAAATCTTGGTTGGAATGCGGGTTTCTAAAAGTTGGGTTAAACGTTGGTTTTGGAAAATGTTTATATTGATTATTAAAATTTGTATTGTTGAAGCTTGGGTTATTAATTTGCGATTGATTTGTTTGTGCGTTGAAGGGTGTGAATTTTTGTTGAGGGATTGCTTGTCTTGTGGCTTGTATAGTTTTTATTGGTGAATAACTTTTATTCGCGTTAGGGTTGTATAGTCTGTTGCGGTAATACATTACATTTTCTTCTTCTATTACTAGGTTCATAGCTTCTTCTAGATTTTGGGGTCGTTGGAATCTGATTTTATCCAATAGTCGTTCTGGTAAAGCGTTTATATACGTGTCCAGTGCCATTTCGTCATACATTTTTGTTTTTAAATGTCGAACGTTTTGATCGGGTTCTTCGATTTTTAATTTTGTTAGGATTAAACTTCTCACGTCTTGACATTTCATTCCGAATTGGTAGGGGGATATATTGTGTTCCATTCTAAGGTTTATTAGGTCTCGTACCAGGCATTTTATGTTACGTTGGTCTCCAAAATATGCAATTAGTAGTTGTTTAAATTCTTGCCATTCCTGTAAATCGTCCCTACTGGCGATTAAGGTTAGTGCCCTTCCGGTTAGTTTACTTATTATCAAGCGTATAAGCAATGAATTTCTTTCGTTATCTCCGGGTTTGTAGACGGTTTTTAGGAACATTTCGGCTGCGCCAATGAAATTTACAAGATGTGCCTGCGTACCATCAAATATCTGTATTGTCTCCAAATAAAGTCGCATGTCTGCGCTATTTCGATTTTGGGTAATTTCAAAAAAAATTTTTTTTTGAATTGAGGTTTATTTTGCTATTTATATCGTTATTTTTGCTTCGAATTTATTAATTTTCCGTTTGGGTTGGGTTATTTCGAATTTTGTAAAAAATTGGGGTTGATTTTCTATTTGTAACGTTATTTTTGCTTTGGTTTTATTAATTTTCCGTTTGGATTGGATAATTTCGAATTTTGTAAAAATTGGAGTTGATATTGCTATTTGAAACGTTAATTTTGGTTTGGTTTTATTAATTTTCCTTTTAGATTGGATAATTTCGAATTTTGTAAAAATTGGGGTTGGTTTTCCTATTTGTGATGTTAATTTTGCTTTGGTTTTATTATTTTCGTTTTAGATTGGATAATTTGAAATTTTGTAAAAATTGGGGTTGGTTTTACTATTTGTGATGTTAATTTTGCTTTGGTTTTATTAGTTTTCCTTTTAGATTGGGTAATTTGAAATTTTGTAAAAATTGGGGTTGATTTTTGTTATTTCAAACGTTATTTTTGGTTTAGATTTTTTAATTTTTTATTTAGGTTGGGTAAATTCAAATTTTGTAAAAATTGAGATTAATTTTTGCTATTTTTATCGTTATTTTGGGTTTGGATTTGTTAATTTTAAGTTTAGACTGCGTCGGGTTATTTTTGCTGTTACTTGTGCTTAGTTACACAGTGCGGTGATGAATGTGTTGGATTTATACTTGATAATGTTGATTTAATTACCGTAGTCTTGAATTTGCCTGTTTCTATCTTGCGGTTTTAATTTGTCTTGAGTTTGCTTGAGTTTCTGATTTCTGAAGAATAGTTTCTCGCGGTATTTACTTTTCTTTGTGTTAGTTCAATTCTGTTAATTTGCAATTATATCGGTTTTAATTGAGTTGCATAACTTTTAGTTCGTCGGTCTTGTATTCTAAATTTAGCTTGCAGGTTAATTACTTTTGCACTTTATCGTTGTAATTAAATACCAAAAGGTGTAGTCTTGGTTATTTAATCGCGTACGTTGAGGTAATTAACACTTACAGGTGTTAATAGGAATTAAATACTTCACTTCCGTACTCGCTGAATGCTTTGCATAAATGATACGTCTAATTATTTTTAGATATCTCGGTGATGCATGACTTGTAATTGAAACTCTCCGTATTGTTGGTTTTCAAGTTGCAATTATAAGCGTTTTAATTAAAGCTTCTTACGATGACCGTTTAGCTTCACTCAGTATTTGCAATTTATAAATGATGAGTAATTTTAATTAAAAACGTTTAGTTTTTATTCCGTGTTTGTACTAAGATAGTTGTAATTTATTTATAGATCGTTGTGGTGTATAGTTTCTCATTAGATGCTGGTTGTAATTTTACGCGCTTTTATTATTCCGTGATGGATTTAATTGCGTTGCTTTATTTCTGAAAGTTATTGTTTTAATTGCGATTTCTCTGAGGTTTTTAAGTGTGTAATAATAATGCTTCCTTCGCGAACTTTGCTTATCTGCGGATGGCGGTGGTTTTAGGTTACGGTAGTTTTAAATTACCGTAGTTTCAGTTAATGCAGAATGTTTTTGCTGTAGTTTATACAGTATTATAGAGGTCAATGGTTTAAATAATCGTTCCGTAATTGCTTGTTTGAAGAATTACCTTTAGCTTTGGAGTTAATTTGCGTTTTGTCTTTTAGTTTACCGGATTAAAACGTGCGTTTGAATCGCACTAGTTAATGTTTCTTATTTTGGTATTAGTGGATGTGCGTCCGTTATTTTTGGTTTATTTTTGAGTTTGTTCTAATAATTGTGATAAGAATCTTTTAAACATCAAGTCTCTTTTGCTTTTAAAAGAAAATCTTTTTAAACATTCGTCTCATTTTTTTTTGAATATAATTCCTCTTTGTAACTATTTTCAAAACAATATTGGCATAAAATAAAATTCATAAAATACTAATAAATGGTAATCAAATAATAAAATAATAAACTAGCATATATCAATTATAGTTTGTGAGATCAATTGGTATAAATGGAATAACCTTCCATTAATTTCTTCATCTGTTTCTTTTGTGGGCTTGATCGATGCTGTATCTTGTCCACGTTGGTTTGTTGCTGGATTCAGACTATTTTTGTTCTTCCTCCAACCTGGTTTGGGTTCTGTCAAAATTGCGAATTAAAATTCTTGGTCACCAATCTTCCGATTTTTGGATTTTTAGTGCCCTTTTGACATCCGTTACGACTCCGCCAGTTAAGGTTCGGGCCTTTGGAGCTGTGTTTTTAAAAAACAACTTGAAACACTTAACAAATTTATTTTGACTTGAAACAGAATTTACAGCGAAATTTAGAATAACTTGTTCATAATAACTTTAATAAAAAAAAATAATTAATTGTACTGGGCGAGTAGTCTAGGTAGACAACAATTCAAAAGCTGTAATACTCAGACTGACTGCCGGGCCTTGAGCTCCCGGACTTTTTATAATAACCTGCCCCTCGCACGGCTGTGGGAACTTGCAGATCTCATGTCTGCGTTCCTCTTAATTGTACACTTTATTACAATGTAACAATCTTAATTCTAAGTAATTGCGGTATGTTAACCGCCTGTGACCTGCCACCTGCAGTATCTCACTGCCCTCACGGATGCAAAGTTGCATGTCCGTTCTCATGAACTGTCGATAACCTCTCTGGGTTATCCTTGTATTACAATGTTGCAATGAACTTATACTTTACTTAACAATTTCTAATAATTCCTATTAGATTCAATACATATATATATAATTGGGGGATACATAACTAGCGTTAGTAAAGGTTAAATCGGAACTTTTTTTTATAAAATATATTTTTATATTTTCTACAAATTTAAGAATGTTCTCTGAATTCAAATGTTCTGTTCGAATTATAGTTGGTACATCTAAGTCATTAAATTGAGTTATTGGTTCCTCTAAATTTAAATTACACATGGGTTCAACGTTCAACGCTGGTAAGTTATTGTAATTTCGTCAATTCTGTCGGATTGAGTGTTCTTAAATTAACAGTGCAGTATTTTAGTTTTACTTTTAGTCGGAGTACCAAAATAATCTTAATTATCTACCTTGTTTTTTTTTACATATTTTAGTCGATTGACGGTGCAAACAAAATTCTCGACAAAATAAAATTAGTTTCTTTCTTAATTAATTTAGATATTTATTGAGAATGTATATGGGTACATAACGTGTTCATTTTTTAAAAAATAAAAATAAAAATAAAATCTAATAAATTGCCATTGTCTGCATACCTCATAAAAATAAAAACTCTGGGACCTCTTTGTAATATGCTATGAACTTGATTAATGTGTGAATTTTCAATCTTTGTAAGAATATCTAATTCGCGTGGAAAGAATTTATCTAAAAAAAATCGAGGTGCTTTTTCTTTGTCAAATATCTTGCATGCCAGACGCATTTTCTTGGTTCCCACTCCTGTTGCATTGTCGACATATTCAGTAATATGTACTGTAGCATAAGATCCCTGACCAACTGTTTTACCAATCAAATATCCACGTTGCTCGAGAGCATTTATTTCTGAATTGCGAGGGCTAAGTCGTGTGGCCATAACATTTAGGGTTACAGTTGTTAACCACTAATCATGCATCAGATCACAATCTATTTCATTTTATATCCAACAATAAATCCATGAATAATTTTAGTATTTCTACTTGGAATTTTTTTCAATTATTGCCGTATTCTTCTAGGACAAATTTAATTTGGGCTATTTATGGCAGCTGCATTGAAATCTTTCTCGGTACGATAACTTTGGCAACCGTACTTTATGGAAAAATTAACATTTTGGCTTGTTCACATTCTAATAAAATGACTAATGACATCTTTACATCAAACACTTAATTTTCATTAATTCTTTTAAAACTTTTAAAAGTATATTCCAATTACAAAAAAACTAAGAAAAATATCCTATTTTAAAGAAAAGATATAATTGTACTATGGACATCATCTCTACATAGGACATTAATCTCGGCCAGAAACCTGTGCATATTTTAGCGCAGTATTCGTAGTTTGCGACTTGCTGCTAGGGAAATGGAGGGCGATTTTTACATGCAGTCTTACGGAGCATTTGCTATTTTTCTCATAAATAATTATAAATTCGCATTTTATTCAAAATTCCAGTCATTGGAAGTGGAAATATACACACATTTTTAACAATTACCAATTTAATACTCCCGTATTCTTATAAGAATTTCAAATTATTAAAGAATCAAAATAGCATACTGGGCAATGCAGCCATACATAAACAATATTTATTCAAAGCACTTTTAAAGCATTTTATGATACGAATACAAGCGGCTATAAAACAATAGGGGATGTCGTTCATACGGAGAAAGAATGGTTTGTTCCTGGTAACACTAGTTTTCAGGAGATCAATTTAAAGTTATTTTTAATTTATATAATTAAGTCTTATACTATAAAAAGTAGAAATTTTAAGACTTAGATCTTTGATGGTCCAAAAGGACGAAGTACATGTATCATTGAGCACACAAAAATCTTACCATCTTTTTGGGGATAAAATTGTGATTTTACTGAAGCAAAAAAGTATTCATCATCATTAGATCCTCTGTCCTGAAACTGGTTAGACGCGTACCATCATTGTTGCTCATCCTGAACTAACCTACAGATTTCCCTGAAATTTGCACAGCCTGCATCTGTCACTATCTGATCTAGGTCTACATCTATCTCTTTTTTCCTATCTCTGCTTGTCATATATCCCATACTATTCACCAAAAATGCCTTAGAACGTATTCTGCCCTTGTATTTCTCCTATTTTTCCCCAAAGATATGCTTGTTCCCCTGCTGTTTCTATAACCTATTTGTTATTACCTTTGTCTGTCCATCCTCATACATCTGAAGCATGGCATTTCAAAGGCTGCTACTGTTCTTTTATCTGCTTTTCAGACTGCCCGTATTTCATAGGCATACTGTCTGTGCTGTGCTCCGCACATATGCTTTCAACAACTTTTTGTTCTATGTTTGTTGTCTTTCATCATAGGTGCTATTCTTTCTTGTTAGATGCAGTTCAGTCACCTTCTACTGTTTTACAATTATATACCCTATTTCTCCGACATTCAGTGATTGTGAAGGGAGAGGCGGCTCCGTGGCGTAGTAGTATGTGTGACTACTGTGATAGTTTGTTATTTGCTAAGACACAAACTCTACGAAAAGGCAGTATTATTATGTGATATGCAAATAGATATATTACGATAATGAATTGTTACAATTAACATGTATTTATACAATTACATAAAACTATACATGAAATGTATCGTTACGAGCGATGCGTGTATTCACGGTCGCGTCCATGTTGGTACTGCGCAATGTATCGCACACGTGCGCAACAGATAATATAGTAACTAAAACGAAACATTAATACTTGACAACTACTACATCCAAGGTCCCGGGTTCGAATTCTAACACGGTCCGCTTGAAAAATGTTAGGCGAGCATTTTTCACAAAAATACACCTTCGTTCGGATGAGAGGTAAAATGGGGGTCCCGTGTGTGAGTGTTGTCACGAACATTAAAGATCCCTACCTTGCTTGGAACAGCAAGGGTTCGGCAAAATTACAAATTTTCCAGGTAAAAAAAACTCGCTTCCTGGCCAATGTAGTACTTTCGGGTGGAGCATTGAAAAAAATCACATGTGAGGTTGTGAAGGGGGTAAGCAGCCTGTGGCTGCGAAGTTCTCCCAGCACTTGAACATTTACCGATTTAATATTTTTTCCAATATATCTTTTCGCACAGTCAACATTAGTTGCAGATATTTCACAACCAACACCTGTAGTTGTTTATAATAATCATCAGATTTATCTGCGCTTATTTTTTCGTCATTGGGTTTTCCGTCTCAAAACTGGTTGGACATGTACCTGGACTTATTTATTTTTTAAACTAACCTACATAGTTCCCTGAAATTTTCACACAGCAATACAGCTCGGCTTCCCTTCTATCGTTTTCTAATTTTATGCCCTATTTCACCGAGATTCATTGAAGGGGGTTAAGCAGCCTATGGCTACCAAGATCCCCCAACACTTAGACATTTGCCGAAATAATAGTTTTCCAGTAAATGCTTTCACGCAATTACCATTATTCGAGAATGTTGCCCACCCAATACTTGTAGTTGCTTATAATAATCATCATGTTTAAGTGTAGGTACTTTCTATCGTCATTAATTTATCCATCTTGGGACTGGTTGGATGCGTACCTCCATTGATTTCTATTCTGAGCTAGCCTACACATTTCCCTGAAACTCCTACAGCCTACATCTTTCACTATCTGTGTGCAGTCTAACCTAGGTCTACCTCTTCTCTTTTTTCCTATCTCTGCTTCTAGTATATTCTGCACTATTCCCTCATGCCGTAGTATGTGACCTATCATCCTATCTCTCCTATTTTTTACCGTTTTCCACATATTTCTTTCTTCCTCTACCATTTTCAGTACCTCTTTGTTCTTAACTTTGTCCATGATATCTTCATCATTCATCTGTAGCACCACATTTCAAAGACCTGTTTCTTGTCCGCTTCTCCTACTGTCCAGGGTTCACAGCCGTACACTGCTGTGCTCCATACATATGTTTTAAGCAATCTTTTCCTTGTTTCTATGTTTGTTGTCTTTGAACACAGTAGTTGCTTTTTCTTGTTAAATTGTAGCACGACCCTGTGCTAATCTTTGTTTTATATCTTTTGTGCTTTTCCCATCTTGCGTTATTTGGCTTCCTAGGTAGCAGAAATCTTTAACCTCTTGTAAGTTCGTGTTACATATTTGGATTCTTGTTTTTGATTTATTTTCCCCTCCTTTGCATACTAGTACTTTAGTTTTAGTTTTGTTAATTTTCATACTGTATCTCTCTGTTAGAACCGTTTCTATTTCATTAAGCGCGGCTTGTAACTCTTCCTTGCTAGATGCTAATACCGCTATATCATCGCAAATCTAAGCATATTAATTTTTTGTCTCTGCATAGTAATTCCAAACGTCTTCCTGCATTTGACAGTACTTATTGCCTCTTCAATGTACAAGTTAAAAATTAATGGGGATAGGGCACATCCCTGTCTCACCCTTTTCCTAATGTTTACTTCTCTATGTTCCTGCTCTAATTCTATTACTGCTATTTGCTCTTTGTATACGCTATGTACTATTCGTCTATCTCTATAACTCATTCCAATCTTTTTGAGTATTTCGAACATTTTTTTCCATTTTACATTGTCGAATGCTTTTTCCAGATCTACCAACCCTATATACACGCTTTCCCCTTTTTCTAATGTTTTCTCCACTATCACTCTCAGAGATAAGATAACCTCCCGTGTTCCCCTGTTTTGCCTAAACCCAAATTGATCTTCCCCTAGTATCTCTTCCGCCCGTTTTTCCATTCGTCTTTGCACAATTCTAGTTAATATTTTTGACACGTGTGCTGTCAAAATTATTGTTCGAATATTTTCACATCTATCCGTGCCTTTCTTTTTTGGTATAGTTACTATGATGTTACGTTTCATATATATATATATATATATATATATATATATATATATATATATATATAGATATAGCTTACAAGTTGGAAGATGCGTACCGTTACTGCTTGACCGGCGGCTTTTAGAGTTTCTGCTTGCACCTTATCTGTACCCGGCGCCTTTCCATTTTTCAGACCCTTTAATGCTAACTCAAATTCATCTGTAAGTATAGGATATCCCAAGTCATCATTTTCAATGTCTGATTCCTGTTCTAATGCAGTTAGTTCTTCTCCTGCATATAAATTCTTGCCATCTACCCGCTTTCTCTACATTTTCTATGACGTTTCCTCCCGCGTCCCTTATATTTTTGCTATACGGTTTTATATCCCTAAAATTGATTCTAAATAGTTTGTATGCTTTATCTGTCTTTCCTACTTCCATCGTAGTTTGTATCTCTTTGCACTTTTCATCAATCCATTGTTCTATAGCTTTCCTGCATTTACGAATAATTTTCCATTTCATGGCTTTGTATCTGTTTTCCTTTTTCGTCTGATTTATTTTTGTATTTTCGTCTTTTTTCTATTAAATTCAGGATATCCTTTGTTATCCATGGTTTCTTATTTTCTTTTTGTGAATACCCCAGAATATCTCTGGCCGCCATGTCGAGGCTGTATTTAATGTTACTCCATTCTGTTTCTACTTCCTTAGTATCAGATATTTTCCCGATATCTTTGAGCAATTCATTTGACCTTTTTTCGAATCTTTCTTGAACATCTTTATCTTTTAATTTCTTTAGGTCCAAGTGCCTTTTTTCGTTTCTTTTTTCAAATTTTTAAATTTAAGTGCGGCTTTCATAATTAAGATGTTGTGGTCAGTGTCTATATCTGCTTCTGGGTAGCTTCTACAGTCTTTTACTTGATCCCTAAACCGTTGTCTAACAAGAAGGTAATCTATTTGATATTTTCCTATATCTCCTGGCATCTTCCACGTATATCGCCTTCTAGCATGATGTTGAAATAATGTGTTTGTAATGATTAAATTGTTCTTGTCGCAAAATTCTACCAGCCTATTTCCCCTGTCGTTTCTCGTGCCTAAACCAAATAACCCTACTACCGCTCCTTCCCTACCTTTGCCTACCACGGCATTAAAATCCCCGGTAATTATTAAATTTTCATGTCCTCTTACGTGTCTTAATATGTCTTCGATATCTTTGTAGATCGCTTTTGTCTCGTCATCACTGTAGCTAGAGGTGGGCATGTATACTTGTATTATTACTGTGTTTACCGGTTTAGATTCTAATCTAACCATGAGTAATCTTTCGTTCTTTTGTAAGTAATTTTTTACACAGTATTCTATCTTTTTCCGCATAACTATCCCCACAGCCAAATTTCCTTCCTCTGCTCCTGTATGAATTACCCTGAAGTCTCCACTTCAAAAATCCCCTGCGTCTGGCCACCGAACTTCGCTGATCCCTACTATGTCTAGTGATAACCTATTCATTTCGATTTTTAGGTTCTCTAGCTTACCTACTTGCTTCATACTTCTAACATTCCACGCTCCGACTCGTAAAATGTTCCCAACTTTTATTCTTAACTTTCCGATCGGATCCTCCGAAGTAGTCCTCTCCAGGAGATCCGAATGGGGGACTATTTTAACTACGGAATCTTTTACCCCAGAGAATGCCATTATTTTATTATAATTTTGGTACGCTGTGTACTTGGGAGGTAATGTGGTGGTTTCCCGTTAGCTTCCACATTGGGTAGTGTGTCTTAGACTGCCATACCGACCCCTATGGTCTCTGCCAATCTAAGTACCGAAAGAGGCGCTGCCCTCTTTCGGGGACCTGTCTTCGTCTGGTTCCTCACTAACGACCCTACTACTTTGGTTGGACCTGTAGTTTGGCTCTTTAGCCCATTAGAACACGCAAGCCAATTCACCTGTTCTAGTAATCTAGAACTTTGGCAAGGTGCAGGTCCATTCGTAATGGAAAAAAGTATTATATTTAACAAAATAAAACAACAGTATATCTAACTTTTTTTATACACACTTTTAATTAGAAATAAAAATGTATTATTATAACAAGAATCGTATTAGAAACATATATGCTCAGGTAGATACTTAAATTACAATTCTTACCATCCAATGCACATAAAAATAAATTTCATTTTACATTAATATATACACAAATAAGAAGAACCTTGTCACTTTGAGGAATAGCTTACCTCCACTTTTCTAATGTTTGCACAACCTACAAAGACATGTATTTAAAATCTCAATAGTATCACTAAACGCCAAAAATACCTTGGGAGCAGAATAAATACTTCTTGTGTTTGAATGATTTATATCCAGATTTGCACCCAGGGACAAAACAACACTATATTTAGGCATTATAAAATTACAAACAACAGTAATGACAAAATTAGAGAATTCGCTACGTTCTTAAAAATTGTACCGTTTTTTAATGCATAGGTTAGTTCTTTAAGCTGATAGTAACACTGGGGGTGTAGTGATTGTGCAATTAGGAAACAATGTGTTGGTATTACTCATGATTTGTATGTGCTAAAAATTATAATAGGTTATTACGACACCAAGAACGTAATTTATGTAGCATAACTCTAACTGGTGAGAGTTGGATACAGTACATAGTCGTAATTTGTATTCACGACAATTTAAACGGCAACTAGTGAGACATTTAATCAGTATTAATGGCAAAATCGTGTGGACACCACTAGTAATGTCCCCATGCTAGATGCTAACAGGAGAAGAATCTCGCCGGGCAGAAATATTGAATCCACCCTTATTGCTTACGCTTGTCCAAATTTCGAAAAACAATCGATTATTGTAACAAAATAGTGTCCTTGCGTTTTGTATGTATCGACGTAAAGATGGTCGAACGATTCCTATCCGATAGGGGTTGGCTTGAACACTAATTTCAACTCGTGAGAGTTCATCTGCATTTGTTTTTAATTTGCCCTTTTTATAAATCAAATCGTATTCATACTCTTCTAATTTGAGTCTTCAACAAACTAGTTTGAAGTTGAGTTCTTTGAGTGAAAATAGCCATTGTAGTGGTTTATGATCGCTTATATTGAATTTTGTTCCGAATAAGTATGGTTGAAAATATTTTACTGCCCATAGCTAGAAGTTCTTTTTCGATCGTACTGTAGTTACATTCCGCTGGGTTTAACGTTCTTGATGCCTAGGCTACCGGTAGATCGGATTCTATGGGGCCTTGTGATAATATAGCTCCTATGGCAAAGTTTGAAGCGTATGCTGTCAAATTGAATTTTTTCCTGAAAGTTACGGTGTTGAAGTATCGGTTCGTTAAGTAATACTTTTTTACATGTGTTAAATGATTCTAAAAATTCCTCGTTGTCTTGTATTTTAATGTTCTTTTTCAAACACTGAGTTAGTGGTTTCGTTAGTGGTTTCGTTAGTTTTGCAAAGTTTTTTATCATTTTTCTATAGTATCCAATAAGTCCTGAGAAGGATTTTATTTGTTTTGCCGTTTGGGGTATCGGAAATTTTTTTATAGCTGCAACCTTTTTTTGATTCGGTTTAATGCCTTCTGACGTTATCACGTGACCTAAGAATTCTACTTGCTTGCATAAGAAATCTGATTTGTCTAAATGAATTTTTAGTCCGTCTTCTTTAAGTTTATCAAATACCTGTTTTAGATTACTCATGTGTTCCTGTAATGAAGTTGAATAAATAGTTATATCATCCATGTAAACTAGGCAAATGTTGTTTACAAGGTCTCTGAGGACGTTGTCCATGACTCTTTGGAAGGTGGCCGGTGCGCCCTTAATCCGAAAAGTAATCTGAGATACTCGTAATGTCGTAATTCGATTTGGAAAAATCCATGACTTAAGTCGACTGTGAAAACATACTGTGCTCTTCCTAGGCGGTCCAGGAAGTCCGTAATATTAGGCATAGGGTAATGGTCGTCAATGGTTTTTGTTTAATTTCCGATAGTCCGTGACTATATGCCGTTTTTGTTTTCTGCTGTGATCCATTTTTTTGGGACGATCCAAATAGCTGCACTCCACGGGGATTGTGAGTGTCTTATTATGCCATCGTGAAGCATCTTCGCTCTTTGTTTTTGTACTTTCGCTTTATGTATATGCGGATATGTATACGATTTTGTGTGGATTGGTATATCTTCAGTGGTTTTAATTTCGCGTTTTATTTTATTTGTGAAACTCAGTTTCTGGTTTGGGTCATACATTATGTCTTTATACTTAATTAATAGGGTTTTTTTAAACTTCTTTTTCTTCTCGATTTAGGTGGTCGGTTCTAATCGGCGGCTCTGTGGCATAGTGGTATGTGTGTGACTACTACGCCCAAGGTCCCGGGCTCGAATCCCAACACGGTCCGCTTGAAAAATGTTAGGCGAGCATTTTTCACAAAAATACACCCTCGTTCAGATGGGAGGTAAAATGGAGGTCCCGTGTGTGTGATGTCACGCACGTTAAAGATCCAAACCTTACTTGGAACAGCAAGGGTTTGGCAAAATTCCAAATTTTCCAGGTAAAAAAAAACTCACTTCCTGGCCAATGTAGTACCTTCGGGTGGAGCATCGGAAAATCACATGTAGAGGTTGGTGAATATTTAGAGTAATGTTGATTCAGAAAGTTGAGGTCAACTTCTAATATTTGTTTGTTTCTTCGAATTTGTTAATTAATTCTAAAGTGGTTGTACTGTTTTTTACTGCTAAGAATCCGGTTGGAATTGTGATGTTTCCGATATTTAGTTCCGGGATAATTATTTGATCATTAGGTAGATTTACTTTTACTTGCTTAATCATTCTTATGGACGGTGGTATTTCGATTTTATGGGTAGTAAAGTCTTCTCTAAATTGCAAGGGGATTTGGAATTGATTAGTATACAATATTTTATCTTTTAAGTTAATGCTAATGTTTCAGCTCAGTAAGTCACGAATTTCTATTATGCCATCGAAGTAATCATGGGAATTAAATAGAACGAATTCTAGTTTTCCTCGCAAAGGGTTGAATTCATCGAATATAGGGATGTGTGCTTTAAATTTAGCCTCGCTTTCTCCCGTGCACGTAATGATTGGTGTATTGGACTTAGATATTGCTTCTGGAAAAAAGGTTTTTGCGAAATACGGTCTGATCATTGAAGGACGGCAACCTGTATCAATTAGTAGCTTCATGGGTGATTTGCGTATTTGAATGTAAGGTAACGAGTTTATAATTATGCTGTTTAAATCGACTATGTTCCGTCTAGTAAGGGGCTTGTTATTGGAAAATTTACATCAAGGTAGTTGTCTTCATTAGATTGTTCGTTAAAGTCATTATTTATGTGGTTTGTTATATAATTAGTGTCTTCCTCATTATAATTATCATGTCCGTAATTATCATTGTCATTACTTGTTTGGAATTCTTTAGTGCATTCTAATTCGTATGGAAAGGTTTCTACGTTTCTGATTTCCTTGTTTCTAGGTCTAGTGTAAGGTTGAAATGAGTTTGGTGTTTGAACTTGGTTATTGTTTGTTAAGTCTTGAACTTATCGACATCGGTTCTGGTGTACCTTATTTGAATACTTTGGTGCGAATACGTTAATTTGTTTCCCGAATACTTGCTTGTTCATGGGGAATTTTTGAGAAATTTGTCTAGTTTGTATGTTTATAGGTTGACTCGGAAATGGGGTTTTATTATGATCAGGATAACTGGGGCTGTAAAATAAGGATTATGCGTTCTTTGTGGGGTTTGTTGAAAGTGGTTGTTGTTGTTGGAGTTATACATTTGCTGGTATTGCAGTTTACTTTGGGGATTTTGTTGGCTTGGTTATTATGCTGCGGTTGATGTCTGTAGTTGATTTGCTGTACAATTGAGATGTGGTTAACATCTAACGATGTTGCTTCGTCTATCGTGTTAGGTTTTTGTAGCATTAGAAGTGTTGTTAATTCCGTGTGCGTGTTTGATATTAAAACTGTAACAGCTGTTGCGCCGTTTTGAGAAATTAACGCAGCTTTAGTGCTTTCCGATAATGCTGAATCGGCGTTTATTTTTAAGTTTAGTTGCATTTTTATTAATTTTAGTCTGTCTAAAAAGTCTATAATGTTTTCTCTTTTTGTTTCGTCAAATATATAAATTGTTGTTGTAAAACGTGCCTATCTAGTCTGTCATCGAATTGTTGTTTTAGTACTTCTTTAATTTCGGGCCAAGTCGTTAAGTCTGGTCGACATAAAATAAAATCGCCAGCTTCATCCACTATTTTAGAGCATATCGAGGCGAAAACAAATTCGCTTAAACTATTATCCATAGTTCTTCCATATCTATTATAGTATCTATCTACAGAGTTAATGAAAAATTCGAGATGTTTCCTGCATCCCGAAAAAATGTTCAATTAAAGATTTAATTGTTGTCACTTGACATAAAAAATATTCAGAAAAATGTTAAGTTACATGATTTTTTTTATAATTCATACGAAAGGATAGGAAAAGAAAAGAACTCAACACTTACTTGTTTCAGCGGTTTCCAGAATTTCTTCCTCCTTGTTTTGTATTCGGTTCTCTACAAAGTTAATGGTTGAAACCAACGGCTCTCAGGTGCGTTTTCCTTCTTGCAACTAGTGTCCTCTGAATCCTACCAGTGACTGCGCCAATTATGTTTTCAGGTGTGAAAACATTTAATTTTATTATTGAATCAATATTACAATTCGCACAACTGTTATTACGACTAAAGTTCAGTAATACTAGCTATGACGTTCTGCAAAGAATGATTGTCTTTTTGACGTCAACTATTGTTTTTATTTGTTTTACTATCTAAATGAAAGTGGAGAAAGGCAAAAGAATTGTTATATTAGGAATTTACCCTAACTGACTTAAGATTAGCTTAATAGTAATTTAATAACATAATATGGAAAGATACAATCTAAAATAGTTATATCCTGTTTTTGTTTACCTAACGTGGATATCGAAAACATTACTCATGTCTGCAACTTTAAATTCGCGCTTATGACCGATCGGTGTATATCTCCTTTGTTATAATTAATGTTTTTTCTCAGAGTTAGCAATTGTTCATTTCCTGTGTGTGGTTGCCTGTCTCATGCTGATTAAGAAATTGCTTTCCTGGTAGCTGTGTGTGAACTTCCCGTGACTGTAATTTCGCACTTGATAATTAATAAATAATTCTAATAATTTTTGATGATTGTAAAACTGAGTAATAATACACGTAACATTAACCCCCTGTTAAAAAAACTTGGCCTCCAAGTTTCCGTAACGTTATGTGATGAGCCAAAAAGAGGGGAATAAAAAAAGAAAGAAGAGAAATAGGCAATGTACGAAATGTTTGAGGGAACAACTACCAAGAACACGGCCTGTGAGAAATGTAATGTATAATACTAATTCATAATACATAAAACGTTTGAAATGTAATAAACAATAGATAATATATAATTACATTTTGGAGGCAAACACTATTTTGAAAGCACATACACTATACTTTTTAATCACTACAAAATGTCTTTAAAGTTCTGGATTTTCATTAAGCAGTTGTGACATTGTATCATATTCGGTGGGTGACCTGCTCCGGTGACCTAGGTACTTACGTGTGATAGACGTTTCTGGAAGTTGTGGCATTGTTGGCAGAGTTGGTAGTGGTCGGATAACATTATCTGCCGGAAATAGAGTTGGTGACGGTAATAAGTAGTCCTGGTTTTCTTCTGTATCTACATGGTCTGGGTTATGTTGGAATTGTATGGGCTGTGGTGGCAATAGCGATGAGAAATTTGATTGTTGTCTACTTTAGATTTTTGACGGTTGTTGTCATATTCCATTACGTTTAAGTTTTGAATTTGGCCTATTGGGCTGGTAGTATGTGCGTTAGCTGTACATCGACTTCTTCCAAACCTGATACTTTATTGGCTACTATGGTGGAAAATTGTCCATGTAATGAACATTTACATGGTAGTTGAAGTAAAATGGCTCCGACGTTGGAGTATGATTGTAGGGAGTAGTTCATATGATTGCAGAGGATAGTGGTGTTTGAATGAGGATGGGTTATTAAATAATGATTGACATCTAATTGTGTTAGGAACACCGTTTCTGTTCCTGTATCTCTACATTTTATTAGACAAGCTTTAGATAATTTGTTCCCTGTGCTGGCCTGAAGTAGGTGTTTAACACAAGATATTGTTAGTGGGTTGTTTTCAAATGGTCGGCTCAAGAAACATAGACTCTCTTTGAATAGATTGCAGCGTAGAGTTAGAAACTTCCAATTATTATTAGATACATGCTGTATGTAGGCTACGTCAATGGTCGGTATCGACACTGTGCATGTGTAGCGTTTCCATGCAAACGGTGGATTAACAATTCATCGCATGGTTAGTCCATTGAATGCACTTCTTATTAATGGTACGTGCATGCCAATTGTGTTTTTAGGTTTTTGATGAATATTTGCTTTCTCAAAGAAGTTCCATAATTTCCTCAAATTATGTTTGTTACTTGAAATTTGATACTTATAAGCTTGTTTCTCATTTTTAACGGCTTGTGTGACGTAATTACCTAGGGACTTAAAGTAGTTATAATCAGTTGCTTTTCGCATGTTGATGTATTTTTTGTGAGCTGCATTTCCTAGTTTAATCATTTGTCTAAAATTGTAAGTCAGCCACCCCACATTTTTACTAATTTTAATATTTGTGGTGCAAATGGGAGCATGTTTATCAAAAAGTAAAGTGCTTAAGTCATTAAGGTGCACTATTTTATTATCTAATTTCCCATTCGGTAGCAGTTGCATCTCTAGCGAATTCCTCTGGATTAAAGTTTTTGAAACTTCGATAAGTAATTCTTTTTGAGTTGGACTTGACATAATTTATATGTAAACAACAATATACCATTTGGTGATCAGACATATGAATTAGGTCGTAGGTGCCACATCTTGTGTACGACAGATTTTCCCTTATGCAGATGACATCTAATAGAGTAGAAGTTGATTCGGTTATTCGGGTAGGTAGTTCAACCGTTTGTATCAAATTATACGTAGAAATTATTTAGTTAAAATAGTTCGAATTGCTGCTCATTTGTAGGAGATTTATGTTCACATCCCCCATTAGGATAATTTTATCATATCCTAGGTATACTTTAGATAAGGTAAGTTCTAACTCCTCTAAGCATGTTACCAGACTAGAGGGGGGTCTGTAGATAACTCCAATTGCGTATGTAGTTTTTTTTATAGAGGTTTGTAGCCATAATTGCTCCAGTGCTCCAGTGTTTGCAATACCTAGTTCTATAAATTTACAGTAAATATTACTCTGCATGTAACAGCAGATACCACCGCCTTTAGTGGATCTGTCTTTTCTGAATAAAGAATAACCAGGAATAGTGATTGAAGTCGAGGGGAAATCAACTGGGAGCCAAGTTTCGGATATTGCAATAATTTTAAAATCTTTCTCTTCAATAAAAGCACAGAACTCATCAAAGAAGCTAATAAGAGACCTGATATTTATATGACATATTGTAAAATCACTAAGCTTTTGTAATTGCTATGGTTGCCCATAGTCAGTTCTTGAATTTAATTTGTCAAGCAACTTTACGTAATATGGACAATAAGGGTCTGTAGCTTTGTGGTCAGTATTTAAAGTAAGTTTAAGGTTATAGCCTTTTTAGTTATATTAAGGGATTTTTCCTATTAGGTTTTTTTACTGTGACTAGCTGAAAGGCACAAGAAAGTTTTACGAGGTTTTCCAGTAAGTGTAAAGAGCCCACGGCAAGTTTCGGTGGAAAATGGCTCGTAGATGAGGAAACCTCAAAAGGCTAAGCGGCTAGTCGAACTATTTGCTCTGGGTAGAACATGAGCTGTGGGTCGGGGTTGGACTGCGACCAAAAATGTAAAGAATATGGCACCACCGAATTTTTCTATACGAAGAAGACCTTACTTAAGTCCCTTGTATAAGGCGAATGCGGAAACCTTTATTCAATTACCGCTATAAATATATTACTGAAACACAATCCCTAAAGTTTCTTACCTTATGGCTCGACTTTGACCTTTATAGATGCACTGCTACACCTGTGAACAGATTAAACAAAGATAGCACTGTTTGTGCATTTATACCCAAGATTTAAAAATTAATTCTAATCAACCTTCATTCATTCCAATTAAAAAGAATAGTCTTGACCAAAATAAAAATCTATTCCTTCAGTATTTAGTATGTTATTTACAAGACATCTTTTTTTTTTAATGTAAGTTTCATCAAATTAAATCATTGAAAGATATGTACATAGGTACTTGATAGTATAAGTACTTCTCACAGTTAAAATATGGTAATTTCTATTAGAAATGTCTAGCAAAATTAATTTAAAAATGAGCAATTATGAGTTTCTTTCCTGAATATTTAACTATATGTAACAATTTCGGTTGGTTTGAGTAGTACTACTTAACCTCACAAAAATATTCCACTTAGCAATTAGTGAAATATGAAATGTAAAAATTTAATTTCTAAGATTTGAGTAAATCATGTTTCAAATAATTAAATCAATTTTCATAAAATATAGAATTTAACTTTTCTTATCTCATAATGACAACTACCGTATATTATATGTATTAATAAAAAGAATTAAAGTGAAAATTTACAGTTTCCTGTTGCTTAATTTAATAAAAAGATTTAAAGTGAAAATTTACAGTTTCCTGTTGCTTAATTTAATAAAAAGATTTAAAGTGAAAATTTACAGGTTCCTGTTGCTTAGTTTGAAAAATAAATAGTCTGTCATTCACCTAACGAACTTGAAGTTCAGATCACGTGATCAAACAAAAAAAATATTTGTCTGCTATATCCATGCTACAGCTGACATATATGAAAGTAATTTACATACCAGATGTTCATCTGATGGAAAAATACCTGCTAGGCATATGGACCATACCCGGAATTATAATTGATGATTTACAATTCGCCTGCTTCAACAATTAAATACAGGAAATCTCCAATTCCATACAACCAAATCAGCTGCATACTGAAATTCCAAACAATATCACAGCGTCCATATTAAATATTTGATGCACGCCAAATCGACATTCGTACAAAGGTTAAACTTTACTAAATACTGATAAATTTCATTTCTTGTCCAAATAAATTAGTTATACTTCTTAAATTTTTCCTAAATTTTCCTACGTTGCATGTTAACTAAAATTGCATGCTAACTAAAATTGCATGTTAACTAAAAGTTGCACTAAAAATATCTATTTAGTAAGATTATAAATGCAGTACTACTTACTGTTAACCAAAGGCCCTTCAAACAAAATAACGTCTCGTCATCTGCGAGCTACTTCCATCAAGTGTGGACATAAAAATGCGCGTCGCCGAGACGATATCATATCAAGAAAACAATTTAATTTTCGTGTGCTTCCAACACGTGGACTGAATAAACGTCATCGTCCTTGCGTTCAAGGAACAATTGACCTCTTCTGACGACAGCTGAGTTGGAAGTGATAATATCACGCGGGTTACCGCCTGACAACAAGCTTAATATTACAATCGTCTAACAGAGGGAGCTCTAAGGATGACACTAACAAAAAGTATCTTTTGTCACCGCATAATTAAAATATTACACTTTCGAATTGAAAGCTAATATTGTATTTGACAATATGTAATATGTATTACTTAGATTGTGTAGCATCATTATGCATTAAGTTGGTTATTATTAATTAAATAGGTTAAATATCTGTAGACATAATGACAGAAAATAAAATCGTTACAAGGTTATTGTTGGCATTCACGCAATTAATACACACCATTTGGTCAGTCTTACACGTTTTGTAGCAGTGACTTCCTGAACGGTTAGCACAACACTGATCAGCTTTGCAATTTTGGGCATAATGATGATAACCCAAACATTTGTAGTATTGTAGAACTTCTTCAAGGTGCAAGTCGGTTCAAAACAGAAAATATCAGTAAGAATAGATAAATAAGTTTTGATACATGTATTCATACACAAATATATCACTACATTGACATATGGTATATCTGAATTTTCATTTTAGCACATTAATAATTAATATATAAATACATCAATAAATGAATACATCAATATGAGATGTGGCTATTAAATAACGAAACCTATACACATGCACCAAACGTCAGCGACCTACAGCTGTTAATCGTAAAACCTCTTTTTTCAATTGCAGCGCCTTTCACTTCTGTAAACAAATTAGTATAGCCGGCCTTCATTCCCATTAGCGTTGTTTTTTGTTTTGCCGGAAAAATGTTAAGTATAACAATGGAACAACGAATTGTTGTGAAATTTCACATGAAACTTGGAAAAATCGCAACTGAAACATAATTTATTGAAAGGAGTGTATGGCAATAAACGTTTATCACATGCACGTGTTTCTGAATGGTTTAAGCATTTTCAAAATGGTCAAGAAGACGTTCACGATGTTTCATGCCCGGTTTGCCCTTCCAAGTCAAAAACGGATGACAATATCGAAAAACTCGGTAATCTGATTCGATCTCACCGTCAGTTCAAGTATTCGTGCGATGGCTGAAACTAGGAATTGATAAAGAATCCGTACCACAAATTTTACATAACAATTTTGTTTTGATGCCATTGAAAATGACATAAACTTATTGGAAAGGATAATAACATGCGACGAATCGTGGTTTTTACTTATGGTCCTGAAACGAAGCACCAATTCATGCACTGGAAGGGCCAATCTTCACCGAAAGCCAAAAAAGCTCGAATGAGCAAATCAAAATTCAAAGTAATGATTTTGTTTTTATATTCATGGGATTGTGTACCTTCACTGGGTTCCTGACGGCCAATCTATTAATTAACATTACTAGCCAAGTACAGCATCCCAGTGTTATTAGCCGGATCTTGAGCCGTGTGATTTCTATGTGTTTGCTGAGATGAAATCTGCATTAAACGGAACAAGATTTGAGTCCGTTGAAGCTGTGAAAAAGAAAGCGGCATGCGTCCTGAAGGAGATGACAAAAGAAGACTTCCAGCACTGTTTCAAACAATGGACGATTCGCATGGAGTATTGTAGGGATAGAGGAGGGGTGTATATTGAAGATGATGATATGTAAATATGTATGAAATCAAAATAAAATGTTCTACAGCATCAGTCTCGTTATTTAATAGCCACATCTCGTATAGTGATAACTAGTCGTACACCTATAATAAAGAGTACATACATCACATTAAAAACTACCAACATAAGTAATATTTTTTTTTGTTTACTTCGAACTTCAGAAAATGCTATTTAGGAATGGATAGCAAATAAATCAACAAAAAAAAACATCACATTAAAGATCACCAACATAAGATAAGATAAGATAAGATAAGATAAGATAAGATATTTATAAATAAAAACAATTTTTTGCATAGGTCAATATTACAATACAAATATGTGTCATGTGTTAATACAAATATAAACTATAAACAAGAAATGACATGTTTCAAAGCTTTGCAGACACAAAAAATAACAATGTTATAATGTAATTTATGTTAAGTGAACATTAAAATCACAATTCATGTATTCTTCAAATGAGTAGTACTTTTGATGTAGCAAAAAGGTTTTGATTTTGTTTTTGAACTCATTCCTTGACAATGATTTAGTGACATGTGGTAGACAATTAAAGAACTTGTATGAATAATAATTAAAAGAATGTCTTGAGACTTGTCATCTAGAAAATGGAACACGAAAAAGATTATTGTTTCTTGTATCATGTTGGTGAGATGTAAGAAAGGCCACAGGTTGTGAATTATATATAAGTATCGTTAAAAGTCACAATAATAAGTTATAGATACACTAGTAAGCATCGGCGTATCCTTCACATTTAACATATCGATATCTATAACACCAAATTAAAACAATGATAATAATTAATATACTGAATATAATAATATACTTTTAACTACTTCAGAAAATTTCTGGTGAAATTCTGATAGCGGACAATGATTAACAATAAAATAATCACTACCGACATTTTATCAAATCATCAATAACTACTATATACCTACAAATGAGTAAATCAATTACCCCGATTCTACCGATTATAAATGCTAGTGAAAATTTCAATAACAGTAATCAGATATAGAACTTTGCTTTACCAAACACAAACGTAGCACATAAGCAACAAACAGATTGAATAAATTGTGATAGAAAGATCTGGCAAAGACAAATGCGAGCTTCACAGTAGAATAAGTCATTCTGTATCTAACCCCTAGCCAGAAAAACTACGAGTGTAATCGGCTAGAAGATTGACAACCCATAAACGACGTTTCAGTGGAATGTGATACAGAATAATTTTAACAACTAAGAAAGTTTTAATAATAAAATTAAAAAGTTATACAAAATATAAAAATGTATAATTTGATAAACGATTACTGTTTCGATTTCTTAATTTTAATTAAATATTTCTTAAGGTAATTCTTGATATCGGTCCAATTTTTTTCTTTTAGGATAGGATTAGCAAAGATGCAGTTTTCGCAAACTTCTTTTCGATTTAATGAATTTTGTTCAATGTGTTTTTTAAAATAGTCAATCACTACCTTACTTTCATTCTCCTGTCAATATATTTTCTTCTTGATTGTGCGCTCTTCGTTTTCAATTTCAGGTGCATTTTCAACCATGTTGCTACTAGAAGCGTTTTCTTTTCTTTTCTTCTGTTCATTTCTACTTGCATGTGTGTTTTTAACCATGTTGGTACTGGAAGCGTCTTCTAATACCTCTTTCATTCCACTTTTTTATCATTAACAGAATTACTACAAATTTCTTCAGTTTCTAAATAAGGTAAATAAAAAAAGTCAGAATAATACATAGTGCACTATTCACATTTTTATGCAGGACTACTCAAATTCGCTATATTCGATGGACATTTTTAGCAATAAGTTATAAGCGATCAGCATGTAATAAAAAGTACCAACCCGAAAACAGTCAAATTGATAATACCATATTTCGTTTTCATGTGTAAATTCACTCTTGCATGCTGTAACATTCAGGTTACTTTAGATAGAAACTAGATAAGAAAGGAAAAAATTAATTTAAACTGGCAGCATAAATACGAATTTACCGCGTAAATTATGATTTCCCAAGCCATTGTCACGGAAAGTGCACTCATTGTGCCAGTGTTAGAGCACTGTTGCTGTTTGTGGCGGAAATGGACGGTGTAGAATTTCAAAAATAATTCGAAGTCAAGTGTGGCAGAAATAGAGGAGGCTGGTTTCCGCATGCTGCGATTCTTCTGCCACCTCGTCCCCCTCCATTTCGGGAGACCGAGCTAGAGGTGGGCCTAATTCGCAGCGTTAATAGCAAGCAGCTTATTGAAAGGCCTTGATTATTACTATTACGACTAGGAATAACGAGGTTACCTTAACAATCAATTAAAAGACTTGAACGACAGTTGAAAGACAAACCTATCAAAATGATGAAAAACATCTGTGGTAGATGGAATAATTAGATGAAGATCCCTTATCAAATAGTGCAATAAAACGCTAATTACAACGCGTATAACCAAAATCACCAAAAATGTCGTTTATTAAATTTCGATGAAAACAGTTGATCGGATGACATATACGGCCCACAATATGCCACAAGATAGTGAGTGTAATGCAGGTGCCTTGGTAGAAAAATCAGAAAACAATTTTATATAGAGTCCTTTCATAAAAAAAAGTTCGTCAAGAAAATGTTCCTTCAGAAACACGATTTCTGGGAAGTTTTATCGGTACATGGACGTGTTTCATGTGAAACGATGATCGAAAGAAGGATCACTATTGTGCCGATTTTCCACAAGTGAAGTTATTGAGGTTAAAAACGATGGCTTCCAGTTCAGTGATACAAATATTGCGTGACTACAAGCGCAAGGTTTTATTTTGTGGCGATTCTTTTGTTTTTCAAGGAATGTGCTTTGCTGTAATAACTTTTTTAGTGTAAATGCTATATGGTTACAACAATCCGTCATGTCTACCCTAAAAAATGAATAACGTCCTTTATATGAAACTTTGAGAATATATTAGCAACCAAATACCAGAACATAAAAAAATATTTTTATTATCTTGGATGTATTTTGTTCGGTTTAGACGATTTGCGAGCCGTAGCTTGATATATAAGCAAATACAACAGATATGTCCGGCCGTTATATTTTCTATAGCAGCCAATGACTTTACCAACAATAAATTTGGTTTGGATTTGGTATTTTCTGGCTAAATTCCTTTTTTTCTAAGATTTGGTTTTGGCTTTGGAAATGGATTCCACCTCGCTCAAGGCAGTCGGCATGCACTGTGGTGACAGAATTATACCAATTAGTTTTAGCCCTCCCTATCTATAAACCTTTTTTTGCTTATATGATTTTTTTTAGAGCTATTGTACGACTCAGGTATAATGCTACCACTCGAGTCTATCGAGAGAATGCATTCTGCCAGTAGAATATGGGTGATCACGATAAAAATGTAAGTAGACCTAATTTTTTTGTTTGCCCAGAAATCGTTAAACTAATTAATAACAAAGATTTTGTTTATATATTTTCTTTTTCTTCCTATTTAATGTACATGTGAGATATTACCATTTAAATTACTTAATAGAGAATCTAGCAAGGTAACAATTATATTCTTGCTACAATAATTTTTTGATCAAACTGTTTCGACAACAAAGATTTAATAATTGTAAATGTAACTGAACTAAAAAACGCGCATTCAAGATTTTGTTTAAATATTTTCTTTCTATTTAATGTGCATGTGAGACGTTACCAATTAAATTACTTGACAAGGTAACAATTATACTTTTGCTTTAGTATTTTATGGTACGAAAATCGTTGGGATAATTTGTGAACTTAGAAATGTATTTATTATTTTGGTGAACATTTTTGTACCATAAATTATTCGGGATATTTTGTAGAAATTATTGTTTTGGTCACGAACTGGTTTTCTTTACTCGTGCAACAAGTTTTCTAATTAAAGGTTTGAAAAATATTTTTTATGTATCATGTTTAGATGCTCCAGATCATTATAAATAAAATGTATACCTTGAGGTTTCCAATTTTTCTTTATGTGCGACCTACCTCACCCTATGACGCTTTTAGAAAAAACAGGTCCTTGATAAAATTTTAACTCATTTGCTTAATCAAAATATCATTCGTGAAAGTGACTCACCTTATTGCTCTCCTATAGTTTTAATTAAGAAAAAAGATGGAAAGTATAGACTTTGTGTAGATTTTAGGACCTTAAATAAATATTTAGTGAAAGATAAATTTCCGTTACCACTTATTCAAGATCATTTAGATCGATTACAAGATAAAAATTACTTTAGTAAATTAGATCTAAAAAAACGCATTCTATCATTTATCTCTAGATAAAGAATCAATGCAATATACGTCTTTTATTACACCTTCAGGACAATACGAATTTTGTAAAGCTCCGTTTGGACTTAGCGCAAGCTGTAACAGTTCACCCCTTCTTCTGACCTATCTGTATCAGTCAAAGAAACAAGGAACGAGTTACCTAATACATATATATTTTTTTTATACTTCACTTTAATTTCTAGGCGGTTACATAACCACAATAGTTACGCGCAATTGTCGTGTAAATGGCCCTAACTATGGGCGTATTACTTTAATTTTATTTAATATATCTGTTGCCTTTGTGTATTGTCTTTGTGGGTTGAATCTATCTTAATTTCTTTCTCCTGGTTGATCCTGCCCTCTCAGGGCACGTCTCGTAGTCAGCGTTAACCAAGTGGTTTCTGCTGTCTTGTCTGTATCGTTTATCGTGCGCGTGTTCTAGGTGTCTATTTTTCCACCTAGTGGTCTGAATCTCGTGTTGTGTACTAGTTGTTTTTTTTTTTATTTAGTCAACTAGGTCCGGTCTGGAGTGCTTGTCTGATGTTGTGTCACACATCGAGTAGTCGACGTGGTCGTTTTTTAATGGTTTGTCGTGTGCCTTGTGGCGGTGCGACGTCTCGTATTGATGGATGTGGTGAGTCGTCTATTGTTTGGTATGTTTTTGTGGCGTTTGTTCTACAGTATTCGTATACTGTGGGAATGTTTAGGTCGTTGCGTATCGTATCGTTTCTGACGAACCACCGTGCGCCAGTAATCAGTCGAAGGATGGTGTTCTGAAGTGCCTCTAGGCGTCGTAAGTTTGTGTTCGAAAGGTATGTCAGCCATGCCTGGGATCCGTAGGTGATGATCGGTCTTATGTGCGTTTTGTAGATTCTGGTCCGTGTTTCTGTCGGTAGTTTGTTGTTAAATGTCAGCATCGGATGTAGGTAGCCTTTGGTCTGTCTTGCTTTTTTAAGCGTCTCGTCTAGGTGTTTGTGGAAGCAGAGGTTTCTGTCGATCGTCACTCCGAGGTATCGTATTGTGTACTTCACGGAAGTCGCTGCCCTCTAAACGTTGGCGGAGGATGTGGGTGTAGTCTGTGTCGTGAAAAAGTATGGCTTCTGTTTTGTCGACGTTGATTCGTATTTTCCATTTCCCTAACCAGTCGGGTAGGGCGTCCAGTTGGCGTTGTAATCTTTGAGTCGCTAGTCTGGGGTGGCGTGCTGTTGTGATGAATAAAGTGTCGTCGGCGTATAGTCTGCATTTGACGTTGTCGTTGCATGGTATGTCGTGTATGTAGGCGTTGAACAGTGCTGCTGAGAGACATCCGCCTTGCGGGAGTCCAGCCGTGATGTGTATTTCGTGCAATAGCTGTCCGTCTACTCGTACTTGTAGTTTTCGGTCTGTGAGGTAGCTGTCCAGTAGCTGTATGTATTGTGGTGGTACTTGGTGAATAGTCGTTAGTTTGTACAGGAGTCCTCTGTGCCAAACCTTGTCGAATGCGTTCTGTATGTCCAGAGAAACTGCTATCATGACGTGAGCTTTGTTGTAGTTCTCTGCGATGTGGTCTATGACGTGTATTATTTGTAGTGTCGTCGAGTGATCTTCTCTGAAGCCGAATTGTTCTTGTCGGTCTCGTAGGTGATGTTTCAGTTTCAGTAGTAGTAGTCGTTCGAAGATTTTTGATAACGCACTGAGGAGCGATATCGGTCGGTAGTGTTTGTCCTTGTTTTTCCTGTCTTGTGAATCATAACTGTGATTGCAGTCTTCCATGTTGTGGGATAATGTCGTTGTAGAAGTTTTCCGTTGAACAGTCTCGTGATGTATGCTAGCGTGCGTTTCGTGATGTTCTTGAGTGCTTGGTTCGTGATGTTGTCTTTTCCGGGTGCTTTTCTGTTTGCGTTGCTGAGGATGGTTTGTTTCGTGTCTTTCGGTGTTATAAGTGGTATGTCGTCTTCTGGGTTCATTTGTAGTATTTCGTCCATGGTTTCGTTAACTTGTGTTTCGTGTTGCTGGTGTGTTGTCGGGTTCGGTGAGTATGTTTCTTGTAGCGTCGTGGCGAGTATGTTTGCTTTTTCACGGGCGTCGTAGATTTTTCCGTCTGGTCCGTCTAGTGGTGCGTTGGATAGTCGATGTCTTCTTGTAAGTCCTCGTTGAGTCGGTGTAAGTTCCCCTCAGTCTCGAGAACACTCTTGATGTGTTCCGTCCACTGTTGCGTGTTGTGTTCGTCCAGTAGGGTTTTCAGTGAGGCTTGAGTCGCGTTCAGTTGGGTTTTGATGGCTGGGTCCCTCGTTATCCGCCATCTCCGGACTAACTTCCTTTTCTGCTTGATGATGTCGCGTAGGTAGTCAGGAAGTCGTGGTCTGTTGGTGTTCCAGATTCTTGTCGTTGTGCTGTGATTTAATGCTTCTTGTAACGAATTAGTGATGTATTCCATGGCTGCGTCGATTTGTTCGTGTGTGTCGACGGTCGGGTTTCCAGAAGTTATTTTGTGCTGTAGGTATTCGTTGAATTTCCTCCAGTTTGTCAATGTGGCGGTGTTATTCGTCTCTTGCATATGTGGCGTTGTGTGAAACGTAGTTAGTATCGGTAGATGGTCGGAGCTTAAGTCTTGTCTCACTTCTGTCGTGAAGTTGTACGGCATGTTTTTCACTATCGTTATGTCTAGTACGTCAGGTTGATGGTCTGGATTCGGAGGAATTCTTGTCGGTGTGTCCGGTCCGGTGATGTCGAAGTCTTTACCCAGCGAGTGAGTGAAGAACGTCAGTCCGTCGCGATTGTTGATTCTGGAACCCCATGTGGTGTGTTTAGCGTTTAAGTCACCCATGATTATCGTGGCGGTGTCTCCGAGCATTAAGTTGTCGATGTCTTGCGTTGATAGTATTCTCATTGGGCTTCGGTATACGGAGATGAGCCTGAGTAGTTGTCCGTCTGCGTATATTTCCACGCCTGCAGCATCTAGCTGTGTTTGCGGAAGGTCAAGTACGTAATGCGTGATTCGTCTGTGAATAAGTACGGCTACACCTCCGCTTGTTATTTGTCCTGGTTCGATGGTCCTGTCTTTCCTGTGCGTTGTGTAATTTGCAATCTTGAGTTCGTGGTTGCGGTTTAGTTTCGTCTCTCCAAGTAGTGCGATGTCGATGTCGAATTCGGTCAGGAAGTGTCGTAGTTCAGTTGGTCTGCGTTTAATTCCATTGGCGTTCCAAGAGAGTAGTCGCAGTTGTCGTCGTGTTCGGTGATTATCCATTAAGGATCGTGAAAATGCCGTACAGTGCATTCAGTAGAAGCGGCATAACGGGTTCCCCAGCCATGTAGGTCGAGATGAGTCGTTGCGTCCACTGTAGTGCTTTAAAATCCTTAAGTATTTGTTTTTATTTGGCACTAGACTTCTAACTTGCCATACAAATTTCGGCAATTTTGTGCACATTAGAACTGGTTTAGTTTTAGACTCCGTAGTACGCACAGTGTAGGTTTTTAATTTTAAAATCTTGTAACCATAGTATCTGCCAATAGCACTAACTGAGAAAAAATTTTAAATCGAAATGCATATCTAGTCCCCATAACCTTTTAATTAAATTCTTCGATACTTTAAATTATTTTATTGTAAACGTAATATTTAGTAAAAACTTATAAAGGACCTCTGGTTCTTCTACTTGCGGCGGCAATGTTCTGAACGTTTTTTTCTAGAAGACGAACCATTAGCGGGCTTACGCCGTACATATTTTGAACCACACAATTTTTTTTTCTTTTGAACCTCACACGCCAAATAGAAACAAATACTTCAGGATTTCACTGTAGTGCTTTGTTCAGTAGTGTCTTGGTTTTTCTGTCCTGGTCGGTGTTCGTTTGTGGCGTGACTGCTTCAGGTGCTGGGGCAGCTGGAGCAATGCTTACGGTGGTGTGAGGTTCCGTTGTGGGCGTTGCGGTGGTTGTTGGTGTCGTTGTTTTTGTCGACTTAGTCTTCGTGGAACGTCTGCGTCTTCGTTTCACTCGCTTCTCGGGGGTGCTGTCCATGCTGACGTCGGAGGAGCTGTCGGTCTCTGCTGTACGGTGTGTGGTGGATGTCTTTGCCGTAACCGCTTCAGTCGGTTTTGTCGGTGCTTCCTGTGGGGTCTTGCGTGGTTGTGTTTTCTTATTACGGTCGACTCTCGTCCAGCCTTCCTCTTCGTCTGAGTCGGAGCTGTCGAATGTATTCTGTGCCAGTATCGGTGCTGGTGGTTGGTGCGTCTTCTTTTTCTTGTCGAGTATTTCTTTGTAGGCTGGACAATCTCTGTAATTAGCGGGGTGTGGTCCTCTGCAGTTAGCGCATGTCGGTGTCGTCTCTCGTTTTTTGGTACATTCGGTGGCGTAGTGTTCTTTGCTGCACTTGATGCAGCGCGGTCGGTATCCACAGTTCAAACTGGAGTGTCCGTATCGTTGACAAGCAAAACATTGTGGTATCTCCACCCACTTCACATCTCGGAGGCTAGTTCTCCCGCGTCTCTCGGAAATCCCCCACTATCCTCCTTCGTCCACACGCGTCGGCGCGAATCTTGCGCAACGCACTATCTGAAGTGACGGAAATACGCACACGTCCTTTTAAAGTTATGGCGCGAAATTCTCACATATTAAAACTTAATTAACAATGTCTAGTGCCGAAATTTTTGGCACGTAACACAAGAATTAAGAAGAATACAAAACAAACCATAACACACATACAGGGAGTATTTACTCTGAATTCATTAAATCGCTCTGGCATTTGAGGTCTTGTCCCAATCGGAATCATTGAGATCATCATCATCAGTTATGGTTACATCGGAAGAATGTCGATTCTCTAAAGTCTAAAATAGGAAATCACTTTTATAACACTATAGAATAGAAAGGATACAAACCATTATGATCGTTTTGGTACTTTAGATAACCTTTTTTGTTTTTTCTTAGTATTGTTGGACGATTGTTCCTGTATAAGCAAACATTTTATACGTACCTCCATTTCAGCCATTCTCTTCTCTAAATCATTTATTTTTTAAAAATATTTTTCGTTTTTTTTTGCTGCATTTCCTCTGCTTGGAATTCTTGTTGTTTTGGTTGTACTCGTGCCCCCTGTAGCAACAAAATTGTAATATATTAAAAATTTCTAAAAAATTACTAATCGTGGGCAAATCTGACAAATTAGAGTAGAAAGTTGTTCCAAGGTTAATCATTGCTTACCTACTACACGAAGAAGGTGCGATTTTGCCATTTTAACACCTGCTTCAGCTGACCCATTGAATTGTGAACCAGAAGGGAGGCTAAAATGCCAACGAAATTACGATACTTCTGAAGCTTGTTTAGGCAATATAAGAAATTGATTATTTGCCCAACCTAATTTAAGGCCATTATCACTATAGCACACAGTTACAGCTCCTCTTCTAGCTAGAAATCGGCGGAAAACCGCAATAAAACTATCTGTCGAAAGTTCTTGCGTAAGTTCTAAACGTATGGCTCACGTAGCCATGCACATGAAAACACACGTACGATTTAAAAACCTTTGTGCACCGAGATCTGTATATTGTAACAGAAAATGAACCACAAAGATCGATGGTAACATAGGAAAAAGGTTTTAGTTGAGAAGTTTTAGACATAGGTAAATCTCCCACGGTGTGAGGTGCTTAGAGTATTTAGGACATACCCTGAAACAATACATGCAGCAAGATAGCATTTTTTGAATGGCATTGCGAGCTGATAGAATCAAGAACTGTTGTAATAGTAAATTATATAATGTTTTCAACCCCAGATGCAAGTATTGGTTATGGGTATTTCTATAAGAAGAGTGGTTAACTGATGCGAATTCGGTAACAGTAAGGGATGTTTTGCAGAAAAATGTAAATCTGAATTTCTTAGACGACCACCCACCCTCAGCAACCCATCTGAATCCAAAAAGGGTTTAAGTTTTCTAAATGGTTTGGGTAGTAATTGATTGTGAATGATTTTAGAATAATGTCTGTAAAAACCGACGACTGCACGTGCTTTATCGAGCACATTGAACATTTATGTAATTTTTCAGGACTAGCACTTTCAAATTGTTTGCTAGGACCATGTTTAAAATTAATCGAAACGCGAAAACAATAGGACATGATTCTTTGAATTTTTGAAAGTGACGAATGTCGCTCAAGAAGTAGGTTGAAAATATTGTTGTCTATAAGTAGCATATCTATTTGGAGTTTACATTTTAAGCTCCGGCATTCACAAAATTAATCAATCCGCATATCCCAAAATTATAGAACTATTTTCCTATTTATTGCCCTGCTATGAATGCTATTGGTTTTAAATAAGTAGAAAAAAAAATTTTATTGTACTTATTAATGTGTAAATGGTTTAAAATGATTACCTTTAGGGGAGATGATGTTTGTCGGTAATACTGTATTTATTACGACAATGTTATGTACTGAATTTGGTATTTACACTGATACTGTAGGGCTGTGGTTTTTAGAGCTGTAATTCGATAATTTTTTTTTGTGTAATTCATATGGGGAGGGACCTAGAAACTACAGCTTGCCATTTTAAGAAATAATTTTTTTTTATTCCTGACATGTGTATTGTGGTTATTGATTTTATTTATTTATTTATTTAATACATATTACTCCACAGATATACAGATCAATCCAATTACGGAGTAATACCTAACTATAACAGTTAAATAACATTTATAATTAAAATCAAAACTAAAACTACTGGTTAAAAAACATACAGAAGAATAACACCACTAAAATAGTCATAGACATATACATTAGCAAAAACAGAATATAAAAACATAGTAGTCAATATTTAAAGTATTTTAGGTGTTAATCAACTGGGCAACATCTTGAATAAATGACCTTAGTGATGAATTAAATATATCAATATTTCCAGAACATTTATTATAAAAATTATTATACAAATTGCACATTCTATAAATAGGGGAATTTTTATATTTATTTGTGCTAGCAGACTGTAAATAAAACATGATTCTAGTTCTTACTAATTTTTCTGGTACATGAATATTAATGTTCGATAAATTAACAGGGTCGTCTAATAAATTATTTAAGAGCTTAAACAGATGGATCAAGTCTGATTTTTTCCTACGTTCTTCTAACGATGGCATACTAAATTCTTTCAATAAATCTATATATGGGTAGCCCCTGAGGGGATAATTTTGATGCTTCTTAAAATAAAGAAATTTTAAAAATCGCTTTTGTACATTTTCAATTCTGGCAGACTTTTTATTATATTGTGGTGACCAAATTAGTGAACCATATTCTAAGATGCTCCTAACTAGGGCATAGTATAAGGTTATAAGACAGTCAATATTTGAAAATGAAAATGCGTTTCGAATTAAGAATCCTAGAGATTTTGCTGCTTTTTTGACTATATTATCAATATGATTTTCAAACAACAATTTGTTATCAAAAGTGATTCCCAAGTCATTAACGGATAGAACACGTTTAATTAAACGATTATTAATTTTATAATCAAAAAGAATTGGTACTTTCTTATTTGTGTAGAACATCACCGCACATTTTTCTTCATGCAAGAATAATTTATTTTGAGTACACCACTCTACAAGTATGTATATGTCATCTTGCAATGACATACAATCAGAAATGGAATTTACTTTAGTGAAAATTTTGAGATCGTCGGCAAATAGTAGTTTTTTATTTGAGAAAATATAAGTTATGTCATTAATGAATAATAAAAAGAGAAAAGGACCCAGTATAGAGCCTTGTGGAACGCCACTGGGGAGGAGATGCAGTGCAGAATTATAACCATAAAATTCTACATATTGATAACGATCAGTTAGATATGATTTAAAAAAGTCTAGCAATTTGTCTGAGAAATTAAATTGATCCAATTTATGTAACAAGATGTTATGGTTATGGTTATTTGTTTCTTGTTTTTTTTTTGTATACTACTGTACACGCCTCTTGGAACGACGAGGGGCACAAATAGAAATTGCCTGGAGTGCAGTAGGCAGTAAACCAGGGTTTGTAAGGTAGAACGTGGACCGTATAGAGTAGAAGGAAATAATCATAGAATTGGAATACAAGTCACATAAATACTTAAAGCACTTACCGAAGCACAGACATCTGGAGCACTAACGCGGCACCTTTCAGTACTGTTTCTGGCCAGAGGTAAATAGGAACGGAGTCAGGAAATGGTTATTTTAGGAAAGAGATCAGAGTGTAATATTGAGAAATTGAATGAACACGTTCGCGTTCGCGGATGGTTGTTAATCGACTCTCTTAAATTATGGTATTCCTTATCTCGCCTGGCTTGATAAAGAATACCACGTTGGGAGAGCGAAATGGCGCGAACATAACCGCCCACCAAAAATGAACATTTTTTTTAAAAGAGATATATTAGAAACTTGAAAAGAAAATTGTATTACAACTGGGCATTTCCTCCCAGTAGTGGGCTACGGTTTACTCGCCGATGCTCGGGATAGAAAAAAAAGCAAAATAAAACGCGATTTTTTTTAAAAAGAACTAAATCTAAGTTTGAGAAAGAAACAAGAAAAAAAATTACTTTTCTAGAGGAAGGGGTATTATTTTATTTACAGGCCGAGTGAGGGAACCGTGGGTGGTTTTTACCGACACCACGCGAACAACACCATCGCTACCGGGAAATAATTGCTCGACTCGTCCTAACGGCCACGATAGAGGAGAAGTTTTAATCCCGGGAAGAAAAACAACTTGACCCACTTTGGGTACATCGGAGGAACGATTCCATTTGGGTCGTTGAGATAAAGTGAGCAAATATTCATTGGACCATCGCCGCCAGAACGACTGGGTAATTTGGCGCAGTCATAGCCAGCGCGAATGCAAGTTTATATTTTCTGGCAGAGTTATCTCTGGCATACTTAATATAGGGCCTCCAATAAGGAAATGACCGGGAGTCAAATAATCGGGGTTGCCTTTAGTGTCCAAGGAAAGGAAACACAAAGGTCGGCTATTCAATACGGCCTCTATGCGAGTGAAAACAGTAGACAACTCTTCAAAAGTAAGAGGTTGTTTGCCAAGAGTGCGTAGCAATAGAGATTTTGCAGATTTTACCGATGCTTCCCACATACCCCCAAAATTAGGAGCATATGGCGGATTAAACTGCCATTTAACTTGGCGGGAAACCAATGCGGAAAATATTTCATCTTGGTTTTGATGAAGAAACGCACTAGCTTCCTTTAACATACGGGCTGCACTAATAAAATTCTTTCCACAATCTGAATAGATAGTGTCAGGAGCACCTCTCCGAGAAGCAAATCGATCAAAACACGCCATAAAAGCATTAGTAGTAAGTTCGGAAACTAATTCCAAGTGAATTGCTCTCGTGCACATGCACACGAAAACACAAAGATATGATTTGAAAGAAGAAGCATTACACCGAATGGAAGACTTAACAAGCAACGGTCCTGCAAAGTCAACTCCAACATGAGTAAAGGCACGAGTTAATTGTACATGGGACGGAGGCAAATTAGACATAATGGGTTGAGAAGGCTTGGAATTAAATCGGAAACATGGTATGCATTGATGTATTCGTTGTCGTATTAACGATCGTGATCCTAAAATCCAGTGTTTTCTTAGAATAAGAGCTTGTGTGGTAAGAGGTCCGGAATGCAAAGATAACGCATGATAGTGGTCGCAAATAAGTTTAGATAAAGCTGCCCTTTTAGGCAATAACAGAGGATGTTTGCTATCATAGCTCAATTGTGAATGCTGTAAGCGACCGCCCACCCTAAGCAAACCTAGAGTATCGATAAACGGCGATAATTTTCTAAAAGAGGCGGAGAGAGTTTTTTATTTTTTATTTGCAACAATTCTACTGCAAAAAACTGTTGTTGAACAAGTTTCACGCATGTTTGTGATGCATTATGTAATTCATCACGTGAAATAGGACCTAGAATTTTTCCCATGGGGTGACGGCAATTATAAATAAAACGAATAATATATGCCGTTGCATATTGCAAGCGACTTAAAGAAGAAAAATTTCCCATGAATTCAGCAAAATCGCACTGTTCTAATGCAACCAGTAGTGTAGTAATTGATTTTAATTCAGGTACTTCACTCAAAGGAACAAAAGAATAGTTGAGGTTAAAACAAACATCATTTAAATTAGATGCACCTTTCCACCACAAATCGTGGCGTAATAATTGAAAAGGGGTGAGTCCACGAGAAGCGACGTCAGCGGGGTTAAGTTCTCCGGAAACATGGCTCCATTGATCAATGGAGGTATATTCTAGAACTTGGCTTACTCGATTTCCCACAAAAGGTTTTAACAAATATGTAGGCGTACGCAACCATGTAAGTACGACTTGAGAGTCTGAATAAAGTTTAGTTTCCGAAATAGGGTATGGAAATTTATTTGAACGCATAGAATGAATTAATTTGGCTAATAAAAGAGCTCCAGAAAGTTCTAAGCGTGGGATAGTAAGATGCTTTAGAGGAGCAACCGTGCTCTTGGCTTGTAAAAGATTACAATCTACAGATTTATCATTAACAACATACAAGTAGACACAAGTGCCGTATCCCCTTTCGCTTGCATCGCAAAATCCTAGTAATCGATAAGTGCCGTGAAAATGAGACAAAATACGCGGAATTTTTAGCTGGGATAACATAGTAATTTGGTTACAAAAGCCTTGCCATTCCTGACACCACTTATGATCAGGGGTATCATCCCAATCAATTTGTTGAACCCACAGTCGTTGTAACATATGCTTTACTAAAAATATTACGGGAGTTAACCACCCTAAAGGGTTGAATATGCGGGCCATATAAGAAAGTACAGAGCGTTTTGTAAATTCACCTTTAAAGGGTATCACGTTATAAGTGAACACGTCTATTCCAGGGTTCCAGACTAAACCTAGTATCTTTATACCACTAACGTCATCAGAGAAAGGAATTAGAGTTTCTAATTCAGTTTGTTCGAAATCCTGTAACAATTCCTCAGAGTTACTAGACCATTTGCACAAATCAAACTGGCCTAGAGAAAGAAGTTTTACTAGCTCGTGCTGTAGTTGCTTCGCTTCAGCAATACTTTCAGCACCGCTAATTACGTCATCCATATAGGTATGATACATAATAGCTTCAGAAGCCAGGGGGTAAGAGTTCCCTTCGTCTATAACTAATTGCCGAAGAACTCTTTGAGCTAAGAAAGCGGAAGGAGCTAAACCATATGTAAGAGTTCTAAGCTCGTACTCAGAAATGTTGTCTTGTGGAGTAGGTCTCCAAAATATATGCTGAAATTGACAATCTTGCTTACGAAGTAAGATCTGCCGGTACATCATGCGAATGTCCGCACAAACAGCAATTTTATGCGATCTAAATGTATTTATTATATCTGGTAAATTGCACTGTAATTTGGGACCAGCATATAATCTATTGTTGAGAGAAAGACCTAATGAATCCACGGCAGATCCATTAAAAACAACGCGTAGTTTGGTAGTACTACTTGTTATTTTCGAGATGGCATGATGTGGTAAAATATAATCGGATGGATTTTCGGCTAACATCATATGACCAAGATCAAAATATTCTTGTAAAAACATATTATAAGAATTTTGTTTTTCAAGCGAACTTGAAAGACGTTTTTCTAAATTTAGATAACATTTATAAGCAACATGTCGATTGCTACCGAGAGGTTTAATATTGTTATTGAAAGGGAGAGCGACAGTAAAACGACCAGAGGCGTTTCGAGAATAATTTTCTAGAAAATGAGATTCACAAATAACATCTTCTTGAGAGGGAACTTTGGGCATTTTGACTTCTTCTAATTCCCTGAAATTCCTTATATAATTATCTACTGAATCAGAAATAAAAAGAGAAGTTGCATTAACTGCGGTGTTAACATTAGGAACCTGTCCCAATAGCACGTAACCGAATATTGTTTCAATAGCTACTGGTTGGCCAGGAATGATTCTAGTGCGATCAGAAAATAGCACTTCGGAACATATTTCAGCACCCAGTAGTATATCTACGGGCAATGATTTATGAAAATTTTCATCAGCAAGCTGCAAACATTTAAATTTATGGTAAACACTAGAAGGCAGTGAGCAACCGGGAACGTTTCCCGTTATTTTAGTAAAGATTGAAGCACAAAATTGAAATTGATGCTTCGAGTGATTAGAAAACAAAGTGCATATTACAGCTCCTTTGGATTTAATTGCAGAACCTGAAATGCCACCAACTTGACGAAAATCATGTTGACGCTCCAACCCTAAGCGTTGGACACAAGAATTTGAAATTGCGTTGATTTGAGATCCGGAATCTAAAATGCATCTCACAGATTGTAACTTATTGTTTATATCTAAAACACGAGCTTCTACAGTACCTAATAAAACAGTGTAATTTTCTAGTGAATTTGTGACGTTGCATGTCGAAACAACTTCAGTTGTGAGTGCGGCTTTCGAATTGTTAGATTCATTAATGTGTTCCCTAGCAAGTGGTTTATGCAACAGAGTATGATGAAAAGAGGAATGACACAACTTACATTTACCATAAGAATTACAATCACGAGGAGTATAACTGCCGAGGCATTTAAAACATCGATTTAAAGATTTAATAGCAACTTGACGATCGTCAACGCTAAGCTTTTTAAATGCCAAACATCCATAGATTTTATGGACTTCCCCACAATAGGGACAAATTATACTAGCGGTTTTAGTCGCCACTGAAGTCTGCGATTTTTTAACCAAGAAGGATTGGTTTAAACTAGATTTAAAGCGAAGGGGTGCACCTGGCCTTGGCGCTCTTTCCCTTTTAATATCTTCATAAACCTCTGATGTTTTGCTTTGCAAAGTTAAGAAATCGAACAGTTGAGTACAAGTAGGAACTGCCGAACCTATGTTTGAATCAAATGCCTTTTGAGTTTTGTATTCTACGTTGCGATAACATAAAGAAAACAATAAAAAATCAGCCAAATCTTCAACTTTATTCGCTACCTTTAACGTGTTAACAGCATTAACATGAATATTAATAAAGCTTGAGAGCGATCCAGAGTTTTTAAATTGAAGTATTTTATTTAAGTAGTAGCTCGTAATTCTACGAGGTGAATTGTAACGATCCTGAAGTTTCGTAAACGCTTGTTCATATAAATTTGCATCTAGAGCTAAATCCGAAATTAAAGCCAATGCTTCCCCCCGAAGAAGCATGCGCATGTAATGATACTTCTGGATTACGGGAATGTGATCGTTTTCATGGACTAAACTTTTGTATAACGTAATGAAATTTTGCCAATTGTCTAAACAACCATCAAACGGATTTATACTAAGAGGTTTTAAGTAACTGATAACAGGTTGAGATGTACTTGCGATAACTGCTGTATCGCCGGCAGAAGTAGAAGCCTTTTGCTTCATATCGAAAAACCGAGAACGAATAACATATATTAAATTGTCGAAGGAAGATCTTTGAGAATTTATCTCATCCTTTTCTTCTACAGTGGAATTATAACTTAAAATTTTATCGTAAAGTGCATCGAGCTGTTGCTCAATACTTTGCATTCGAACATATCTCGCTTCGACTGCTGAAAAGCGAGTAGCCGTTTTGATATAGTCTTGGATTTCCGTTAAACGAGAAAAATAATCCTCTAATTTCTTTTGTAGAATGTTTCTGGTAGCCATGATTAAACGTTTGTTACGCAGAGTTTATTGTTTGTATACAAATACAAATGTCATTGTTTTAAACGTGTTGAATGGCAACGCGATACCGAAGTTATCTGACTAAAGTATAAATGCAGTATTTTTAAAAGTACACACGTGCAATTCAAACTGGAAACTTTTATAGCAATTTAATTATCTTTAGAATTAAAGTGTTATGATTATTCGAAATTACAATTAATGTTGGATATACGTATTTATGTGCTTGAATTGGGGATGTGAGACGAAGAACGAGATATAACGTAGTTCTTAATTCGGCTCGTACGGATCAAAAAATTATGTACACGCCTCTTGGAACGACGAGTGGCACAAATAGAAATTGCCTGGAGTGCAGTAGGCAGTAAACCAGGGTTTGTAAGGTAGAACGTGGACTGTATAGAGTAGAAGGAAATAATCATAGAATTGGAATACAAGTCACATAAATACTTAAAGCACTTACCGAAGCACAGACATCTGGAGCACTAACGCGGCACCTTTCAGTACTGTTTCTGGCCAGAGGTAAATAGGAACGGAGTCAGGAAATGGTTATTTTAGGAAAGAGATCAGAGTGTAATATTGAGAAATTGAATGAACACGTTCGCGTTCGCGGATGGTTGTTAATCGACTCTCTTAAATTATGGTATTCCTTATCTCGCCTGGCTTGATAAAGAATACCACGTTGGGAGAGCGAAATGGCGCGAACAACTACGCTGCTATGTCTAGCCAGAATGTTACTTAGAATAATTATAACTAGTACTAAATTATGTTAATTTCTCTTTTTTATTTCAGGCTTTCCTTTAGATAATTTTTTTGTATGTGTAATACCCCACCCCAGCACCGATTGAGCCCGGTCACACTTACCTTTCTTTCTTTGGTTTTTTTTTATGTTAGACTACGTCGATGTACGTGGCAAATATTTTCATGTTTGTTTAATACAGGTGTATATATCCACGTGGACGTCTGTGTTCTTTTGATGTATCTGATACGAATATTCCGTTCAGAGAATTATTAGGTTCTTTATTATTTTTAGTAAACAGAGCACGTCCTGATGTTCTATGAGATGTATGTATGACATGAATTTCTTGTGCTCCCTAATTATACTGTTTGATTAAGGTCGCTTCTTTAATAGTACATAAATATCTTGCAATGTATTTGTATCTAATTGTTACACTGCACTCTTTCAGGGACCTGTTTAGGTGTGGTTTCTCGCTAACTACCCCACTAATTTGGTTAAACCTATAGTTCAGTACTTTCGTTCACTGAAACACGCAAGCCATTCTACCCGATTTAGTATTGTAGAACTTCTTCAAGGTGCAGGTCGGTTCAAAACAGAAAATATCAATAAGAATATATAAATAAGTTTTGTTACATGTATTCATACACAAATATATCACTACATTGACATATGGTATATCTGAATTTTCATTTTAGCACATTAATAATTAATATATAAATACACCAATAAATGAATACATCAATATGCGGTGTGGCTATCAAATAACGAAACTTATGCACATGCACCATATGTTCGCAGTTGAATAAGTCATTCTGTATCTAACCCCTAGCCAGAAAAACTACGAGTGTAATCGGCTAGAAGATTGACAACCCATAAACAACGTTTCAGTGGAATGTGATACAGAATAATTTTAACAACTAAGAAAGTTTTAATAATAAAATTAAAAAAGTTATACAAAATATAAAAATGTATAATTTGATAAACGATTACTGTTTCGATTTCTTAATTTTAATTAAATATTTCTTAAGGTATTTCTTGATATCGGTCCAATTTTTTTTTTAGGATAGGATTAGCAAAGATACAGTTTGTGCAAACTTCTTTTCGATTTAATGAATTTTGTTCAATGTGTTTTTTAAAATAGTCAATCACTACCTTACTTTCATTCTCCTGTCAATATATTTTCTTCTTGATTGAGCACCCTTCGTTTTCAATTCCAGGTGCATTTTCGACCATGTTGTTACTTGAAGCGTTTTCTTTTCTTTTCTTCTGTTCATTTCGACTTGCATGTGTATTTTTAACTATGTTGGTACTGGAAGCGTCTTCTAACACCTCTGCCATTCCACTTTTTTATCATTAACAGAATTACTTCAAATTTCTTCAGTTTCTAAATAAGGTAAATAAAAAAAGTAGAATAATACATAGTGCACTATTCACATTTTTATGCAGGACTACTCAAATTCGTAATATTCGATGGACATTTTTAGCAATAAGTTATAAGCGATCAGCATGTAATAAAAAGTACCAACCCGAAAACAGTCAAATTGATAATACCATATTTCATTTTCATTTGTAAATTCACTCTTGCATGCTGTAACATTCAGGTTACTTTCGATAGAAACTAGATAAGAAAGGAAAAAATTAATTTAAACTGGCAGCATAAATACGAATTTACCGCGTAAATTATGATTCCCCAAGCCATTGTCACGGAAACTGCACTCATTGTGCCAGTGTTAGAGCACTGTTGCTGTTTGTGGCGGAAATGGTCGGTGTAGAATTTCAAAAATAATTCGAAGTCAAGTGTGGCAGAAATTGATTATTACTAATACGAATAGGAATAACGAGGTTACCTTAACAATCAATTAAAAGACTTGAACGATAGTTGAAAGACAAGCCTATCAAAATGATGAAAAACATCTGAGGTAGATGGAATAATTAGATGAAGATCCCTTATCAAATAGTGCAATAAAACGCTAATTACAACGCGTATAACCAAAATCACCAAAAATTTCGATGAAAACAGTTGATGGGATGACATATACGGTCCACAATATGCCACAAGATAGTGAGTGTAATGCACGTGCCTTGGTAGAAAAATCAGAAAACGATTTTATATAGAGTCCTTTGATAAAAAAAAGTTCGTCAAGTTGGTGTCGCGCACACTCCCGGGACATCCCCACTGCCGACGTAAGGAGATATTCCCAAACAAGTTGACGCAAACTGATCAGGCTTGCATTCCATACCTTATTCCGCAATAACCTTATCAATTTCTTATTTTCAAAAAAAAATGCTTGAAGATGTGCGCAGCAGCACTTTTGTTTCACTCGTTGAGATCTATCTAATGGCATGGGTTTCGGTTTTGGCAGGCTTGGGCCCACTTTGTATTTACTTGTGAATATGGCCCTTTGGTTCATTTTTATTTATTCATATATTTAAGCGATATAGAACGAAACTTGAACCAAAATCGAGAAAATGTATTTTGGTGAGTTGTGCCGGTTTTACCAGTGGCTATAAAGTATTTGATCCTACTCGAAATGCTGTTGTTGAATTAAGCATACTAAGGTAAATAGACCTGTTTTAGGTATAAATGGTAAAAAGGATAAAATTACTCCTTTAATGAATCCTGACGTTTTCAGCGATGAGGATGAACAGATTTTTGAAAATGCTGTTTCGAGCAATTCAGTTGACGAAGTTTTCGAAAATCAAAGACCACATGTTTCAAGTGTTAATGAAAATGTGGTTGATGACAGGCGATCTTCTGTATGTAGCATAGTGCCAGGTGTTAATGAAAATTCTATCCAGTGGAAACGTCAATAAGTTCCCAGGAAGAATAGTACTTGTACTGATGTATACTATTGGTCTAGCTTGGATAAATGCCGTTCGAAAAACGATGTTAAAAGCATCTGCATACAAAAGGGGTTGGAATATAAACCCAAATTGTTTGTTTTTTCTAATCCTTCTAAAAATGAAAAATCTGCAAAGCTTGTAGAATGTGATGATGAAAATAATGAAGATGTGTCTAAAAGTAATTATTATAAACAATGAGAAAAACAATGTTGAAGAAATCTCCACAAGCGAAAAATGGGATGTATGGGAAGTGGTCTTTAAGCCACCTAATCAACAAATTATCACTTGTAGGCGGATCTATATTTTTAAAATGAATGCCGATGGTACTATTAAACGTTTTCGAGCTCGTTTAGTAGCACATGGTTTTTAAGCAGACTTTTGGGATGGATTATTTCCATACTTTTGCTCCTGTTGTAGACTTTAATTTAGTAAAGTTATTGGTTTGCTTACATTGGGATGTTAAGTGTGCTTTTCTTTATAATGATCTAGATGAGGAGATTTATATGAAATCGCCTCCTGGGTATAAAAACTTTGGGAACGAATTGGTAGGGGGATTGATTGTGTTCCATTCTAAGGTTTATTAGGTCTCGTACCAGGCATTTTATGTTACGTTGGTCTCCAAAATATGCAATTAGTAGCTGTTTAAATTCTTGCCATTCCTGTAAATCGTCCCTACTGGCGATTAAGGTTAGTGCCCTTCTGGTTAGTTTACTTATTATCAAGCGTATAAGCAATGAATTTCTTTCGTTATCTCCGGGTTTGTAGAAGGTTTTTAGGAACATTGCGGCTGCTCCAATGAAATTTACAAGATGCGCCTTCGTACCATCAAATATCTGTATTGTCTCCAAATAAAGTCGCATGTCTGCGCTACTCATGTTGGTTAAGGGTTGTTTTCGATTTTGGGTAATTTCAAAAAATTTTTTTTGAATTGAGGTTTATTTCGCTATGTATATCGTTATTTTTGCTTCGAATTTATTAATTTTCCGTTTGGGTTGGGTAATTTCGAATGTTGTAAAAAATTGGGGTTGATTTTCTATTTGTAACGTTATTTTTGCTTTGGTTTTATTAATTTTCCGTTTGGATTGGATAATTTTGAATTTTGTAAAAATTGAAGTTGATTTTGCTATTTGAAACGTTAATTTTGGTTTGGTTTTATTAATTTTCTTTTTAGATTGGATAATTTCGAATTTTGTAAAAATTGGGGTTGGTTTTGCTATTTGTGATGTTAATTTTGCTTTGGTTTTATTAATTTTCGTTTTAGATTGGATAATTTGAAATTTTGTAAAAATTGGGGTTGGTTTTACTATTTGTGATGTTAATTTTGCTTTGGTTTTATTAGTTTTCCTTTTAGATTGGGTAATTTGAAATTTTGTAAAAATTGGGGTTGATTTTTGTTATTTGAAACGTTATTTTTGGTTTAGATTTTTAAATTTTTTATTTAGGTTGGGTAAATTCAAATTTTGTAAAAATTGAGGTTAATTTTTGCTATTTTTATCGTTATTTTGGGTTTGGATTTGTTAATTTTAAGTTTATACTGCGTCGGGTTATTTTTGCTGTTACTTGTGCTTAGTTACACAGTGCGGTGATGAATGTGTTGGATTTATACTTGATAATGTTGATTTAATTATCGTAGTCTTGAATTTGCCTGTTTCTATCTTGCGGTTTTTAATTTGTCTTGAGTTTGCTTGAGTTTCTGCTTTCTGAAGAATAGTTTCTCGCGGTATTTACTTTGCTCTGTGTTAGTTCAGTTCTGTTAATTTGCAATTATATCGGTTTTAATTGAGTTGCATAACTTTTAGTTCGTCGGTCTTGTATTCTAAATTTAGCTTGCAGGTTAATTACTTTTGCACTTTATCGTTGTAATTAAATACCAAAAGGTGTAGTCTTGGTTATTTAATCGCGTACGTTGAGGTAATTAACACTTACAGGTGTTAATAGGAATTAAATACTTCACTTCCGTACTCGCTGAATGCTTTGCATAAATGATACGTCTAATTATTTTAGATATCTCGGTGATGCATGACTTGTAATTGAAACTCTCCGTATTGTTGGTTTTCAAGTTGCAATTATAAGCGTTTTAATTAAAGCTTCTTACGATGACCGTTTAGCTTCACTCAGTATTTGCAATTTATAAATGATGAGTAATTTTAATTAAAAACGTTTAGTTTGTATTCCGTGTTTGTACTAAGATAGTTGTAATTTATTTATAGATCGTTGTGGTGTATAGTTTCTCATTAGATGCTGGTTGTAATTTTACGCGCTTTTATTATTCCGTGATGGATTTAATTGCGTTGCTTTATTTCTGAAAGTTATTGTTTTAATTGCGATTTCTCTGAGGTTTTTAAGTGTGTAATAATAATGCTTCCTTCGCGAACTTTGCTTATCTGCGGATGGCGGTGGTTTTAGGTCACGCTAGTTTTAAATTACCGTAGTTTCAGTTAATGCAGAATGTTTTTGCTGTAGTTTATACAGTATTATAGAGGTCAATGGTTTAAATAATCGTTCCGTAATTGCTTGTTTGAAGAATTACCTTTAGCTTTGGAGTTAATTTGCGTTTTGTCTTTTAGTTTACCGGATTTGGTTTATTTTTGAGTTTGTTCTAATAATTGTGATAAGAATCTTTTAAATATCAAGTCTCTTTTGCTTTTAAAAGAAAATCTCTTTAAACATTCGTCTCATAAAATACAGTCTCGTTTTTTTGAAAATAATTCCTCTTTGTAACTATTTTCAAAACAATATTGGCATAAAATAAAATTCATAAAATACTAATAAATGGTAATCAAATAATAAAATAATAAACTAGCATATATCAATTATAGTTTGTGAGATCAATTGGTATAAATGGAATGAACTTACATTAATTTCTTCATCTGTTTCTTTTGTGGGCTCGATCGATGCTGTATCTTGTCTACGTTGGTTTGTTGCTGGATTCAGACTATTTTTGTTCTTCCTCCAGCCTGGTTTGGGTTCTGTCAAAATTGCGAATTAAAATTCTTGGTCACCAATCTTCCGATTTTTGGATTTTTAGTGCCCTTTTGACATCCGTTACGACTGCGCCAGTTAAGGTACGAGCCTTTGGAGCTGTGTTTTTAAAAAACAACTTGAAACACTTAACAAATTTATTTTGACTTGAAACAGAATTTACAGTGAAATTTAGAATAGCTTGTTCATAATAACTTTAATAAAAAAAAATATTAATTGTACTGGGCGAGTAGTCTAGGTAGACAACAATGCAAAAGCTGTAATACTCAGACTGACTGCCGGGCCTTGAGCTCCCGGACTTTTTATAATAACCTGCCCCTCACACGGCTGTGGGAACTTGCAGATCTCATGTCTGCGTTCCTCTTAATTGTACACTTTATTACAATGTAACAATCTTAATTCTAAGTAATTGCGGTATGTTAACCGCCTGTGACCTGCCACCTGCAGTATCTCACTGCCCTCACGGATGCAAAGTTGCATGTCCGTTCTCATGAACTGTCGATAACCTCTCTGGGTTATCCTCGTATTACAATGTTGCAATGAACTTATACTTTACTTAACAATTTCTAATAATTCCTATTAGATTCAATATATTCAATACATATATATAATTGGGGGATACATAACTAGCGTTAGTAAAGGTTAAATCGGAACTTTTTTTATAAAATATATTTTTATATTTTCTACAAATTTAAGAATGTTCTCTGAATTCAAATGTTCTGTTCGAATTATAGTTGGTACATCTAAGTCATTAAATTGAGTTATTGGTTCCTCTAAATTTAAATTACACATGGGTTCAACGTTCAACGCTGGTAAGTTATTGTAATTTCGTCAATTCTGTCGGATTGAGTGTTCTTAAATTAACAGTGCAGTATTTTAGTTTTACTTTTAGTCGGAGTACCAAAATAATCTTAATTATCTACCTTGTTTTTTTTTACATATTTTAGTCGACTGACGGTGCAAACAAAATTCTCAACAAAATAAAATTAGTTTCGTTCTTAATTAATTTAGATATTTATTGAGAATGTATATGGGTACATAACGTGTTCATTTTTTAAAAAATAAAAATAAAAATAAAATCTAATAAATTGCCATTGTCTGCATACCTCATAAAAATAAAAACTCTGGGACCTCTTTGTAATATGCTATGAACTTGATTAATGTGTGAATTTTCAATTTTTGTAAGAATATCTAATTCGCGTGGAAAGAATTTATCTAAAAAATCTCGAGCTGCTTTTTCTTTGTTAAATATCTTGCATGCCAGACGCATTTTCTTGGTTCCCACTCCTGTTGCATTGTCGACATATTCAGTAATATGTACTGTAGCATAAGATCCCTGACCAACTGTCTTACCAATCAAATATCCACGTTGCTCGAGAGCATTTATTTCTGAATTGCGAGGGCTAAGTCGTGTGGCCATAACATTTAGGGTTACAGTTGTTAACCACTAATCATGCATCAGATTACAATCTATTTCATTTTATATCCAACAATCAATCCATGAATAATTTTAGTATTTCTACTTGGAATTTTTTCAATTATTGCCGTATTCTTCTAGGACAAATTTAATTCGGGCTATTTATGGCAGCTGCATTGAAATCTTTCTCGGTACGATAACTTTGGCAACCGTGCTTTATGGAAAAATTAACATTTTGGCTTGTTCACATTCTAATAAAATGACTAATGACATCTTTACATCAAACACTTAATTTTCATTAATTCTTTTAAAACTTTTAAAAGTATATTCCAATTACAAAAAAACTAAGAAAGATATCCTATTTTAAAGAAAAGATATAATTGTACTATGGACATCTCTACATAGGACATTAATCTCGGCCAGAAACCTGTGCATATTTTAGCGCTGTATTCGTAGTTTGCGACTTGCTGCTAGGGAAATGGAGGGCGATTTTTACATGCAGTCTTATGGAGCATTCGCTATTTTTCTCATAAATAATTATAAATTCGGATTTTATTCAAAATTCCAGTCATTGGAAGTGGAAATATACACACCTTTTTAACAATTACCAATTTAATACTCTCGTATTCTTATAAGAATTTCAAATTATTAAAGAATCAAAATAGCATACTGGGCAATGCAGCCATACATAAACAATATTTATTCAAAGCACTTTTAAAGCATTTTATGATACGAATACAAGCGGCTATAAAACAATAGGGGATGTCGTTCATACGGAGAAAGAATGGTTTGTTTCTGGTAACACTAGTTTTCAGGAGATCAATTTAAAGTTATTTTTAATTTATATAATTAAGTCTTATACTATAAAAAGTAGAAATTTTAAGACTTAGATCTTTGATGGTCCAAAAGGACGAAGTACATGTATCATTGAGCACACAAAAATCTTACCATCTTTTTGGGGATAAAATTGTGATTTTACTGAAGCAAAAAAGTATTCATCATCATTAGATCCTCAGTCCTGAAACTGGTTAGACGCGTACCATCATTGTTGCTCATTCTGAACTAACCTACAGATTTCCCTGAAATTTGCACAGCCTGCATCTGTCTCTATCTGATCTAGGTCTACATCTATCTCTTTTTTCCTATCTCTGCTTGTCATATATCCCATACTATTCACCAAAAATGCCTTAGAACGTATTCTGCCCTTGTATTTCTCCTATTTTTTCCCCCAAAGATATGCTTGTTCCCCTGCTGTTTCTATAACCTATTTGTTATTACCTTTGTCTGTCCATCCTCATACATCTGAAGCATGGCATTTCAAAGGGGTCCGCTTGAAAAATGTTAGGCGAGCATTTTTCACAAAAATACACCTTCGTTCGGATGAGAGGTAAAATGGGGGTCCCGTGTGTGAGTGTTGTCACGAACATTAAAGATCCCTACGTTGCTTGGAACAGCAAGGGTTCGGCAAAATTCCAAATTTTCCAGGTAAAAAAAACTCGCTTCCTGGCCAATGTAGTACCTTCGGGTGGAGCATTGAAAAAAATCACATGTGAGGTTGTGAAGGGGGTAAGCAGCCTGTGGCTGCGAAGTTCTCCCAGCACTTGAACATTTACCGATTTAATATTTTTTCCAATATATCTTTTCGCACAGTCAACATTAGTTGCAGATATTTCACAACCAACACCTGTAGTTGTTTATAATAATCATCAGATTTATCTGCGCTTATTTTTTCGTCATTGCGTTTTCCGTCTCAAAACTGGTTGGACATGTACCTGCACTTATTTATTGTCTAAACTAACCTACATAGTTCCCTGAAATTTTCACACAGCAATACAGCTCGGCTTCCCTTCTATCGTTTTCTAATTTTATGCCCTATTTCACTGAGATTCATTGAAGGGGGTTAAGCAGCCTATGGCTACCAAGATCCCCCAACACTTAGACATTTGCCGAAATAATAGTTTTCCAGTAAATGCTTTCACGCAATTACCATTATTCGAGAATGTTGCCCACCCAATACTTGTAGTTGCTTATAATAATCATCATGTTTAAGTGTAGGTACTTTCTATCGACATTAATTTATCCATCTTGGGACTGGTTGGATGCGTACCTCCATTGATTTCTATTCTGAGCTAGCCTACACATTTCCCTGAAACTCCTACAGCCTACATCTTTCACTGTCTGTGTGCAGTCTAACCTAGGTCTACCTCTTCTTCTCTTTTTTCCTATCTCTGCTTCTAGTATATTCCGCACTATTCCCTCATGCCGTAGTATGTGACCTATCATCCTATCTCTCCTATTTTTTAGCGTTTTCCACATATTTCTTTCTTCCTCTACCATTTTCAGTACCTCTTTGTTCTTAACTTTGTCTGTCCATGATATCTTCATCATTCATCTGTAGCACCACATTTCAAAGACCTGTTTCTTGTCCGCTTCTCCTACTGTCCAGGGTTCACAGCCGTACACTGCTGTGCTCCATACATATGTTTTAAGCAATCTTTTCCTTGTCTCTATGTTTGTTGTCTTTGAACACAGTAGTTGCTTTTTCTTGTTAAACGTAGCACGACCTTGTGCTAATCTTTATTTTATATCTTTTGTGATTTTCCCATCTTGCGTTATTTTGCTTCCTAGGTAGCAGAAATCTTTAACCTCTTGTAAGTTCGTGTTACATATTTGGATTCTTGTTTTTGATTTATTTTCCCCTCCTTTGCATACTAGTACTTTAGTTTTAGTTTTGTTAATTTTCATACTGTATCTCTCTGTTAGAATTGTTTCTATTTCATTAAGCGCAGCTTCTAACTCTTCCTTGCTAGATGCTAATACCGCTATATCATCGCAAATCTAAGCATATTAATTTTTTGTTTCTGCATAGTAATTCCAAATGTCTTCCTGCATTTGACAGTACTTATTGCCTCTTTAATGTACAAGTTAAAAATTAATGGGGATAGGGCACATCCCTGTCTCACCCCTTTCCTAATGTTTACTTCTCTATGTTCCTGCTCTAATTCTATTACTGCTATTTGCTCTTTGTATACGCTATGTACTATTCGTCTATCTCTATAACTCATTCCAATCTTTTTGAGTATTTCGGACATTTTTTTCCATTTTACATTGTCGAATGCTTTTTCCAGATCTACAAACCCTATATACACGCTTTCCCCTTTTTCTAATGTTTTCTCCACTATCACTCTCAGAGATAAGATAACCTCCCGTGTTCCCCTGTTTTGCCTAAACCCAAATTGATCTTCCCCTAGTATCTCTTCCGCCCGTTTTTCCATTCGTCTTTGCACAATTCTAGTTAATATTTTTGACACGTGTGCTGTCAAAATTATTGTTCGAAAATTTTCACATCTATCCGTGCCTTTCTTTTTTGGTATAGTTACTATGATGTTACGTTTCAATATATATATATATATATATATATATATATATATATATATATATATATATAGCTTACAAGTTGGAAGAGACGTACCGTTACTGCTTGACCGGCGGCTTTTAGAGTTTCTGCTTGCACCTTATCTGTACCCGGCGCCTTTCCATTTTTCAGACCCTTTAATGCTAACTCAAATTCAACTGTTCCCACTTCCATCTTAGTTTGTATCTCTTTGCACTTTTCATCAATCCATTGTTCTATAGCTTTCCTGCATTTACGAATAATTTCCCATTTCATGGCTTTGTATCTCTGTTTTCCTTTTTCGTCTGATTTATTTTTGTATTTTCGTCTTTTTTCTATTAAATTCAGGATATCCTTTGTTATCCATGGTTTCTTATTTTCTTTTTGTGTATACCCCAGAATATCTCTGGCCGCCATGTCGAGGCTGGATTTAATGTTATTCCATTCTGTTTCTACTTCCTTAGTATCAGATATTTTCCCGATATCTTTGAGCAATTCATTTGACCTTTTTTCGAATCTTTCTTGAACATCTTTATCTTTTAATTTCTTTAGGTCCAAGTGCCTTTTTTCGTTTCTTTTTTCAAATTTTTAAATTTAAGTACGGCTTTCATAATTAAGATGTTGTGGTCAGTGTCTATATCTGCTTCTGGGTAGCTTCTACAGTCTTTTACTTGATCCCTAAACCGTTGTCTAACAAGAAGGTAATCTATTTGATATTTTCCTATATCACCTGGCATCTTCCACGTATATCGCCTTCTAGCATGATGTCGAAATAATGTGTTTGTAATGATTAAATTGTTCTTGTCGCAAAATTCTACCAGCCTATTTCCCCTGTCGTTTCTCGTGCCTAAATCAAATAACCCTACTACCGCTCCTTCCCTAGCTTTGCCTACCACGGCATTAAATCCCCGGTAACTATTAAATTTTCATGTCCTCTTACGTGTCTTAATATGTCTTCGATATCTTTGTAGATCGCTTTTGTCTCTTCATCACTGTAGCTAGAGATGGGCATGTATACTTGTATTATTACTGTGTTTACCGGTTTAGATTCTAATCTAACCATGAGTAATCTTTCGTTCTTTTGTAAGTAATTTTTTACACAGTATTCTATCTTTTTCCGCATAACTATCCCCACAGCCAAATTTCCTTCCTCTGCTCCTGTATGAATTACCCTGAAGTCTCCACTTCAAAAATCTCCTGCCTCTGGCCACCAAACTTCGCTGATCCCTACTATGTCTAGTGATAACCTATTCATTTCGATTTTTAGGTTCTCTAGCTTACCTACTTGCTTCATACTTCTAACATTCCACGCTCCGACTCGTAAAATGTTCCCAACTTTTATTCTTAACCTTCCGATCGCATCCTCCGAAGTAGTCCTCTCCCGGAGATCCGAATGGGGGACTATTTTAACTACGGAATCTTTTACCCCAGAGAATGCCATTATTTTATTATAATGTCGGTACGCTGTGTACTTGGGAGGTAATGTGGTGGTTTCCCGTTAGCTTCCACATCGGGTAGTGTGTCTTAGACTGCCATACCGACCCCTATGGTCTCTGCCAATCTAAGTACCGAAAGAGGCGCTGCCCTATTTCGGGGACCTGTCTTCGTCTGGTTCCTCACTAACGACCCTACTACTTTGGTTGGACCTGTATTTTGGCTCTTTAGCCCATTAGAACAAGCAAGCCAATTCACCTGTTCTAGTAATCTAGAACTTTGGCAAGGTGCAGGTCCATTCGTAATGGAAAAAAGTATTATATTTAACAAAATAAAACAACAGTATATCTAACTTTTTTTATACACACTTTTAATTAGAAATAAAAATGTATTATTATAACAAAAATCGTATTAAAAACATATATGCTCAGGTAGATACTTAAATTACAATTCTTACCATCCAATGCGCATAAAAATAAATTTCATTTTACATTAATATATACACAAATAAGAAGAACCTTGTCACTTTGAGGAATAGCTTGCCTCCACTTTTCTAATGTTTGCACAACCTACAACGACATGTATTTAAAATCTCAATAGTATCACTAAACGCCAAAAATACCTTGGGAGCAGAATAAATACTTCTTGTGTTTGAATGATTTATATCCAGATTTGCACCCAGGGACAAAACAACACTATATTTAGGCATTATAAAATTACAAACAACAGTAATGACAAAATTAGAGAATTCGCTACGTTCTTAAAAATTGTACCGTTTTTTATTGCATAGGTTAGTTCTTTAAGCTGATAGTAACACTGGGGGTGTAGTGATTGTGCAATCAGGAAACAATGTGTTGGTATTACTCATGATTTGTATGTGCTAAAAATTATAAAAGGTTATTACGACACCAAGAACGTAATTTATGTAGCATAACTCTAACTGGTGAGAGTTGGATACAGTACATAGTCGTAATTTGTATTCACGACAATTTAAACGGCAACTAGTGAGACATTTAATCAGTATTAATGGCAAAATCGTGTGGACACCACTAGTAATGTCCCCATGCTAGATGCTAACAGGAGAAGAATCTCGCCGGGTAGAAATATTGAATCCACCCTTATTGCGTACGCTTGTCCAAATTTCGAAAAACAATCGATTATTGTAACAAAATAGTATCCTTGCGTTTTGTATGTATCGACGTAAAGATGGTCGAACGATTCCTATCCGATAGGGGTTGGTTTGAACATTAATTTCAACTCGTGAGAGTTCATCTGCATTTGTTTTTAATTTGCCCTTTTTATAAATCAAATCGTATTCATACTCTTCTAATTTGAGTCTCCAACAAACTAGTTTGAAGTTGAGTTCTTTGAGTGAAAATAGCCATTGTAGTGGTTTATGATCGCTTATATTGAATTTTGTTCCGAATAAGTATGGTTGAAAATATTTTACTGCCCATACTATAGCTAGAAGTTCTTTTTCGATCGTACTGTAGTTACATTCCGCTGGGTTTAACGTTCTTGATGCCTAGGCTACCGGTAGATCGGATCCTATGGGGCCTTGTGATAATATAGCTCCTATGGCAAAGTTTGAAGCGTATGCTGTCAAATTGAATTTTTTCCTGAAAGTTACGGTGTTGAAGTATCGGTTCGTTAAGTAATACTTTTTTACATGTGTTAAATGACTCTAAAAATTCCTCGTTGTCTTGTATTTTAATGTTCTTTTTCAAACACTGAGTTAGTGGTTTCGTTAGTGGTTTCGTTAGTTTTGCAAAGTTTTTTATCATTTTTCTATAGTATCCAATAAGTCCTGAGAAGGATTTTATTTGTTTTGCCGTAAGGGGTATCGGAAATTTTTTTATAGCTGCAACCTTTTTTTGATTCGGTTTAATGCCTTCTGACGTTATCACGTGACCTAAGAATTCTACTTGCTTGCATAAGAAATCTGATTTGTCTAAATGAATTTTTAGTCCGGCTTCTTTAAGTTTATCAAATACCTGTTTTAGATTACTCATGTGTTCCTGTAATGAAGTTGAATAAATAGTTATATCATCCATGTAAACTAGGCAAATCTTGTTTACAAGGTCTCTGAGGACGTTGTCCATGACTCTTTGGAAGGTGGCCGGTGCGCCCTTAATCCGAAAAGTAATCTGAGATACTCGTAATGTCGTAATTCGATTTGGAAAAATCCATGACTTAAGTCGACTGTGAAAACATACTGTGCTCTTCCTAGGCGGTCCAGGAAGTCCGTAATATTAGGCATAGGGTAATGGTCGTCAATGGTTTTTTGTTTAATTTCCGATAGTCCATGACTATACGCCATTTTTGTTTTCTGCTGTGATCCATTTTTTTTGGGACGATCCAAATAGCTGCACTCCACGGGGATTGTGAGTGTCTTATTATGCCATCGTGAAGCATCTTCGCTCTTTGTTTTTGTACTTTCGCTTTATGTATATGCGGATATCTATACGATTTTGTGTGGATTGGTATATCTTCAGTGGTTTTAATTTCGCGTTTTATTTTATTTGTGAAACTCAGTTTCTGGTTTGGGTCATACATTATGTCTTTATACTTAATTAATAGGGTTTTTTTAAACTTCTTTTTCTTCTCAATTTAGGTGGTCGGTTCTAATCGGCGGCTCTGTGGCATAGTGGTATGTGTGTGACTACTACGCCCAAGGTCCCGGGCTCGAATCCCGACACGGCCCGCTTGAAAAATGTTAGGCGAGCATTTTTCACAAAAATACACCCTCGTTCAGATGGGAGGTAAAATGGAGGTCCCGTGTGTGTGATGTCACGCACGTTAAAGATCCCTACCTTGCTTGGAACAGCAAGGGTTTGGCAAAATTCCAAATTTTCCAGGTAAAAAAAAACTCACATGTAGAGGTTGGTGAATATTTAGAGTAATGTTGATTCAGAAAGTTGAGGTCAACTTCTAATATTTGTTTGTTTCTTCGAATTTGTTAATTAATTCTAAAGTGGTTGTACTGTTTTTTACTGCTAAGAATCCGGTTGGAATTGTGATGTTTCCGATATTTAGTTCCGGGATAATTATTTGATCATTAGGTAGATTTACTTTTACTTGCTTAATCATTCTTTTAGACGGTGGTATTTCGATTTTATGGGTAGTAAAGTCTTCTCTAAATTGCAAGGGGATTTGGAATTGATTAGTATACAATATTTTATCTTTTAAGTTAATGCTAATGTTTCAGCTCAGTAAGTCACGAATTTCTATTATGCCATCGAAGTAATCATGGGAATTAAATAGAACGAATTCTAGTTTTCCTCGCAAAGGGTTGAATTCATCGAATATAGGGATGTGTGCTTTAAATTTAGCCTCGCTTTCTCCCGTGCACGTAATGATTGGTGTATTGGACTTAGATATTGCTTCTGGAAAAAAGGTTTTTGCGAAATACGGTCTGATCATTGAAGGATGGCAACCTGTATCAATTAGTAGCTTCATGGGTGATTTGCGTATTTGAATGTAAGGTAACGAGTTTATAATTATGCTGTTTAAATCAACTATGTTCCGTCTAGTAAGGGGCTTGTTATTGGAAAATTTACATCAAGGTAGTTGTCTTCATTAGATTGTTCGTTAAAGTCGTTATTTATGTGGTTTGTTATATAATTAGTGTCTTCCTCATTATAATTATCATGTCCGTAATTATCATTGTCATTACTTGTTTGGAATTCTTTAGTGCATTCTAATTCGTATGGAAAGGTTTCTACGTTTCTGATTTCCTTGTTTCTAGGTCTAGTGTAAGGTTGAAATGAGTTTGGTGTTTGAACTTGGTTATTGTTTGTTAAGTCTTGAACTTATCGACATCGGTTCTGGTGTACCTTATTTGAATACTTTGGTGCGAATACGTTAATTTGTTTCCCGAATACTTGCTTGTTCATGGGGAATTTTTGAGAAATTTGTCTAGTTTGTATGTTTATAGGTTGACTCGGAAATGGGGTTTTATTATGATCAGGATAACTGGGGCTGTAAAAATAAGGATTATGCGTTCTTTGTGGGGTTTGTTGAAAGTGGTTGTTGTTGTTGGAGTTATACATTTGCTGGTATTGCAGTTTACTTTGGGGATTTTGTTGGCTTGGTTATTATGCTGCGGTTGATGTCTGTAGTTGATTTGCTGTACAATTGAGATGTGGTTAACATCTAACGATGTTGCTTCGTCTATCGTGTTAGGTTTTTGTAGCATTAGAAGTGTTGTTAATTCCGTGTGCGTGTTTGATATTAAAACTGTAACAGCTGTTGCGCCGTTTTGAGAAATTAACGCAGCTTTAGTGCTTTCCGATAATGCTGAATCGGCGTTTATTTTTAAGTTTAGTTGCATTTTTATTAATTTTAGTCTGTCTAAAAAGTCTATAATGTTTTCTCCTTTTTGTTTCGTCAAATATATAAATTGTTGTTGTAAAACGTGCCTATCTAGTCTGTCATCGAATTGTTGTTTTAGTACTTCTTTAATTTCGGACCAAGTCGTTAAGTCTGGTCGACATAAAATAAAATCGCCAGCTTCATCCACTATTTTAGAGCATATCGAGGCGAAAACAAATTCGCTTAAACTATTATCCATAGTTCTTCCATATCTATTATAGTATCTATCTACAGAGTTAATGAAAAATTCGAGATGTTCCCTGCATCCCGAAAAAATGTTCAATTAAAGATTTAATTGTTGTCACTTGACATAAAAAATATTCAGAAAAATGTTAAGTTACATGATTTTTTTTATAATTCATACGAAAGGATAGGAAAAGAAAAGAACTCAACACTTACTTGTTTCAGCGGTTTCCAGAATTTCTTCCTCCTTGTTTTGTATTCGGTTCTCTACAAAGTTAATGGTTGAAACCAACGGCTCTCAGGTGCGTTTTCCTTCTTGCAACTAGTGTCCTCTGAATCCTACCAGTGACTGCGCCAATTATGTTTTCAGGTGTGAAAACATTTAATTTTATTATTGAATCAATATTACAATTCGCACAACTGTTATTACGACTAAAGTTCAGTAATACTAGCTATGACGTTCTGCAAAGAATGATTGTCTTTTTGACGTCAACTATTGTTTTTATATGTTTTACTATCTAAATGAAAGTGGAGAAAGGCAAAAGAATTGTTATATTAGGAATTTACCCTAACTGACTTAAGATTAGCTTAATAGTAATTTAATAACATAATATGGAAAGATACAATCTAAAATAGTTATATCCTGTTTTTGTTTACCTAACGTGGATATCGAAAACATTACTCATGTCTGCAACTTTAAATTCGCGCTTATGACTGATCGGTGTATATCTCCTTTGTTATAATTAATGTTTTTTCTCAGAGTTAGCAATTGTTCATTTCCTGTGTGTGGTTGCCTGTCTCATGCTGATTAAGAAATTGCTTTCCTGGTAGCTGTGTGTGAACTTCCCGTGACTGTAATTTCGCACTTGATAATTAATAAATAATTCTAATAATTTTTGATGATTGTAAAACTGAGTAATAATACACGTAACATTAACCCCCTATTAAAAAAACTTGGCCTTCAAGTTTCCGTAACGTTATGTGATGAGCCAAAAAGAGGGGAATAAAAAAAGAAAGAAGAGAAATAGGCAATGTACGAAATGTTTGAGGGAACAACTACCAAGAACACGGCCTGTGAGAAATGTAATGTATAATACTAATTCATAATACATAAAACGTTTGAAATGTAATAAACAATAGATAATATATAATTACATTTTGGAGGCAAACACTATTTTGAAAGCACATACACTATACTTTTTAATCACTACAAAATGTCTTTAAAGTTCTGGATTTTTATTAAGCAGTTGTGACATTGTATCATATTCGGTGGGTGACCTGCTCCGGTGACCTAGGTACTTACGTGTGATAGACGTTTCTGGAAGTTGTGGCATTGTTGGCAGAGTTGGTAGTGGTCGGATAACATTATCTGCCGGAAATAGAGTTGGTGACGGTAATAAGTAGTCCTGGGTTTCTTCTGTATCTACATGGTCCGGGTTATGTTGGAATTGTATGGGCTGTGGTGGCAATAGCGATGAGAAATTTGATTGTTGTCTACTTTGGATTTTTGACGGTTGTTGTCGTATTCCATTACGTTTAAGTGTCCTTGTTATAATACACAGTCGTTTGACCACAAAATGCAGTATGGCAAAATTTATGAGGATAAGGATTAGAGATAAGGGGAGTAGGTAATAAGGTAAGTAGTCGTTGGTGTCAACATCGAGATGTCAAATCGATTTTTCGTCTAAGCAGTCGGCCAAAGTATCGAAATTTAAGTTCGGATGTCCCACCTTATTACACTATTATTGGTGATAGTTTATATGGTCGATAAAACAGTTCACAAAGTATTACACTTTAGATGGTGATACATTTATATGGTGATAGATAGTTCTTAAAAGTCGGTAATACAGTTACCAAAGTTCATGGAATACATCGCGCAAGCGCAATGAATAAGGCGAGTGACGCCTCTAGCGGAAGAAAGCGCAAACCTTTTACAGATTTGGGCCCGGCCATCTACCATGACGTCACCACTGCCAAATTACATTGCGTAATAATCAGAAATATAAAAAGTTAAATAAACAGGTAACACAATTTACTCACCCCGGAAATCCGAACCAAAGTTGGCCTCTATCAGGGTTCCTCAGGTACGCCTATCATCCTTCCGGGTCGATAAAGATGGTATTGCTCCGGACTCCGGTGGTGTTGGCTGAGCATGGACATCAGGGTCGTGGGCTGCTCCAGGGTCGTATCAGAGTCCTAAATGTAGTATAACGACAGGAATAGGTTAATTAGGGAAAGACAAACAAAGATAAGCAAGACAAGGGAATCTACATAGTAAGATAAGATACGATACCCGGCACGACTACTTCACTTGAAGATCAAAGGAAAACAGCCACGTTATAGAGAGAACAGGAAACTTCGTCCCCACTCTTTGTCTAGTATTGCTCTAACCCTCTAGGGATACGCACACTGCGCAAACTCACTACTATGACGTACGGAAGTACCGCCTAGTCTATTTAAAATTCCCGCGCACCGCGTATTTGAAATTATGGCGCGAAACTCCCGTACATCAAAAACTAACCTAAAAACATGTTTAAGTGCAAATTGCACGTAACAACCTTTGGGAGTGTTAAACTTTTGAATTTGGCCTATTGGGCTGGTAGTATGTGCGTTAGCTGTACATCGACTTCTTCCAAACCTGATACTGTATTGGCTACTATGGTGGAAAATTGTCCATGTAATGAACATTTACATGGTAGTTGAAGTAAAATGGCTCCGACGTTGGAGTATGATTGTAGGGAGTAGTTCATATGATTGCAGAGGGTAGTGGTGTTTGGATGAGGATGGGTTATTAAATAATGATTGACATCTAACTGTGTTAGGAACACCGTTTCTGTTCCTGTATCTCTACATTTTATTAGACAAGCTTTAGATAATTTGTTCCCTGTGCTGGCCTGGAGTAGGTGTTTAACACAAGATATTGTTAGTGGGTTGTTTTCAAATGGTCGGCTCAAGAAACATAGACTTTCTTTGAATAGATTGCAGCGTAGAGTTAGAAACTTCTAATTATTATTAGATACATGCTGTATGTAGGCTACGTCAATGGTCGGTATCGACACTGTGCATGTGTAGCGTTTCCATGCAAACGGTGGATTAACAATTCATCGCATGATTAGTCCATTGAATGCACTTCTTATTAATGGTACGTGCATGCCAATTGTGTTTTTAGGTTTTTGATGAATATTTGCTTTCTCAAAGAAGTTCCATAATTTCCTCAAATTATGTTTGTTACTTGAAATTTGATACTTATAAGCTTGTTTCTCATTTTTAACGGCTTGTGTGACGTAATTACCTAGGGACTTAAAGTAGTTATAATCAGTTGCTTTTCGCATGTTGATGTATTTTTTGTGAGCTGCATTTCCTAGTTTAATCATTTGTCTAAAATTGTAAGTCAGCCACCCCACATTTTTACTAATTTTAATATTTGTGGTGCAAATGGGAGCATGTTTATCAAAAAGTAAAGTGATTAAGTCATTAAGGTGCACTATTTTATTATCTAAAGTTTCAGGATCTAAGCATTGCTCCCATTCGGTAGCAGTTGCATCTCTAGCGAATTCCTCTGGATTAAAGTTTTTGAAACTTCGATAAGTAATTCTTTTTGAGTTGGACTTGGCATAATTTATATGTAAACAGCAATATACCATTTGGTGATCAGACATATGAATTAGGTCGTAGGTGCCACATCTTGTGTACGACAGATTTTCACTTATGCAGATGACATCTAATAGAGTAGAAGTTGATTCGGTTATTCGGGTAGGTAGTTCAACCGTTTGTATCAAATTATAGGTAGAAATTATTTAGTTAAAATAGTTCGAATTGCTGCTCATTTGTAGGAGATTTATGTTCACATCCCCCATTAGGATAATTTTATCATATCCTAGGTATACTTTAGATAAGGCAAGTTCTAACTCCTTTAAGCATGTTACCAGACTAGAGGGGGTCTGTAGATAACTCCAATTGCGTATGTAGTTTTTTTTATACAGGTTTGTAGCCATAATTGCTCCAGTGCTCCAGTGTTTGCAATACCTAGTTCTATAAATTTACAGTAAATATTACTCTGCATGTAACAGCAGATACCACCGCCTTTAGTGGATCTGTCTTTTCTGAATAAAGAATAAGCAGGAATAGTGATTGAAGTCGAGGGGAAATCAACTGGGAGCCAAGTTTCGGATATTGCAATAATTTTAAAATCTTTCTCTTCAATAAAAGCACAGAAGTCATCAAAGAAGCTAATAAGAGACCTGATATTTATATGTCATATTGTAAAATCACTAAGCTTTTGTAATTGCTATGGTTGCCCATAGTCAGTTCTTGAATTTAATTTGACAAGCAACTTTACGTAATATGGACAAGAAGGGTCTGTAGCTTTGTGGTCAGTATTTAAAGTAAGTTTGAGGTTATAGCCTTTTTAGTTATATTAAGGGATTTTTCCTATTAGGTTTTTTTACTATGTGACTAGCTGAAAGGCACAAGAAAGTTTTACGAGGATTTCCAGTAAGTGTAAAGAGCCCACGGCAAGTTTCGGTGGAAAATGGCTCGTAGATGAGGAAACCTCAAAAGGCTAAGCGTCTAGTCGAACTATTTGCTCTGGGTAGAACATGAGCTGTGGGTCGGGGTTGGACTGCGACCAAAAATGTAAAGAATATGGCGCCACCGAATTTTTCTATACGAAGAAGACCTTACTTAAGTCCCTTGTATAAGGCGAATGCGGAAACCTTTATTCAATTACCGCTATACAATATATTACTGAAACACAATCCCTAAAGTTTCTTACCTTATGGCTCGACTTTGACCTTTATATATGCACTGCTACACCTGTGAACAGATTAAACAAAGATAGCACTGTTTGTGCATTTATACCCAAGATTTAAAAATTAATTCTAATCAACCTTCATTCATTCCAATTAAAAAGAATAGTCTTGACCAAAATAAAAATCTATTCCTTCAGTATTTAGTATGTTATTTACAAGACATCTTTTTTTTTAATATAAGTTTGATCAAATTAAATCATAGAAAGATATGTACATAGGTACTTGATAGTATAAGTACTTCTCACAGTTAAAATATGGTAATTTCTATTAGAAATGTCTAGCAAAATTTATTTAAAAATGAGCAAGCATGAGTTTCTTTCCTGAATATTTAACTATATGTAACAATTTCGGTTGGTTTGAGTAGTACTACTTAACCTCACAAAAATATTCCACTTAGCAATTAGTGAAATATGAAATGTAAAAATTTAATTTCTAAGATTTGAGTAAATCATGTTTCAAATAATTAAATCAATTTTCATAAAATATAGAATTTAACTTTTCTTATCTCATAATGACAACTACCGTATATTATATGTATTAATAAAAAGAATTAAAGTGAAAATTTACAGTTTCCTGTTGCTTAATTTAATAAAAAGATTTAAAGTGAAAATTTACAGTTTCCTGTTGCTTAATTTAATAAAAAGATTTAAAGTGAAAATTTACAGGTTCCTGTTGCTTAGTTAGAAAATAAATAGTCTGTCATTCACCTAACGAACTTGAAGTTCAGATCACGTGATCAAACAAAAAAAATATTTTTCTGCTATATCCATGCTACAGCTGACATATATGAAAGTAATTTACATACCAGATGTTCATCCGATGGAAAAATACCTGCTAGGCATATGGACCATACCCGGAATTATAATTGATGATTTACAATTCGCCTGCTTCAACACTTAAATACAGGAAATCTCCAATTCCATACAACCAAATCAGCTGCATACTGAAATTCCAAACAATATCACAGCGTCCATATTAAATATTTGATGCACGCCAAATCGACATTCGTACAAAGGTTAAACTTTACTAAATACTGATAAATTTCATTTCTTGTCCAAATAAATTAGTTATACTTCTTAAATTTTTCCTAAATTTTCCTACGTTGCATGTTAACTAAAATTGCATGCTAACTAAAGGTTGCACTAAAAATATCTATTTAGTAAGATTATAAATGCAGTACTACTTACTGTTAACCAAAGGCCCTTCAAACAAAATAACGTCTCGTCATCTGCGAGCTACTTCCATCAAGTGTGGACATAAAAATGCGCGTCGCCGAGACGATATCATATCAAGAAAACAATTTAATTTTCGTGTGCTTCCAACACGTGGACTGAATAAACGTCATCGTCCTTGCGTTCAAGGAACAATTGACCTCTTCTGACGACAGCTGAGTTGGAAGTGATAATATCACGCGGGTTACCGCCTGACAACAAGCTTAATATTACAATCGTCTAACAGAGGGAGCTCTAAAGATGACACTAACAAAAAGTATCTTTTGTCACCGCATAATTTAAAATATTACACTTTCGAATTGAAAGCTAATATTGTATTTGACAATATGTAATATGTATTACTTAGATTGTGTAGCATCATTATGCATTAAGTTGGTTATTATTAATTAAATAGGTTAAATATCTGTAGACATAATGACAGAAAATAAAATCGTTACAAGGTTATTGTTGGCATTCACACAATTAATACACACCATTTGGTCAGTCTTACACGTTTTGTAGCAGTGACTTCCTGAACGGTTAGCACAACACTGATCAGCTTTGCAATTTTGGGCATAATGATGATAACCCAAACATTTGTAGTATTGTAGAACTTCTTCAAGGTGCAAGTCGGTTCAAAACAGAAAATATCAGTAAGAATAGATAAATAAGTTTTGATACATGTATTCATACACAAATATATCACTACATTGACATATGGTATATCTGAATTTTCATTTTAGCACATTAATAATTAATATATAAATACACCAATAAATGAATACATCAATATGAGATGTGGCTATTAAATAACGAAACTTATACACATGCACCAAACGTCAGCGACCTACAGCTGTTAATCGTAAAACCTCTTCTTTCAATTGCAGCGCCTTTCATTTCTGTAAACAAATTAGTATAGCCGGCCTACATTCCCATTAGCGTTGTTTTTTGTTTTGCCGGAAAAATGTTAAGTGTAACAATAGAACAACGAATTGTTGTGAAATTTCACATGAAACTTGGAAAAATCGCAACTGAAACATAATTTATTGAAAGAAGTGTATGGCAATAAACGTTTATCACATGCACGTGTTTCTGAATGGTTTAAGCATTTTCAAAATGGTCAAGAAGACGTTCACGATGTTTCATGCCCGGTTTGCCCTTCCAAGTCAAAAACGGATGACAATATCGAAAAAATCGGTAATCTGATTCGATCTCACCGTCAGTTCAAGTATTCGTGCGATGGCTGAAACTAGGAATTGATAAAGAATCCGTACCACAAATTTTACATAACAATTTTCTTTTGATGCCATTGAAAATGACATAGACTTATTGGAAAGGATAATAACATGCGACGAATCGTGGTTTTACTTATGGTCCTGAAACGAAGCACCAATTCATGCACTGGAAGGGCCAATCTTCACCGAAAGCCAAAAAAGCTCGAATGAGCAAATCAAAATTCAAAGTAATGATTTTGTTTTTATATTCATGGGATTGTGTACCTTCACTGGGTTCCTGACGGCCAATCTATTAATTAACATTACTAGCCAAGTACAGCATCCCAGTGTTATTAGCCGGATCTTGAGCCGTGTGATTTCTATGTGTTTGCTGAGATGAAATCTGCATTAGACGGAACAAGATTTGAGTCCGTTGAAACTGTGAAAAAGAAAGCGGCATGCGTCCTGAAGGAGATGACAAAAGAAGATTTCCAGCACTGTTTCAAACAATGGACGATTCGCATGGAGTATTGTAGGGATAGAGGAGAAGTGTATATTTAAGATGATGATATGTAAATATGTATGAAGTCAAAATAAAATGTTCTACAGCATCAGTCTCGTTATTTAATAGCCACATCTCGTATAGTGATAACTAGTCCTACACCTATAATAAAGAGTACATATATCACATTAAAGACTACCAACATAAGTAATATTTTTTTTTGTTTACTTCGAACTTCAGAAAATGCTATTTAGGAATGGATAGCAAATAAATCAACAAAAAAAACATCACATTAAAGATCACCAACATAAGATAAGATAAGATAAGATAAGATATTTATTCATGCTTTAAAATAAAAACAATTTTTTGCATAGGTCAATATTACAATACAAATATGTGTCATGTGTTAATACAAATATAAACTATAAACAAGAAATGACATGTTTCAAAGCTTTGCAGACACAAAAATAACAATGTTATAATGTAATTTATGTTAAGTGAACATTAAAATCACAATTCATGTATTCTTCAAATGAGTAGTACTTTTGATGTAGCAAAAAGGCTTTGATTTTGTTTTTGAACTCATTCCTTGACAATGATTTAGTGACATGTGGTAGACAATTAAAGAACTTGTATGAATAATAATTAAAAGAATGTCTTGAGACTTGTAATCTAGAAAATGGAACACGAAAAAGATTATTGTTTCTTGTATCATGTTGGTGAGATGTAAGAAAGGCCACAGGTTGTGAATTATATATAAGTATCGTTAAAAGTCACAATAATAAGTTATAGATACACTAGTAAGCATCGGCGTATCCTTCACTTTTAACATATCAATATCTATAATACCAAATTAAAACAATGATAATAATTAATATACTGAATATAATAATATACTTTTAACTACTTCAGAAAATTTCTGGCGAAATTCTGATAGCGGACAATGATTAACAATAAAATAATCACTACCTACAAATGAGTAAATCAATTACCCCGATTCTACCGATTATAAATGCTAGTGAAAATTTCAATAACAGTAATCAGATATAGAACTTTGCTTTACCAAACACAAATGTAGCACACAAGCAACAAACAGATTGAATAAATTGTGATACGCTGTTCATAATTAGCTTAGAAAGATCTGGCAAAGACAAATGCGAGCTTCACAGTTGAATAAGTCATTCTGTATCTAACCCCTAGCCAGAAAAACTACGAGTGTAATCGGCTAGAAGATTGACAACCCATAAACGACGTTTCAGTGGAATGTGATACAGAATAATTTTAACAACTAAGAAAGTTTTAATAATAAAATTAAAAAAGTTATACAAAATATAAAAATGTATAATTTGATAAACGATTACTGTTTCGATTTCTTAATTTTAATTAAATATTTCTTAAGGTAATTCTTGATATCGGTCCAATTTTTTTCTTTTAGGATAGGATTAGCAAAGATGCAGTTTTCGCAAACTTCTTATCGATTTAATGAATTTTGTTCAATGTGTTTTTTAAAATAATCAATCACTACCTTACTTTCATTCTCCTGTCAATATATTTTCTTCTTGATTGTGCGCTCTTCGTTTTCAATTTCAGGTGCATTTTCAACCATGTTGCTACTAGAAGCGTTTTCTTTTCTTTTCCTCTGTTCATTTCGACTTGCATGTGTGTTTTTAACCATGTTGGTACTGGAAGCGTCTTCTAATACCTCTTCCATTCCACTTTTTTATCATTAACAGAATTACTACAAATTTCTTCAGTTTCTAAATAAGGTAAATAAAAAAAGTCAGAATAATACATAGTGCACTATTCACATTTTTATGCAGGACTACTCAAATTCGCTATATTCGATGGACATTTTTAGCAATAAGTTATAAGCGATCAGCATGTAATAAAAAGTACCAACCCGAAAACAGTCAAATTGATAATACCATATTTCGTTTTCATGTGTAAATTCACTCTTGCATGCTGTAACATTCAGGTTACTTTAGATAGAAACTAGATAAGAAAGGAAAAAATTAATTTAAACTGGCAGCATAAATACGAAATTACCGCGTAAATTATGATTCCCCAAGCTATTGTCACGGAAAGTGCACTCATTGTGCCAGTGTTAGAGCACTGTTGCTGTTTGTGGCGGAAATGGACGGTGTAGAATTTCAAAAATAATTCGAAGTCAAGTGTGGCAGAAATAGAGGAGGCTGGTTTCCGCATGCTGCGATTCTTCTGCCACCTCGTCCTCCTCCATTTCGGGAGACCGAGCTAGAGGTGGGCCTAATTCGCAGCGTTAATAGCAAGCAGCTTATTGAAAGGCCTTGATTATTACTATTACGACTAGGAATAACGAGGTTACCTTAACAATCAATTAAAAGACTTGAACGACAGTTGAAAGACAAACCTATCAAAATGATGAAAAACATCTGTGGTAGATGGAATAGTTAGATGAAGATCCCTTATCAAATAGTGCAATAAAACGCTAATTACAACGCGTATAACCAAAATCACCAAAAATGTCGCTTATTAGATTTCGATGAAAACAGTTGATGGGATGACATATACGGCCCACAATATGCCACAAGATAGTGAGTGTAATGCAGGTGCCTTGGTAGAAAAATCAGAAAACAATTTTATATAGAGTCCTTTGATTAAAAAAAAGTTCGTCAAGTTGGTGTCGCGCACACTCCTGGGACACCCCCACTGCCGCCGTAAGGAGATATTCCCAAACAAGTTGGTGCAAACTGATCAGGCTTGCATTCCATACCTTATTCCGCAATATACTTATCAATTTCTTATTTTCAAAAAAAAATGCTTGAGATGTGCGCAGCAGCACTTTTGTTTCACTCGTCGAGATCTATCTAATGGCATGGGTTTCGGTTTTGGCAGGCTTGGGCTCACTTTGTATTTACTTGTGAATATGGCCCTTTGGTTCATTTTCATTTATTCATATATTTAAGCTATATAGAACGAATCTTGAACCAAAATCGAGAAAATGTATTTTGATGAGTTGTGTCGGTTTTACCAGTGGCTATAAAGTATTTGATCCTACTCGAAATGCTGTTGTTGAATTAAGCATACTAAGGTAAATAGACCTGTTTTAGGTATAAATGGTAAAAAAGATAAAATTACTCCTTTCCTGACATTTTCAGCGATTAGGATGAAGAACAGATTTCTGAAAATGCTGTTTCGAGCAATTCAAATGACGAAGTTTTCGAAAATCAAAGACCACAAGTCTCAAGTATTAATGAAAATGTGGTTGATGACAGACGATCTTCTGTATGTAGCATAGTGCCAGGTGTTAATGAAAATTCTATCCAGTGGAAACGTCAATAAGTTCCCAGGAAGAATAGTACTTGTACTGATGTATACTATTGGTCTAGCTTGGATAAATGCCGTTCGAAAAACGATGTTAAAAGCATCTGCATACAAAAGGGGTTGGAATATAAACCCAAATTGTTTGTTTTTTCTAATCCTTCTAAAAATGAAAAATCTGCAAAGCTTGTAGAATGTGATGATGAAAATAATGAAGATGTGTCTAAAAGTACTTATTATAAACAATGAGAAAAACAATGTTGAAGAAATCTCCACAAGCGAAAAATGGGATGTATGGGAAGTGGTCTTTAAGCCACCTAATCAACAAATTATCACTTGTAGGCGGATCTATATTTTTAAAATGAATGCCGATGGTACTATTAAACGTTTTCGAGCTCGTTTAGTAGCACATGGTTTTTAAGCAGACTTTTGGGATGGATTATTTCCATACTTTTGCTCCTGTTGTAGACTTTAATTTAGTAAAGTTATTGGTTTGCTTACATTGGGATGTTAAGTGTGCTTTTCTTTATAATGATCTAGATCAGGGCTTCTTAAACTTTTTTATATAGCGACCCCCTTCAAGCTTAGGAAATTTTAAACGACCCCCTCCTCCATATAATGAAATATATATTAATCGTAGATGTAGATGTAATATCGCACTATTTTACAATGTAAACAAAATAAGGATTAAAGAATACGTACCCATTCATTTCACATATATATAATTGGAAACGTTGACGGGATATCGGTCGTAATAAAACACAATAAATAGAATGACATAAAACTATATATATATTTATTCAATAGAAAAAATAAACTTTTGTAACAATTTTTTTAATAAAAACATATTATTAACATCAAACAATATTAATGTGACGGATGTGATTGTTTATTTTTACACAAATAATTAAATCTAGGCTCAATTTGAGTTAGTGCAGATCGTAATAAATTTTCAACGTTTATTAAAGTTGAACGGTATTTTGATTTTATGTAAGTTAATGTGGAAAAGGCTGATTCACATAAATATGTTGTACAAAATGGCAGTAATTTGTTCATTGCCATTTCCGATAGTAGGGATATTCTGATTTGATTTCTATCCAAAATTCATGCACAGGCACTTGAGAAAATCTGAGTCGCAAGGTAGTATCACTTGTTAATTCGGCAAATTCTTCTTGTGCTTTTAAGTTTAAAAAATTAATTTCTTCCATTTCAATTGAAAATGGATTGCAAATCCATTGTTGTGTATCGATATCATTGGGAAAATACCTATGCATGTAAACTTCCATATCCTTCAAATGATTAACTATAATTTTTGTTATAGGAGTATCTTTTTTTGAAATATTGTTACTAATTATATACTCGTCAGTAAATGGAAACATTTCGAGTGATCCACTTTCCACTCTGTTCTTCCATATAAGAATTTTTTTAACAACGGCCTCAAGTTTATTTTTTAACATAAACATATTAACGCAGACTCCCTGCATTGATAAATTCATATCATTGATTTTATCAAAAATATCTGCCAAATAGCATAGCTTGAGAAGCCATAAATTATCGTGAAAATAATCGGCCAAATTAGAATTTTGCTCTGTTAGAAATATAAGAACTTCATCTTTGAAAGTTAATAATCGTTTCAAACTTCGACCTCTTGATAGCCACCTAACTTCAGCATGTAGCAATAAACTTGTATAATCCGAATCCATATCAATGCACAAATTTTTAAACAATCGACTATTAAGTGCTCGACTTTTAATAAAGTTAATGATTTTGACTGCATCAAAAAACACAGTGTTTAATTCTGGTGCAATTTTTTTAACAACAAGTGCCTCTCGGTGAATCATACAATGTGTAAATGTAATATGATCATTTCCAGCTTTAACAAATGCTGTAAAACCAAGATCTTGTCCGGTCATTGCTGCAGCACCGTCCGTGCACACACCAACACAATTTTTCCAATTTAATCCTTCTTTTTCAAAAAACTCATTTACTTTTTTATATATCTCTTTTTCACGAGTATGACCTTCCAGAGGACGACAAAACAGTATATCTTCATGAATGCTTCCCTCATAAATATATCTTACAAAAAGTAACAACTGTGCCATTTTTGAAATGTCTGTCGACTCGTCCAGTTGTATTGCAAACTTTGAGCTGTCTTTAAGCCTCATAAGAAGCTGTTGAAATTGATCATTGCTAATGTCTGAAATTCTTTTGGACACAGTGTCATTTGATAATGGAATTTTACTAATTTCAGCAGCATACTGTTTTCCATGAACAATTTCAGACATTCTTATAGCTGCAGGTAGTAAAAGTTGCTCTCCAATAGTAAAAGGCTTTTCGTTTTTGCTATCAAATACGAAACTTCATACGATGCCAATAGATATTTATCATTCAAAGTAACATACTTCTCCAAAGTGTTCTTTTCTTTATTTGATGTTTGCAAAAGACGCTCAAAATATTCTATTGGCTTTTTTGATAACGTTGCATGTTTAGTATTCAAATGTCGTTGCAGTTTTGACGGTTTCATGCTTTCTGAAGCCAAAACTTCTTTGCAAATTAAGCACACTGGTTGTTCTTCATTGTTGTGAGAAGAGCATGTGAAGCCATACTGCAAATATGATTTGTCATATTTTCTTTTTTTTGTTTTGCTAGAAGTCGGATTTGAAGCACTGCAACTTGGTTGTGACGGCGTGGCAGACTTATTAGTTGGAATTTTAATTAGCCATTTATCCATGATGGTTAAATAATAATAAATAATTAAACAAAATGTAGTTGAACTTTAACGTAATAATTAAAAACACCAACTGAAAATTACACAGTAAATACACACATGTCACTACGAAGACAAAGCTGAGTCCAAACTGAAGTACAAACAGAAAAATAACTACACTCGAATCTTTACCGGTGCAATGACAACAAATTACGATCAGATCAACCCCGACGCATGGCGTGTTCAAAGTGTGCAGCGCACAAAGGCACCGTATCACAAAGACGCCGAAAAAGCTTTCATTTAATTTTTTTTATTATTCTTTTATAAAAATAATATGCCGATTCGCCTAGCCTAGCTTGATTATGCTTCCGTATTGTATGTGTAAGCTGTAAGGCGACGCGGCGTCTGGGTACTTATAATCACTAAGTTATCTTGCAAACACTGACGCCGGCGGCCAGACATCAATGTCGAAAGTTCAGTTGAAAATCGAGGAGCGCGTTGTATTTATTATTTTAAATGCTACTTCCATATTTTCATTTATAGGCCCTACATAACAGTTTTGCATTGCCACTTTTTTCAAAAAATAGTTATAATAAAACTACAATAGTATTTTGTATGATTTTTATTTGTATTTATATTTGTACGTAGTGTGTATACTAATTTTAAAATTTTATTTATAATGATTGAAAAGTATCAGATCTTTGCGACCCTCTTTCAGTAGTCTTGCGACCCCCCTGGGGGTCGCGACCCACAGTTTAAGAAGCCCAGATCTAGATGAGGAGATTTATATGAAATCGCCTCCTGGGTATAAAAACTTTGGGAACGAATTGGTAGGGGGATTGATTGTGTTCCATTCTAAGGTTTATTAGGTCTCGTACCAGGCATTTTATGTTACGTTGGTCTCCAAAATATGCAATTAGTAGCTGTTTAAATTCTTGCCATTCCCGTAAATCGTCCCTACTGGCGATTAAGGTTAGTGCCCTTCCGGTTAGTTTACTTATTATCAAGCGTATAAGCAATGAATTTCTTTCGTTATCTCCGGGTTTGTAGAAGGTTTTTAGGAACATTTCGGCTGATCCAATGAAATTTCCAAGATGCGCTTGCGTACCATCAAATATCTGTATTGTCTCCAAATAAAGTCGCATGTCTGCGCTACTCATGTTGGTTAAGGGTTGTTTTCGATTTTGGGTAATTTCAAAAAAAAATTTTTTTTTGAATTGAGGTTTATTTCGCTATGTATATCGTTATTTTTGCTTCGAATTTATTAATTTTCCGTTTGGGTTGGGTAATTTCGAATTTTGTAAAAAATTGGGGTTAATTTTTATTTGTAACGTTATTTTTGCGTTGGTTTTATTAATTTTCCGTTTGGATTGGATAATTTTGAATTTTGTAAAAATTGGAGTTGATATTGCTATTTGAAACGTTAATTTTGGTTTGGTTTTATTAATTTTCCTTTTAGATTGGATAATTTCGAATTTTGTAAAAATTGGGGTTGGTTTTGCTATTTGTGATGTTAATTTTGCTTTGGTTTTATTAATTTTCGTTTTAGATTGGATAATTTGAAATTTTGTAAAAATTGGAGTTGGTTTTACTATTTGTGATGTTAATTTTGCTTTGGTTTTATTAGTTTTCCTTTTAGATTGGGTAATTTGAAATTTTGTAAAAATTGGGGTTGATTTTTGTTATTTCAAACGTTATTTTTGGTTTAGATTTTTTAATTTTTTATTTAGGTTGGGTAAATTCAAATTTTGTAAAAATTGAGATTAATTTTTGCTATTTTTATCGTTATTTTGGGTTTGGATTTGTTAATTTTAAGTTTAGACTGCGTCGGGTTATTTTTGCTGTTACTTGTGCTTAGTTACACAGTGCGGTGATGAATGTGTTGGATTTATACTTGATAATGTTGATTTAATTATCGTAGTCTTGAATTTGCCTGTTTCTATCTTGCGGTTTTTAATTTGTCTTGAGTTTGCTTGAGTTTCTGCTTTCTGAAGAATAGTTTCTCGCGGTATTTACTTTGCTCTGTGTTAGTTCAGTTCTGTTAATTTGCAATTATATCGGTTTTAATTGAGTTGCATAACTTTTAGTTCGTCGGTCTTGTATTCTAAATTTAGCTTGCAGGTTAATTACTTTTGCACTTTATCGTTGTAATTAAATACCAAAAGGTGTAGTCTTGGTTATTTAATCGCGTACGTTGAGGTAATTAACACTTACAGGTGTTAATAGGAATTAAATACTTCACTTCCGTACTCGCTGAATGCTTTGCATAAATGATACGTCTAATTATTTTTAGATATCTCGGTGATGCATGACTTGTAATTGAAACTCTCCGTATTGTTGGTTTTCAAGTTGCAATTATAAGCGTTTTAATTAAAGCTTCTTACGATGACCGTTTAGCTTCACTCAGTATTTGCAATTTATAAATGATGAGTAATTTTAATTAAAAACGTTTAGTTTTTATTCCGTGTTTGTACTAAGATAGTTGTAATTTATTTATAGATCCTTGTGGTGTATAGTTTCTCATTAGATGCTGGTTGTAATTTTACGCGCTTTTATTATTCCGTGAAAGATTTAATTGCGTTGCTTAATTTCTAAAAGTTATTGTTTTAATTACGATTTCTCTGAGGTTTTTAAGTGTGTAATAATAATGCTTCCTTCGCGAACTTTGCTTATCTGCGGATGGCGGTGGTTTTAGGTTACGGTAGTTTTAAATTACCGTAGTTTCAGTTAATGCAGAATGTTTTTGCTGTAGTTTATACAGTATTATAGAGGTCAATGGTTTAAATAATCGTTCCGTAATTGCTTGTTTGAAGAATTACCTTTAGCTTTGGAGTTAATTTGCGTTTTGTCTTTTAGTTTACCGGATTAAAACGTGCGTTTGAATCGCACTAGTTAATGTTTCTTATTTTGGTATTAGTGGATGTGCGTCCGTTATTTTTGGTTTATTTTTGAGTTTGTTCTAATAATTGTGATAAGAATCTTTTAAATATCAAGTCTCTTTTGCTTTTAAAAGAAAATCTCTTTAAACATTCGTATCATAAAATACAGTCTCGTTTTTTTGAAAATAATTCCTCTTTGTAACTATTTTCAAAACAATATTGGCATAAAATAAAATTCATAAAATACTAATAAATGGTAATCAAATAATAAAATAATAAACTAGCATATATCAATTATAGTTTGTGAGATCAATTGGTATAAATGGAATGAACTTACATTAATTTCTTCATCTGTTTCTTTTGTGGGCTCGATCGATGCTGTATCTTGTCCACGTTGGTTTGTTGCTGGATTCAGACTATTTTTGTTCTTCCTCCAACCTGGTTTGGGTTCTGTCAAAATTGCGAATTAAAATTCTTGGTCACCAATCTTCCGATTTTTGGATTTTTAGTGCCCTTTTGACATCCGTTACGACTGCGCCAGTTAAGGTTCGAGCCTTTGGAGCTGTGTTTTTAAAAAACAACTTGAAACACTTAACAAATTTATTTTGACTTGAAACAGAATTTACAGTGAAATTTAGAATAGCTTGTTCATAATAACTTTAATAAAAAAAAATAATTAATTGTACTGGGCGAGTAGTTTAGGTAGACAACAATGCAAAAGCTGTAATACTCAGACTGACTGCCGGGCCTTGAGCTCCCGGACTTTTTATAATAACCTGCCCCTCACACGGCTGTGGGAACTTGCAGATCTCATGTCTGCGTTCCTCTTAATTGTACACTTTATTACAATGTAACAATCTTAATTCTAAGTAATTGCGGTATGTTAACCGCCTGTGACCTGCCACCTGCAGTATCACTGCCCTCACGGATGCAAAGTTGCATGTCCGTTCTCATGAACTGTCGATAACCTCTCTGGGTTATCCTTGTATTACAATGTTGCAATGAACTTATACTTTACTTAACAATTTCTAATAATTCCTATTAGATTCAATATATTCAATACATATATATAATTGGGGGATACATAACTAGCGTTAGTAAAGGTTAAATCGGAACTTTTTTATAAAATATATTTTTATATTTTCTACAAATTTAAGAATGTTCTCTGAATTCAAATGTTCTGTTCGAATTATAGTTGGTACATCTAAGTCATTAAATTGAGTTATTGGTTCCTCTAAATTTAAATTACACATGGGTTCAACGTTCAACGCTGGTAAGTTATTGTAATTTCGTCAATTCTGTCGGATTGAGTGTTCTTAAATTAACAGTGCAGTATTTTAGTTTTACTTTTAGTCGGAGTACCAAAATAATCTTAATTATCTACCTTGTTTTTTTACATATTTTAGTCGACTGACGGTGCAAACAAAATTCTCGACAAAATAAAATTAGTTTCTTTCTTAATTAATTTAGATATTTATTGAGAATGTATATGGGTACATAACGTGTTCGTTTTTTAAAAAATAAAAATAAAAATAAAATCTAATAAATTGCCATTGTCTGCATACCTCATAAAAATAAAAACTCTGGGACCTCTTTGTAATATGCTATGAACTTGATTAATGTGTGAATTTTCAATTTTTGTAAGAATATCTAATTCGCGTGGAAAGAATTTATCTAAAAAATCTCGAGCTGCTTTTTCTTTGTTAAATATCTTGCATGCCAGACGTATTTTCTTGGTTCCCACTCCTGTTGCATTGTCGACATATTCAGTAATATGTACTGTAGCATAAGATCCCTGACCAACTGTCTTACCAATCAAATATCCACGTTGCTCGAGAGCATTTATTTCTGAATTGCGAGGGCTAAGTCGTGTGGCCATAACATTTAGGGTTACAGTTGTTAACCACTAATCATGCATCAGATCACAATCTATTTCATTTTATATCCAACAATAAATCCATGAATAATTTTAGTATTTCTACTTGGAATTTTTTTCAATTATTGCCGTATTCTTCTAGGACAAATTTAATTTGGGATATTTATGGCAGCTGCATTGAAATCTTTCTCGGTACGATAACTTTGGCAACCGTGCTTTATGGAAAAATTAACATTTTGGCTTGTTCACATTCTAATAAAATGACTAATGACATCTTTACATCAAACACTTAATTTTCATTAATTCTTTTAAAACTTTTAAAAGTATATTCCAATTACAAAAAAACTAAGAAAAATATCCTATTTTAAAGAAAAGATATAATTGTACTATGGACATCTCTACATAGGACATTAATCTCGGCCAGAAACCTGTGCATATTTTAGCGCTGTATTCGTAGTTTGCGACTTGCTGCTAGGGAAATGGAGGGCGATTTTTACATGCAGTCTTACGGAGCATTTGCTATTTTTCTCATAAATAATTATAAATTCGCATTTTATTCAAAATTCCAGTCATTGGAAGTGGAAATATACACACATTTTTAACAATTACCAATTTAATACTCCCGTATTCTTATAAGAATTTCAAATTATTAAAGAATCAAAATAGCATACTGGGCAATGCAGCCATACATAAACAATATTTATTCAAAGCATTTTATGATACGAATACAAGCGGCTATAAAACAATAGGGGATGTCGTTCATACGGAGAAAGAATGGTTTGTTCCTGGTAACACTAGTTTTCAGGAGATCAATTTAAAGTTATTTTTAATTTATATAATTAAGTCTTATACTATAAAAAGTAGAAATTTTAAGACTTAGATCTTTGATGGTTCAAAAGGACGAAGTACATGTATCATTGAGCACACAAAAATCTTACCATCTTTTTGGGGATAAAATTGTGATTTTACTGAAGCAAAAAAGTATTCATCATCATTAGATCCTCAGTCCTGAAACTGGTTAGACGCGTACCATCATTGTTACTCATTCTGAACTAACCTACAGATTTCCCTGAAATTTGCACAGCCTGCATCTGTCACTATCTGATCTAGGTCTACATCTATCTCTTTTTTCCTATCTCTGCTTGTCATATATCTCATACTATTCACCAAAAATGCCTTAGAACGTATTCTGCCCTTGTATTTCTCCTATTTTTTCCCCCAAAGATATGCTTGTTCCCCTGCTGTTTCTATAACCTATTTGTTATTACCTTTGTCTGTCCATCCTCATACATCTGAAGTATGGCATTTCAAAGGCTGCTACTGTTCTTTTATCTGCTTTTCAGACTGTCCGTATTTCATAGGCATACTGTCTGTGCTGTGCTCCGCACATATGCTTTCAACAACTTTTTGTTCTATGTTTGTTGTCTTTCATCATAGGTGCTATTCTTTCTTGTTAGATGCAGTTCAGTCCCCTTCTACTGTTTTACAATTATATACCCTATTTCTCCGACATTCAGTGGTTGTGAAGGGCGAGGCGGCTCCGTGGCGTAGTAGTATGTGTGACTACTGTGATAGTTTGTTATTTGCTAAGACACAAACTCTACGAAAAGGCAGTATTATTATGTGATATGCAAATAGATATATTACGATAATGAATTGTTACAATTAACATGTATTTATACAATTACATAAAACTATACATGAAATGTATCGTTACGAGCGATGCGTGTATTCACGGTCGCGTCCATGTTGGTACTGCGCAATGTATCGCACACGTGCGCAACAGATAATATAGTAACTAAAACGAAACTTTAATACTTGACAACTACTACATCCAAGGTCCCGGGTTCGAATTCTAACACGGTCCGCTTGAAAAATGTTAGGCGAGCATTTTTCACAAAAATACACCTTCGTTCGGATGAGAGGTAAAATGGGAGTCCGGTGTGTGAGTGTTGTCACGAACATTAAAGATCCCTACCTTGCTAGGAACAGCAAGGGTTCGGCAAAATTCCAAATTTTCCAGGTAAAAAAAACTCGCTTCCTGGCCAATGTAGTACCTTCGGGTGGAGCATTGAAAAAAATCACATGTGAGGTTGTGCAGGGGGTAAGCAGCCTGTGGCTGTAAAGTTCCCCAGCACTTGAATATTTACCGATTTAATATTTTTTCCAATATATTTTTTCGCACAGTCAACATTAGTTGCAGATATTTCACAACCAACACCTGTAGTTGTTTATAATAATCATCAGATTTATCTGCGCTTATTTTTTCGTCATTGGGTTTTCCGTCTCAAAACTGGTTGGACATGTACCTGCACTTATTTATTTTCTAAACTAACCTACATAGTTCCCTGAAATTTTCACACAGCAATACAGCTCGGCTTCCCTTCTATCGTTTTCTAATTTTATGCCCTATTTCACTGAGATTCATTGAAGGGGGTTAAGCAGCCTATGGCTACCAAGATCCCCCAACACTTAGACATTTGCCGAAATAATAGTTTTCCAGTAAATGCTTTCACGCAATTACCATTATTCGAGAATGTTGCCCACCCAATACTTGTAGTTGCTTATAATAATCATCATGTTTAAGTGTAAGTACTTTCTTCGTCATTAATTTATCAATCTTGGGACTGGTTGGATGCGTACCTCCATTGATTTCTATTCTGAGCTAGCCTACACATTTCCCTGAAACTCCTACAGCCTACACCTTTCACTATCTGTGTGCAGTCTAACCTAGGTCTACCTCTTCTTCTCTTTTTTCCTATCTCTGCTTCTAGTATATTCCGCACTATTCCCTCATGCCGTAGTATGTGGCCTATCATCCCATCTCTCCTATTTTTTACCGTTTTCCACATATTTCTTTCTTCCTCTACCATTTTCAGTACCTCTTTGTTCTTAACTTTGTCTGTCCATGATATCTTCATCATTCATCTGTAGCACCACATTTCAAAGACCTGTTTCTTGTCCGCTTCTCCTACTGTCCAGGGTTCACAGCCCTACACTGCTGTGCTCCATACATATGTTTTAAGCAATCTTTTCCTTGTTTCTATGTTTGTTGTCTTTGAACACAGTAGTTGCTTTTTCTTGTTAAACGTAGCACGACCTTGTGCTAATCTTTGTTTTATATCTTTTGTGCTTTTCCCATCTTGCGTTATTTTGCTTTCTAGGTAGCAGAAACCTTTAACCTCTTGTAAGTTCGTGTTACATATTTGGATTCTTGTTTTTGATTTATTTTCCCCTCCTTTGCATACTAGTACTTTAGTTTTAGTTTTGTTAATTTTCATACTGTATCTCTCTGTTAGAACCGTTTCTATTTCATTAAGCGCAGCTTCTAACTCTTCCTTGCTAGATGCTAATACCGCTATATCATTTGCAAATCTAAGCATATCAATTTTTTGTCCTTGCATAGTAATTCCAAATGTCTTCCTGCATTTGTCAGTACTTATTGCCTCTTCAATGTACAAGTTAAAAATTAATGTGGATAGGGCACATCCCTGTCTCACCCCTTTCCTAATGTTTACTTCTCTATGTTCTTGCTCTAATTCTATTACTGCTATTTGCTCTTTGTATACGCTATGTACTATTCGTCTATCTCTATAACTCATTCCAATCTTTTTGAGTATTTCGAACATTTTTTTCCATTTTACATTGTCGAATGCTTTTTCCAGATCTACAAACCCTATATACACGCTTTCCCCTTTTTCTAATGTTTTCTCCACTATCACTCTCAGAGATAAGATAACCTCCCGTGTTCCCCTGTTTTGCCTAAACCCAAATTGATCTTCCCCTAGTATCTCTTCCGCCCGTTTTTCCATTCGTTTTTGCACAATTCTAGTTAATATTTTTGACACGTGTGCTGTCAAACTTATTGTTCGAAAATTTTCACATCTATCCGTGCCTTTCTTTTTTGGTATAGTTACTATGATGTTACGTTTCATATATATATATATATATATATATATATATATATATATATATATATATATATATATAGCTTACAAGTTGGAAGAGACGTACCGTTACTGCTTGACCGGCGGCTTTTAGAGTTTCTGCTTGCACCTTATCTGTACCCGGCGCCTTTCCATTTTTCAGACCCTTTAATGCTAACTCAAATTCAACTGTAAGTATAGGATATCCCAAGTCATCATTTTCAATGTCTGATTCATGTTCTAATGCAGTTAGTTCTTCTCCTGCATATAAATTCTTGCCATCTACCCGCTTTCTCTACATTTTCGATAATGACGTTTCCTCCCGCATTCCTTATATTTTTGCTATACGGTTTTATATCCCTAAAATTGATTCTAAATAGTTTGTATGCTTTATTTGTTTTTCTTACTTCAATCTTAGTTTGTATCTCTTTGCACTTTTCATCAATCCATTGTTCTATAGCTTTCCTGCATTTACGAATAATTTCCCATTTCATGGCTTTGTATCTCTGTTTTCCTTTTTCGTCTGATTTATTTTTGTATTTTCGTCTTTTTTCTATTAAATTCAGGATATCATTTGTTATTCATGGTTTCTTATTTTCTTTTTGTGTATACCCCAGAATATCTCTGGCCGCCATGTCGAGGCTGGATTTAATGTTATTCCATTCTGTTTCTACTTCCTTAGTATCAGATATTTTCCCGATATCTTTGAGCAATTCATTTGACCTTTTTTCGAATCTTTCTTGAACATCTTTATCTTTTAATTTCTTTAGGTCCAAGTGCCTTTTTTCGTTTCTTTTTTCAAATTTTTAAATTTAAGTGCGGCTTTCATAATTAAGATGTTGTGGTCAGTGCCTATATCTGCTTCTGGGTAGCTTCTACAGTCTTTTACTTGATCCCTAAACCGTTGTCTAACAAGAAGGTAATCTATTTGATATTTTCCTATATCTCCTGGCATCTTCCACGTATATCGCCTTCTAGCATGATGTTGAAATAATGTGTTTGTAATGATTAAATTGTTCTTGTCGCAAAATTCTACCAGCCTATTTCCCCTGTCGTTTCTCGTGCCTAAACCAAATAACCCTACTACCGCTCCTTCCCTACCTTTGCCTACCACGGCATTAAAATCCCCGGTAATTATTAAATTTTCATGTCCTTTTACGTGTCTTAATATGTCTTCGATATCTTTGTAGATCGCTTTTGTCTCTTCATCACTGTAGCTAGAGGTGGGCATGTATACTTGTATTATTACTGTGTTTACCGGTTTAGATTCTAATCTAACCATGAATAATCCTTCGTTCTTTTGTAAGTAATTTTTTACACAGTATTCTATCTTTTTCCGCATAACTATCCCCACAGCCAAATTTCCTTCCTCTGCTCCTGTATGAATTACCCTGAAGTCTCCACTTCAAAAATCCCCTGCCTCTGGCCACCGAACTTCGCTGATCCCTACTATGTCTAGTGATAACCTATTCATTTCGATTTTTAGGTTCTCTAGCTTACCTACTTGCTTCATACTTCTAAAATTTCACGCTCCGACTCGTAAAATGTTCCCAACTTTTATTCTTAACTTTCCGATCGCATCCTCCGAAGTAGTCCTCTCCCGGAGATCCGAATGGGGGACTATTTTAACTACGGAATCTTTTACCCCAGAGAATGCCATTATTTTATTATAATTTCGGTACGCTGTGTACTTGGGAAGTAATGTGGTGGTTTCCCGTTAGCTTCCACATCGCGGTAGTGTGTCTTAGACTGCCATACCGACCCCTATGGTCTCTGCCAATCTAAGTACCGAAAGAGGCGCTGCCCTCTTTCGGGGACCTGTCTTCGTCTGGTTCCTCACTAACGACCCTACTACTTTGGTTGGACTTGTAGTTTGGCTCTTTAGCTCATTAGAACACGCAAGCCAATTCACCTGTTCTAGTAATCTAGAACTTTGGCAAGGTGCAGGTCCATTCGTAATGGAAAAAAGTATTATATTTAACAAAATAAAACAACAGTATATCTAACTTTTTTTATACACACTTTTAATTAGAAATAAAAATGTATTATTATAACAAAAATCGTATTAAAAACATATATGCTCAGGTAGATACTTAAATTACAATTCTTACCATCCAATGCACATAAAAATAAATTTCATTTTACATTAATATATACACAAATTAGAAGAACCTTGTCACTTTGAGGAATAGCTTGCCTCCACTTTTCTAATGTTTGCACAACCTACAAAGACATGTATTTAAAATCTCAATAGTATCACTAAACGCCAAAAATACCTTGGGAGCTGTTGTAAATGTGCTTTTGTACGTTCTAGTTTAGAAATGTATCTGCGCTAGGATTGATATGGGAAGCGGAAACCGGTGGGGTCATTTTGGCCACTTCGACGAGTCGTCTACTACAGAACAGAACATTGTGTAACATATATGTAAATTATTATCAATAAACATCTATTATACAGTACATGAATTTCTGCATTCTACCCACAATTACAACAACTGGCGACGAGGACAAAGAAGAACTCACGTTATTTCAGGTAGATACTTCTGTTATTACAAGAAAAAAAAGTGAGGTTAAACTGCATCGTGGCACGTTTTCAAATTTTTCGAATATATTACTTGATTTTTACATACAATGCCTGAAACTTCCGTATCAAAACCCAGTAAAGCACATTCCATTTATACGGTATTTTCTATTGAAACTTACGATGTTTCGAAGAAATTTGACCGTTGGTTAATGCGATTGGAAAGGTATTTACAGTACCTGTTGATAAACAAGTTGCTTATCTTCTACATCACATGGGACCGGAAGCTTATGATGTTCTTTGTGACAAAATTTCTCCAGATAAACCTGGTGATAAAACTTACGAGGAACTAGTTACGTTGATGAAACTTCACTACAGTCCTGAACCTTTAGAAGTGGCGGAAAATTTTCGATTTCTGCAACGAAGACAACATGAGGGAGAGAGCGTTAGGGAATATTTAACGGCTCTACAACGCCTGGCTACTACATGCAAGTTTGGAGAGTACCTAAAGAAAGCCCTTCGCAATCAATTTGTGTTTGGACTACGTTCACAAAATATTCAAAGTAGATTGTTAGAAATTAAAGATTTAACAATTGACAAAGCCTTGGATGTTGCGGTGAGCATGGAAACTTCTTCAAAAGACGCAGCACAACTTCATAAATCTACAGCGAATCGTCAGTGTTACACACGCAAGTAAAGTACAAGTACAAAATAATGCACCAAAAATTAATGTTCAATCTTCTAATGTACCTAATCATAATATCAAATGTTTTAGATGCGGTTCTTTTCAACATTTAGCAGATAATTGTAGAAAGAAAAATTTAACATGCTATAAATGTAAAAAAAGAGGCCATCTGGGTAAAGTATGTTTGAAGATTAATAAAGAGAAAGTAGGACAGGTGGATGAAATGCAGGTTGGTAATATCCTTTCAATTAATGCGGAACATAATGCGTTTCATGATAAATATATAATTTCATTAAATGTAGAGAGGGTAGAGTTACCATTTGAAATTGATTCCGGAGCAGCAGTTTCAGTAATTAACTTACAGTATTTCAAACGTTTCTTTAAAAATCAAGAACTGCAAGATACAAGTTTAGATTTAGTTACATATTGTGACAGTAAGTTAGAGGTTTTAGGTTACATACATGTAAACGTTACATACAACGGTATTACAAAATTACTTAATTTGCATATCGTTAATTCAAATAGGGAAACTTTAGCAAGTCGAGAATGGATTCGACAGTTAGGATTAACTTTTCCGAATCTACCTAATGAATTAAAAACTATTAATTCATGCGGAAATCAACGTCTTACGCTGTTACTAAATAAATACACTATACCTTTTGACGATAGTATAGGAAAAATTACAGGCATACAAGCGAGGCTTCATGTAAAGCCAAACATTCAACCATATTTCATTAAAGCTCGTAAAGTGCCGTACGCATTATTACCGAAAATTGAAATGGAATTAGATCACTTGGAAAAAGAGGGTATTTTAGAAAAAGTCAATAGTTCGGAGTATGCAACGCCGATAGTACCTGTCGTTAAAGCTGATGGGAAAGTTCGCATATGTGGTGATTTTAAGTGTACCTTAAATCCTAATCTGATTATTGATGAACATCCATCCTCTTCCGTCAATAGAGGAACTTTTTTGTTCTATGGCTGGTGGTGAAAAATTCACTAAGCTTGATTTGACCCAGGCTTATTTGCAATTGGAAATTCAGCCTAAAGACAGAAAGTACTTAACATTAAGTACTCATAAGGGACTATATCAGAGCACTCGCCTATTATATGGGGTAGCAAGTGCACCTGCAATTTGGCAGCGTACATTGGAAAACATTTTAAAAGACATTCCGACAGTGTCAGTTTTTCTCGATGATATAAAAATTACGGGTCCAGATGATGATACACATTTTGAGCGGTTACAACTAGTTCTTAAAGCTTTAGCTAACCACAATATTCGAGTAAATTATATTAAATGTCAATTTTTTGCTGACGAAATAGAGTACTGTGGATATAAAATTGATAAATTTGGTATTCACAAAACTAAAGAAAAGATGGAAGTAATTTTACATGCTAGAATTCCATCTAATAAAACCGAAGTTCGCGCATTTGCTGGTTTAATAAATTATTACGGCAGATTTTTACAAAATTTAGGTCACACATTAAAACCACTTTATCATTTATTACAAGATGGAGTACCGTTTGTATGGGACAGTAATTGTCAAAACGCATTCGATACAGTCAAGAAAGAAATCTTGTCTGAGAGAGTTCTTGCTCATTTTGATCCTAAATTACCATTAGTGTTGGCTACGGATGCCAGTCCATATGCTGTGGGAGCAGTGCTTTCACACATTTATCCTGATGGTTAGGAGCGTCCGATTCAGTTTGCTTCGCAAACGTTAACGAACGTTCAACAAAAATATGCGCAGATCGATAAAGAAGCTTACGCTATTATTTTCGGTATTAAAAAATTTTATTACTACCTTTACGGTAGACCATTCACATTGTTGGTGGATAATCAGTCTTTAATGCAAATACTTTCACCTTCAAAAACATTGAATACACTTACAACTACACGCATGCAGCATTATGCTATATTTTTACAAGGGTTTTCGTATAAAATTAAATACAAGAATACGAAACAACATGCAAACGCGGATGCATTATCTAGATTGCCCGTGAATGCGACAAATCAGTACCAATATGATGTTGCTGATAGTTTCGGAATTTTACAAATCGAAACACTACCAGTAACTTTTAAAGAGTTACAGTATGAAACATTACGTGATCAACAACTAAAACCGTTATTAGAGGGATTGCTGGGTGGTAAAACAAATGATCCAAAAAATAGGTTTAATATACCACAAGCAGAATTCTCGCTACAATCTGGTTGTATAATGAAACAACAGATAGTTGTAATTCCTCAAAGTCTACGTAAAAAGATTTTAGATGAATTACACGAGATGCATTTTGGGGTTAATAAAATGAAATCCTTAGCCCGGGAACATTGCTGGTGGCCAGGATAGCAAAGGACATAGAAGACTTATGTCATAATTGCGCAGTCTGTAATCATTATAATTTGAAGAAGGGTCGCTATACTTGCGGCCACGTCCCCAATGCTCCACCCGGAGGTACTACATTGGGTTTAAACGCGAAAATAATCGTGCTTCTAATTTATTCTAACTTCATAGTTAATCCACCCTAAACAACAAAAAAACTAAATAAAAATCTAACAAACCTAAAAATCTAACAAACCTAAAAATCTGACAAACTGAAACAAAACTAAAAACAGGGTTTAAATAATGGTATCCCTAGCGCTGACTTTGAAGTGTGCCCGATCAACAAGACACATGAGAGGGGGAGGGATCCGTAATACCGGATAGCAGACGCCGGCTCTGCTTACCAGTGCGACCTGAAGGGTCGTCTTAAAACTATCCAAATCTAGCTAACTAATTTAAATCCATCCCTAGCTTTCCCTATCATTCCCTAACTGATTTATATTATGATTACAATCTTCACAAATCTACTCTTTCTTCCCAAATATATACTGCAACCAAAATGGCGACAGAACGTCAAACAAAACAAATATGCCACAAAATACTACAATACATGCTAATAAATATAAAGTGTAAATATAAAATATATATAAATATAATTATATAAATATATAAATAAATGTCTAATAAGCGTTAAGCATATAGCAGTCCACAAAATAGCAAAAGCATCACCCTATTTATCAGGTGCACTCGCACAAGCATTATGTCGGCTAGCGCCATTACGCACAAAACGTGCTTGTTAAATTATTTCAAAAAAAAAAACAAAACTACTGATTAATGTAGATCAATGCTTGTGCGAGTACAGCCGCCACAATTTAAGTCTTACCTCGATAATAAAATTCTCCAGCATCCGAAGATCTGGTCGTCTGCCTACATCTAACTGTAACTTACTTTTAAGGAGAAGATGGGGTGCACTGCTAAAGTCCTGGTGGGTATGCACTAAATGTTCTGGGGAAGATCACAATCACTATCACTTCACTTTCAAGTCCTGGGGGGATGCGCGGTTTCACTCTATTTTATTATCTTTGTTTATCTTATTGATTTAATTTAATGAGGGTTTCTGATTTATTTGTTATTGTTTATTTGTTATTATTTATTCCCGATTTTCCGCACATAATTATGAAGATAGGTAGTGATTGTATTAATGGTGTGGGGGTTTCTCGTGCATATTGGACATTTGGGTATAATTATCATGTTTTTTGTTTTTTTTAATATCAGGTTTTGGTTATGCTCGTATCCTTACTCACGCCAAGTCAATCTAAAATTTTCAATCCTCCCACCAACCCCACCGAATTTTTACACGCGGTTGTCATTGATTGTCTAATCTCGCGACCCTTCCCGCGAATTCTTTTAAGGCTGTCCAGAACGCCTTCTGGTTAACCACTTCCCCGACTTCCTCTAGGCTCTTTGGCCATGCCAGACCTAGGATAGCTAGTTTGCTATCAGCCAACCCTCGATTTCCCGCCTCAAGCGGGCAGTCGAAGAGCACGTGCTCTGCGCTTTCCGCGCCCTCACCGCATTCGCAGCGGTCGCTGTTGGTTAGTCCGAACCTTTGTAAATACGCCTTTAGGGCGCCGTGCCCTGTTATCAACTGCACCATTTTGTGATCGAGCTTGACCTCGATCCTACCTCTAGCTTCTATGCTCGGTATGAATTTGTGGGTCAACCTGCCCGTGGCAGCGTTGTTCCACCTCTCTTCCCATTGTCGAATTGATTTTCGCGCAGCTTTCTTTTGATTAAAGACCTCGGTATCGACGAATGTGATATTTGAAAGTCGCCCGTCGCGGCCTCTTTAGCTAATTCGTCAGCCCTATCGTTTCCTACGTTACCATTGTGCGACCTGACCCAACAGAACTTTAAACGTCGAAACTCGAGCGCCGTACGCGCTATCCTCCAGACGTCCGCTTGGAGATCTGTCGAGGTGTTCATGTTTGTTAAAGCCGTTAGCGCCGATTTACTATCACTGATTATATAATACTCGTCTCTGCCCGTATGGTTTATTACGTAATCGATAGCCTCTCGTATGGCTACCAATTCGCACTGGAAGATAGTGCACCAGTTCGCGAGTTTGGTTTGAAACCGAAACACCTCCTTTTCCTGCTTATACACGACAAACGCCGCGCCTGCTTGCCCATCGTCCATACGTGAACCGTCCGTATAAATTCTGATACCCATCGCGTCCTCATCACCTTCGACAAACTCGATTCCTCTAATATCAGCCGGGTGCCCCAACTCAGATACAACGATCTTTCTTGCAATTTCCCTATTACCAAGATTAAGATCTTCGATAATTTCGCGCCCTTTTCCTATATTTATTAATCGTCTACCTCTAATCTCCTAACGACATATTCGATAGGGAGAGTCCTACTGATCACCAGGACAGCCTCCGTGGAGGTGGTCCTGTACGCCCTCGCCGCTTTTACCGCGGTTATGCGTTGTACGCTCGTCAATTGACGCATCTACCGGACTTTACAACCTTCTTCCCATACAGAAGCTGCGTACAGTATTGCCGGCTCAATTGCTCCGGCATAAACCGTCCTCAGCGATTCGCCCCTGAAACCCCACTTTATTTTAGCCGCCGCCATCATTTTATTTAATATTTCGCCGCCCTTACTTTTTACGTATTGTACGTGCGCTTTCCAATTTAATTTATTGTCGATCTTGACGCCTAGGTAGGTAATACAATCTTTAAACGGGATTTTCTCCCCTCCTAGCTCTAACCTAGGAGGTCTCTGTCCTGGTTTCGTGCCGAAATAAAGCACCTCTGACTTCGCCGTGTTAAATTTTAATTTTACCGCCTGCGACCATTCGTGTAATTTATTAAGCGCCTCGTTCGGTTTTGTGCGCATATCCATTAACAATCTCGATCTTACAATTAAAAGTGTGTCATCTGCAAACCCAACGATTGAGCATCCTGCGGGCAACTTGACCCTAAAGATGCTCTCATACAACAACTTCAAAATGTGGGACCAGAACATGACCCTTGCGGGCATCCCTTTCCACCTCACGCGACAGAACTTCACCCGGAATTTCAACCTGTGCCAATCGCCCCGAGAAATAGCTCTTGACCAAAGACATCAAGTTTCGCGGACAACCCCTACGATCTAACTCGCAAACGATTAATGGCCACCAGGCAGCATCAAATGCTCCTGAAATGTCCAAAGCAACAACGACACAGTACTCTTTAGCATCTCTTGCCTGCTTAATTTCCCCGACAACGAACTCCAACGCGTCGATAGTCGACTTGCCCTCCACGAAACCAAACTGTCGGTTATTAAAACCGCCGCTGTCTCTCACTAGGTGCTCAACACGCGTAGTCATAACGCGATCTAAAACTTTCCCCAGCACCGGTAGCAAACTAATTGGACGATAGCTGCCCGGATCTGACGCATCCGCTTTTTTAGGTTTGGGTATAAATTTCACATTCTGAATTTTCCAGCAACGCGGAAAAACGCCCCTTTCTAAACAAAGATTAAACATCCCAACAAAGACACACTGGGCTAACAGGCACGCCTGCAGAGCTGCGTCTGAAGTGATTCCATCATGCCCCGGTGCCTTCTTAGGGTTCATCCTCCTAAGAGCCCTGACGACCTCGTGAACTAGGATTGCCTTATCGGCACCTGTTCCTTGCGCCTCTGCAGCTTCCCGACGTACTAAATCGTGCGTTCCTTCATCCCCCTCGGGATTATCCGATGGGAAAAATTTCTCTAGTAAATATTCCGCTGTGGTTTTAAAACCTTCCGTGTATTCGCCATTTGTTTTCTTTATATTACTGAGCGCGATTTTTTGTTGTTTTCCTCTAATTACGCGGTATGCGGTTCCCCAGGGTTCTTTCTCTGAGTTTTGCGTGCAGAATTCTTTAAATTTATTCGTTCGCGTTTCTTCTATTAATATTTTATATTCGCCGTAACTTTGATTATATTCTATTCTCCGTTGTTCTCTTATATCTCCCGAGGCGCGTTGATAGCGGCGCCTTAGGTTACGCGTTTCTGCACGCTTGGTGGTTAGTTCCCGGGTCCACCAGGGTACGCTGTCTTTAAATGTTTTCTTTTGCGGCATGGAATACGACGACGCGTCTACCACCGCGTCGTTCAATTTTTTCGCGAGTGTTTCTACTTCGTCTGCCTCTCGGCAGTTAAATAGCTCATTTTCGAGCGCAGGGATACTTTCGCCAAATTTTTCTTTAAACCGCTCCCAATTTGCTTTTTTATTACAGAACCGCGGAAATATAGTTAGTTGCTCGTTTGCGCTTGTTTTGGTTTCAACGTCCCATGTTATTAATTTATGGTCAGAGAGCGTTTCCTCGTCCGACCTTAGTTTCCAATTACAAATCGTTTCTAACATTTCGTGCGAGACTGCAGTAATATCTATAAAACTGCTGCCTCTATGCGTCTCAAACGTAGGTGAATCATTAGTGTTTATCACACTAAGGTCCCATCCCGTAAAAAGATCAGCAACCTGCGAGCCTCTATCGTCTTCGATAGGGCTGCCCCATAATGGCGACTTAGCATTAAAGTCTCCCGCGATAATTAAATTTCTATTTCTACCGATTTTACGAAGGATTCCTTCAATTTGATTTATTAAGTCCTCTGTTTGAGGATTCTCCCGCCGGGAATCGATCGGCGGAAGGTAAGTGCTTATCACGTAAAACGTATGCAATCCCGTTTTTATTTCTGCGGTGGTTATGAACTCATTCGACAGATTGTTTAGGATTATTCCGGCGCACGTCCCATTATTTATTGTTATTCCTCTACGCGGTCGTTCGCTGTTTGCGTTTAAAACGGTAACCCCCTTCCCAAAACCTGTTATTTTGTGGCTATACAGGTGCGGTTCCTGTATAAGCCCGATGTCGATATTATTTTCAGAGAATAACTTTACGAAGTTATTTGTAGCCCCTTTACCTTTCCCGAGATTTAGTTGCGCGAATTTAATCTTCTTGCTTCTTTTAAATCTTTCTTTTTCTTCACGGTCCATAATCGATGTTCCGTGTGATTGCGTTCTTCAATCTCAGCATCGTGGGGCATCTACTCGACTTGGCGTCGTGGCGCGTATCGACCTTCGCGCCACCGCCAGTTCTGTCGTTTGCCCTAGCGCAAACCACACAGCAGGGATTGCCCTCCGGCAATTCTTGAACTCGTGTCCAACGTCGGCACAGTTACCGCACCACTGTACCTTCTCCCTGCACTCCATCGATCTATGGCCGTACTCGTAGCACCTGTAGCACTGGGTCATCGAGAAGTGGTCCCGGGCCCAGACTCTTCGCCACCTGAGGTTTATAGCGTCAGCTAATATGCGTCTCCGAAGTGTGGGGGTCACTTCGAAGACTACGTTGACGAAGGGATCCCTAGGGCCCTTTCCGCCAAACCTAAATTTCTCCCTCAGGTGGTCTTCAATCTTCAAATCGCCGAAGCGGGGATTCTGGCATGCGATCAACCGTACCAGCTCTTCCGCCTTCATCCCCGCTTCGACCCCCGGAAGAACGACCCGTGGGCGCTTCTTCTCGATGGTCTTCGCCACGAGCTCTTTGCAGTCACCGACAACCTTCGACTGCAATTTCTTCGCATCTTCTCGGTTTGCACACTCGACAACTACACCGCCCTTGCGAGTTCTACGAGCTCCGACCACAACAAAACCATCACGAGCGGGATCGACCTTCTTCTTTAGGGTCGACATGACGTCATCCTTCTCCCCTGGTCTGGCGTCGACCCTAACTGCAAAGGTGGGCGTCGCACCTGCAGCAGCTGCAGCATACGACGCCTTCCGCGGCATCGGCACCTCCTGGCTCCTGGAACACTGCTGCCCTGAAACAGCAGTAACCACCGCTGGACTTCCCCCGACAACATCAGCTCTCCCAGAATCACTAGCCACAAGCCGCATCGCCCTAACCATACCTATAAGTTGATTCGCCGCGTCGAGGAAATCATCCACGGCGTAGCGAATCCGCTTTCTGTCTTCCACGACGATAATGGCGGAGGTCGTCGGCACCCTCCCGGAGATGACCGCGTGCGCCTTCCTCACCCTCAATCTCAAGAGGTCCTGCTCATCGAGGTCGCTAGCAGCAACGCTAACGTCGCTGCTAGTCGACATCTTTCGCTGGGCTCCCGAAGTTGAGGGCGATTCAGGCGCCGCAACCACCCCAGGTGGCCCCGACTCCTCCGACACGACCGCCGCAGACACGGGCTCCTCTACCTCCTGTACCTCCTCCTGAATCCCTAACCTAACATCTTTTAAAATTACCTTCAGCTGTTTCCCCCCAACAGCGCCCTCAGCCTCCGACCTATCAGACTCCGACCTATCTCCCCTCTTCTTCCTGGGCAACGGCTCCTCGTCGCGGTGGACCACCATGCTGACAAAACAAACGACAAGAAATGACACCTAAAACGCAGCTCAAAAACCACTTGACCGTTACGACGCTAAAAGAACGACGCTAGAAGAACGCAAAACGTTGGTTCAATAAAAATGTTTTGTTTAAAGGTGAACCGTAAGCAACCTTGTATTTATTTAAACTTCGAACCGCCCAATTAAATATTAAATTTTTAACAAAAATACAACAAGCACTAAGCGTCAAAATAACAACTAGAATCAAATAAATTCCCTAACGCAATTCGATTCAAAATGTACCGCGAAGAACACTATTTATTTATTTTAAATTTTTAAAACCGCCAAATCAAATTTAAATAAACTAATTACTTCAAAATATTAAAATATCTAATTTATAAATAACAACACTTTATTTTTAAATGTGTAATTAACAAAATAAAGTCGAGGGCAATCGGAATGTGGTAACCGGAAATGACCTTTCACTTAATCACTTGGTAACTGTAACTGCTACACCGCTTAATTACACCAAAATCGATTTTAAAGAAACTTATAAGTACGCGTGTACTTAAATTACGAAAATTTATATTAAAATTGTTTTAAAATTTACAGTTTTTGAGTTATTTATTTGACTTAAAAAGGCTTAGATTTTTGTTTTTTGGTTATTATTTGATTATACGCGCACTATAAAAATTTCACACACTTTTTCTTTGTTTTACCCGGTTTTTTACTCGATTTACGAAGTTTTTATTTTAAATTTATTATTAAAAATGCCTTTTTAAGTTATTTCAAAATTATTTTTGAGTATTAGTTTAGTATATTTTTGTTTTATTAACCCGAAATTTATTTAGTTTATTTTAAAACGCGGATTTGGTTTAAATTACAAGGACAACGCGATTTATTTAGTTTAAATTCTGTTTTAAAATTTTTATTTTACGGCTCTGTATTTAAAATTTGATGGCACACAATTATAAAAATAAAACACAAGAAAAAACAAAGCTTCAAATAAAATAAATTAAAAATAAATAATAAAAACCCTAGATAAAAACTTACTTCTTAGTTGTTGAAGCGGAGCTCTGCTAAACACGTCCGCTCGCTTCAAGCGGTTACTAGAAAGTGCAGTCTGTAATCAGCTGAAAAATGAAGCTCCACGTATATTTACACATTTGTGGGAAAGGTCAACAGCACCTTTTGAAAGAGTGCACATTGATTTTGCGGGACCAACTATGGGCAGTTACTATCTTATCATGGTAGATGCCTATACCCGATGGCCCGAAATTCATCGTGTTAAAAATATAACATCTCAAAATACAATTGAAATGTTACGAAAGATTTTTTGTACGTTTGGTATTCCGAACATTTTAGTTTCGGATAATGCTCAAACATTCATGTCGTACGAATTTAAAAAATTCTTACAACTGAATGGTATTATACACAAACTAAGTGCACCCTACCATCCTGCAACAAACGGACTTGCAGAAAGGTATGTGCAGACGTTTAAGCAAACGTTACAAACATTCAAAGGCAATGAAAGCGATAGAGATCGTCAAATCTTAAAGTTCTTGTTAACATACAGGAAAACGCCTCATTCTATAACAAACTTAAGTCCATCTTATTTAATGTTTGGTTGAGAAATAAAATCACGTTTAGATCTACTTAAACCAAATGTTAAAGATAAAACTGATTTAATTCCAGAGGAACCCATACGCGAATTTGCAGTCGGAGAGAGAGTTGCGGCTCGAGATTATATCCATGATAGTAAATGGGAATTTGGGTATATAATAGAGCGATTGGGAAAGTTACATTATTTAATTCAGTTGGACGACGGTCGGAATTGGCGGAGACACGTCAATCAAATTCGTAAAATTGGTGAACATACACCAGTCATAACTAATACAAAAAGTACACATATACACCCTACCGAAACTGTTCCGGGGTCTTCTTCGGGTGTAATACAGTATCCACTTAGTAGTCCGAGATCAGATATTCAGTTCAGGGAGCTTGCAAATTGTTCAAATAGTGGTAATGGTACCAATTTGAACGATTCTTTGCAGAATGATTCAGACAACTTAATGCAAACAGAAAACCAGGAATTACCCTTAGAACAACCTGCATTAAATTTACCTGATACTTCTCCAGTTGGCCTTAGGCGATCAAAAAGAAATATTAAACCGCCTATAAGGCTGGATTTGTAATATGTGTTGAATTTTCTAAGGAGGAGGAGAACTGTTGTAAATGTGCTTTTGTACGTTCTGGTTTAGAAATGTATCTGTGCTAGGATTGGTATGGGAAGCGGAAACCGGTGGGGTCATTTTGGCCACTTCCACGAGTCGTCTACTACAGAACAGAACATTGTGTAACATATATGTAAATTATTATCAATAAACATCTATTACACAGTACATGAATTTCTGCATTCTACCTACAATTACAACAGGAGCAGAATAAATACTTCTTGTGTTTGAATGATTTATATCCAGATTTGCACCCAGGGACAAAACAACACTTCATATTTTATATATATATATATATATATATATATATATATATATATATACTCATATTTAGACCAGGGTAGAAAATTAATTAATTACATCAAATAATTTTAATCACCGTGTATAAGGAATTTTATTAGATAATACGCTTTATTAAAAAACCGTGGAGCATAAAAATTTATTTGTATTCATTAAAAATAAGAGATTTAAATTATTTACAAGACGCTTTCTATAAAAAGAAGCAGTATTAAAATGCTCAACGTGTAATTTAATTATTCCAAGTAAAGAAACAAATGGAAATTACGAGTATTAAATAAAATGTACAAATAATAATTGAATATGTAATTAGGATTCACTAAAAATTAAAGGGTATTATTTTAATTGGAGTTAATTGAACCATTAGTAACATATAATATGCATAAAAGCTTGTAAAAACCCAATAATATTCAAATCGTAGAAGTGTTAGTTAGAAGTAGGACGATTGAACACCTGCGTATTTTTAAAAAGTCTTGTTCTGCGTTAATTTTGTAGATAACAAATGGTTACAGAGAATGTTGGAGAAACCGTCGCTTAATATTCATGAGAAATGCTAATAAGGTGGGTTGAGTTCACAGTCCACGTGGATGGAAAATAACCGATAATAAATAATATCGATTTGTACCACTCAGAACAGGGTAGATAGAGACGGATAATATGCGCAAGACAGAGACACATATAGTAAAAGGCGTGGGTTGAGCAACGTCACTGGGTTGCGATTGGTTGAAAATAAGAGGCAAACATGAGAGGTAAAAATAACATTTCTATATAAAAATTAATTAGTTATTCTCAGACGTTGCGAGCCGTGTGGAAATTTCTGAGATTTAACTGGTGCGAGAGCAAATTTAATAAGAACCGCGTGCCGGGCGGTCGAGATGGTATGCGAAATTCTAGAAACTGTCCGTTTTGGGGACAAAAGCGACGTATAGGCTAGTGATTATATATACCCGTGTTAATATGAGTTTCCGTCTCTTAGATTTTCGATTTTGATTCAATAATTTAAACAGTTTGCTCGTATATTTCGGTGATTATTTAATACTTTAAAACAGTTTGCTCTTTACGTGCTACAATGAAAGTAATTTAGCGCACTTAGAAAAGAAGATGCAAGGTAATAAAGTCTAGGTATAATTGCGAGTACTGTACCAATTATTCAAATTTGCAACGACAAATGAATAAACAAAAGTAGGCAGTTTTGGCGTATAGCGTAAAAGAAGTATGAATTTCTTTGCTATTTTCGGGGTGTTAATAATTAAATGATTCGTAAACGTGACTGGATCCACAAAACAAGATACAGATATACACAGATGAGTTCCGGAAAAGCACTGAAACAACTTTAGATGTATGGTGGTGTAGAAAATTTTAAAGGCGACCAGTAATCCGAGGACCTAAACATAACCCAGTTGGAATGGTGTGATTAACAGAGGACGATGTACATTGGAGCCACGAGTGCATTAACCTTCAGGTAACTTATGCTTTGTTGTTCAATTTTTGATGTTTTGGTGTGTGTTGAATAACTTTATAATTTATTTACTTAAAATGGACAATAGTGAATTTGTACTAACAACAAATTTTTAATTTTAAGGTGAAATTTTCTTGTTTAAGTCGAAAGGAGTATTTAGTATTTATGTTCTTGATGAAAATTTGGGTATGTCTTTGAGCTCAATTAGACGAACGTGGTTAATTAACGTAAAGGGGTGGGAGATGCTCCCTTTGTACTCAGACTCAGGTCTGCATATATTGTTATATTAATTAGTAGGCATCCTACAAGGACTTTAATTCTGGATGCACATTAAAATGATAACAAATTTAATCTTGAAATTTTCTGATACTGAAATTTATACTGAATTTTAATTTTGAAATTTTAATGTATTGTGAATATTGATGTAAATAGAGTTAACGTTGGTGTTTGTGATAGGAATGTGTTTTTTTTTTATGATTGAGGATGAAAGTTTTAACTAGGTGAGCAGCCGAGGCGGAAAAGTGTAAAGAGGCGATTAACAGAAGAAAGTCAACGGACCAGTTAATTTAATAGGCTCTTTGGTGGATTCACAGCATTCTTGACGCCCAATCTGTGGGGCTCGATTTGAAAACCTTAGTTTAAGATTAATGGAGAGGCTTTTTGTACATTTCACAGCAAAATATATATATATATATATATATATATATATATATATATATATATATATAAGTTATAGGCCGCAAGTTTTACACGCAATTCACTATCACAGCTATAAGTACCAAATATGATGATCTTAGTCTAATTAGACCTCACAATTTTATAAAAATGCGATTTTAATACTAATACCTCATAAGACATAATAGAAAATCGACCCTCCTTTTCCCTAGCGGCAACATTATTAACTAGAGATTATTTGTCACAGTTTTACGGAATTGCAAGGATAGGAAGATTAACGTCCTCAGTAGAGAGGTCCATAAATTGTAGCAAAGGTTGGCCTGTTAAGTATTGTAAGTTTAAAATTGTACCTTTAGGTTATGTTTGATATATGTATATTTTAAATTTACCACCAAATGTAATATTTGTATTTCCCGCCACTTAAGCATTACCTATTTGCATTCCTATTGGTTATAGAGAGCAATGATGTGATTGGTCGAGGCATTCGCGATATGGTTTCTGTTTAAGAAAGTGATCCTGACTATTATGTTTGAAATTACGTAAATTGTTATGTTAAATAAAATATATATTTAGGAAATATGTCCGTTATTCTAGCAACCCATAATTAGATTACAGCTTCAGGTGTGAGGTTCAAGCAGAAATGGAATATTGGACTCGATGTATATGGAAAAGTTTATGTGAGGTTATGTAACAATGAGTGCGTCGCCGAATATGTCGCTTTTGGAAAGAGAACAGACTGCCGGAGTTCACTCACCACCGTTGGTAGCTTCAAGCAGTAATGTTACGCCAGAAAATATTCAGGAGGTAATAACAGCAGCTGTTAACGCTAGAGCAAACACGCATTCTGTTGAGTTATCGTTGCAAGATATTTCTATTTTAATAAAAACATTCACGGCAGCTCAGGGCGAAGATGTAAATATGTGTATTAAAATGATTGAGCAAATTAAGGAAACATATTCGGTACCGGAAAATGTGTTAATGTTAGCGATGGTGAAAAAATTGAAAAGAAAAGCTCTGCGATGGTTTCATTCTAGTCCTGAAAATGTTTCGAAGAGTTTTCCACTTTTTAAAGCTAAAATTAAATCGTTGTTTAGTTGTCCCGATGATGCTGTTACGCTGTTAAGGAAATTTGAATCTAGAAAATTGGAAAGAAATAAAAAATTTATTGACTATTTCACCGACAAAATTACATTGTGAAATAAATTAAATCTTTCCGAAGCAAATTTAATAACATATATGAATGAAGGGTAGAGATTGGGTTTAGCGCCAGCAGAAATTTTATGAATATAGGGTATCAATCGACGCAGAATGACAAGCTGAGTCGAATGGTACCGGTCCCTATGTGCGGAAACTTCCGGTTAAAAAGTTATGATTTTAAAATATAATGTTTTTACATAGAAATCAATAGTAACCTAACCTAACCTAACCTAACCTAACCTAACCTAACCTGACCTGACCTGACCTGACCTGACCTGACCTGACCTGACCTGACCTAACCTAACCTAACATAACTTAATTAATTAATAATATTTGCTGACCGTTTAGCCGCATACAGCGTTTCCAGAGAGCACCGCGTGTAGGCGGTCAGCTTCACTCTCCTGTCCCTCAGTAAACCATCATTGGGACTAGCCTTAAGGCCTAGGCGCGGAAGTCGCCATACTCTCGGCGAACTGCATCGAAAAGAGCCTCTATTGAGTCGAGTTTACGTTTACGAACGTCTCGACGCCAAAGGTACTCACACAAGAAGAAGGCAAACTCTTCATGAGGCACCGAGTTCCGTTGACGGAACCAGTCCTTGGCTGGGCGCCAAGATGCCTCAATCCGTTGTGTATGAGTACCATCTGGAGCTAAGAAAAAAAATAATTAGAAAATAAAAATAAAAATAAATTACTTACCAACAAACCGATTCTCAAGGTCGCTGTGGTTGACCGTCTTATGAATGAACCCATGTTCACTCAGCTGGTTGTAGGCCGCCCACGAGTCCGTGTGAATCTCGGTTCCGGAAGAACTTTCTCCTTGATGGCCGGGATCAAAGTGGCAGAATCACGGTAATCAACCACTTGCATTACAATATCTTCCCGACCATCTTCGATCATACCGAGAACCCAATGGCCCTCAATAATTCGGCCCCTCTCGTATTTGCGGCGCCCGAACTTCGCCTCGTCGATTTGGACTATATGTCCAGGTCCTCCAAGCATAACGTCTGATTGCCGAAAACAAAAGTCATCGACAATCATTTCTCGGCAATATCGGTTCCTAAAAATAAAATTTAGATAAAAAAATAATAAATTACTTACCAAGCAACAATGGTGTCTTGTCCCAAGAGCGTCCGGTCTTCTTGATCGAGATCAACGCATTCATCGCGCACCAACTCTACTGGCCAATCATGGGCAAAGCCGTACATGAGCCAAGCGACCTGGTACGGCTTGAGATGGGCATGGGCAAGCCAGGTGCCATCCGCCACGGACTTAGAGCTGTTGCACGCTCGTTTGGGGCATTTAAAGCGGCCAATACCATGTTGGCCCTCAGTGTACAGCCTCATCGCTGTCCGGTGACTCCTGCAATCAGGAGTCACTCTAGGAATGAGGCCCTGGTCAACGGCCCATCGCCGACCATCTGCTTCTATAGGAAGCCTCCGCGTATTCCAAATACGCTGATAGCCACTCATTCTAAATAAAAAAGAAATAAAGAATTAAAATAAACAAGAATTCACTTACCTTAACAAAATGCGTCTGATGTGGTTGAAATCTGAAGCACAAATGAAGAATAAAGCAAGAAAAAGCAAGAAAAACTGAAAATGAAAAATTGCTGACCTGTAGCGTCTGAAAGCTAACTGACAACTGAAACGTAATTTCAGTAGTTGCTGGAGTTATATCTTATTATCACGTGATGAGGAGCAACCAATAGGAAGAGAGGTAGACTCTATTTAGAAAAGGGGTGGTACCTTCTCACCTGCACATGAGTATTAACACATATTGACATTCTTTTCGATTATCGATGGTCGATATTCATTTTCTTTTTGATAAATTCATTATAATTTTAATTTATAATTTTAGCTTAGGTTAGTTAAGGATAGGTTACCTAAGGATAAGTTACTTAAGGATAGGTTATGTCCTGGGAGGCTAGGAGAGTGTTGTTTAGTGTTGATTTCTTTGTAAAAACATTATAATATTTAAAAAATCATAACTTTTTAACCGAAAGTTTCCGCACATAGGGACCGGTACCATTCGACTCAGCTCGTCATTCTGCTTCGATTGATACCCTATATTAATAAAATTTCTGCTGGCGCCAAATCCAACCTGAGCCGATTGAAGGCTTTAACAATGCTACCTTGCAAGTCCAGGCGAAAATGAAAGAATTCAGTTCATTAGAAGACTTGTTAAGAGTTTTGAATTCATTAACTGATTTAGAAAGCAGCCAATCATCTCGTTTTGTTACAGTTGAGCCGCGTGTTAGTAATCCTGCAATTAAAAACGTTTCAGGAAATTTCAGAAGTTTTACTAAGTCAAGCATGGTTCCTACTATATTTAGGCATTATAAAATTACAAACAACAGTAATGACAAAATTAGAGAATTCGCTACGTTCTTAAAAATTGTACCGTTTTTTAATGCATAGGTTAGTTCTTTAAGCTGATAGTAACACTGGGGGTGTAGTGATTGTGCAATTAGGAAACAATGTGTTGGTATTACTCATGATTTTTATGTGCTAAAAATTATAAAAGGTTATTACGACACCAAGAACGTAATTTATGTAGCATAACTAACTGGTGAGAGTTGGATACAGTACATAGTCGTAATTTGTATTCACGACAATTTAAACGGCAACTAGTGAGACATTTAATCAGTATTAATGACAAAATCGTGTGGACACCACTAGTAATGTCCCCATGCTAGATGCTAACAGGAGAAGAATCTTGCCGGGTAGAAATATTGAATCCACCCTTGGTGCGTGCATATTTGAAAACACGCGTTGTTGTTTAGGGGTTGAAAAGTATAGATAATGAAATACCAAGTTGTAGCATGCGTATTTGAAAACAAGCTAGGCTTGGTGTAGACTTGTGTATGATGATTGAATGAAAGGTAAACAGTCTAAATGACCAGCAAAATAATGGATAATCCGACAAACACAGTATTCCCGCATTCATGGAAAAAGGCAATACTTACTCCAATCCCTACAATAAAATCTCTCAAAAATGTGAAGGATTTAATATCAGTATTTTAGCCCACCCCGTATGTCCAAAATTATCGAAAAAGTATTGGAATTGCAGCTGCGAGAGCATTTAAGGTATAATAATATCCTTCCAGTTACACAATCTGGTTTTAGGAAAGGGTATTGTGCTACTGCATTGAATATTGTTGACAATTTGGTTGCGGCAACAGACGCCGGCAAGTTTACCGTTTTAATTTTATTGGATTACTCTAAAGCATTTGATACAATCGACCACAAAACACTTATCAATCTGTCAGTGCATTGGTCTTCGGTCTAATGCAACTGCCTTATTGTCAAATTATTTAAGTTGTCGATATCAAGCTGTAAGGATTGGTAATGATGTATCAAATTTTGTCCATACTAGTACAGGCGTTCCTCGGGGATCGATTCTTGGGCCTCTCCTGTTTACATTTCACATTTCTCATATGTGATGAGATCTTGTAAATATCATTTTCCACCTTTAAATTAATTATTGGTAATAAGTTTCTCTCAAGTCTTCCTAATTCATTATCCATTTCATATTTAATAAACTCGCGCTGGTGCTCATATCCGTTAATCCGTAGAATTTTCCTTGGTTCGTCCGTACTCAAAATCCTGATTTCGCGTCGAAGGTCCTGCCTGACTCATTCTTCCTGTATCTGTGCAATTCGTGTTCCTTAATTCCACACTATTAATATTTCTTGCTGGTGTCCGTCGATCATCCTTTTCCTGTCTATTCATTACTCCATTGTTTCCCTCATGATTCGTTCTCTCTATCCGTTGCCTTGGTGTCTGACCATTATCCCTGTTCTGCCTAAAATCATTATTAAAGTTTCCATAGTTCCCCATTAAAATTTCTTCCGCGATCATAATTATACCTGTTCCTTCGATAATTATTCCTAGTCTCATCATTCCTTATGAAATTCGTGCGTCGATCCTAAAATTATTTTCCCTTTCATCATCATTTTCCAAATCATCATATCTCTGCAAATAATCAATAAACGTGTCTCTATCCACTATGTTTTGCGTCGTTATGTATCGCTTTACTTCCGCATTAAAATGACTTGCTAAATACTTTATAATAATTTTATCTTCTAAAGGAGGATCCAATTGCTTCGCTACAGTAAATTTCTCAATCGCATATGATTCTCGCGTTATCCCTTTCGCCAAATCGTATCTTCCCATAATCAAATCATTTCGAATTCGATTTTGCTGGTTGTCATTCCAGAATTGACGTAGAAATTTGCTTTCAAACTGTTCAAACGTTTCTATCTCATCCTCAACTAGATTGTACCATCGTTTAGCATTCCCTTTTAATATTGCCCTGATTAAATTTAATTTGAATAATTCATCTGTGTATCCCTGTATCAACATTTTAAAATTTTTCAGAAATATCTTAGGGTTTACTTTTCCGTCCCCGTAAAATTTCGTAAATTGTTCCATTGAAAGATTCGTGTGCATTAGCTTAATTGGTTCCCTATTAAAGTTTATTGGATTGCTTTTTAAATTATTTATCTCTTGATTTATTGATCTGAATTCCGTTTCGCAATTTTCTTCAATTTTATTTAACTTAATATTTAAATTCGTAATTTTATTGTTGGACTCACTTTCGAACTCTTCTCGTTTCGTTTTGATTAAAGAAATATGATCCCATAAACCGTCTATCTCCTCAGAAACTCTACCAACTCTCTCATTCAATTGTGTTATCATATATGTCTTACCTGTGGTCACACAAAAAATTTAGGTGTAACATTGGTTGTCAAGAGCAACGGCATTTTCTTTCAGTTGCATCTCCTTAGAAATTGTTCATTTACATTTTATTTTGTTTATTATTTTATCAACACTTAGTAATAATATTAAAACTACGTGTCAACATTGACTGGTTGTCAGAATCTGCAATGTCTGGGTCAGGTGATCATTGAGTTCATAAGTTGTCAAATTCATAAATTCCCGTAATTTTCTTGGCATTAATTAATAAATATATTAAACTTTTTCTTTTCTTTTGATATTGAAATCTGTTGGTAATCATTTGGACAGAATGTAATGCTTTCAAATGCAGCACCTCTTTCAAAGTTGTTTTGAAATAACCAAACCAAATGGTTGTCATAAAGTAGCCATTTGTTTCCTAGCCCTTTAAATGGTTTGTTATTCGTGTTTTAATTTCCAAGGACCTTCCTAAAGCGTAATTGTGTAAAATTTAGAGCCTTTATTTCAGAATTATGTTTTCAGGTGTGAAACCTTAGATAAAAATATTTAATTTTATTATTGAATCAACTTTTGAGTTCGCACTACTGTTATTGCAACTAATGTTCGGTCATACGTTGATCTTTTGACCGTAACTTATTTTTATATGTTTTAACTATCTAAATTAAATTGGAACCAGCATTTTAATTGTTGTATTAGAATTCCCCTCCAGCGTTTTAACTTGCTTAATAGTAGTTTAATAACAATTTATATGGAAAGGTACAATTCAAAATGCTTCTATCCTGGGTTATTTCCCTAAGTTAGAAATTAGTGGTTCTGCTATTTTCGGTGTTAATTTACCTTTTCTTAAATCTAGGTTTACTAATTTTAAAATTAGTAATTGATCCCACTTTAATAAGCTAAGTATTTAGAAGGATGTGTTAATTTAGGAAAGTGATTTTCAAGTTCTTCGACCTTTATGTAATTTCAGTTTTCAACCATTAATTTTAGACGTTTTAATCTCCAATCCGAATTTCTTGTACTTGCATTGGAGGATTTGATCGCATTTCATCAAACATTGTGTCTTATTTGGGTAGTTGGTATATGAATTCTTTGTGTATTATACTTTTCCATTTATTTTTATTGTGCATATTAAAATAATATAACACTAGGTGTTTTGATTTCAAAAGTCCTTTAACAATCTGACTGGTTTACATTGTTTACGACGTTCCATAAAATTCTCCCAATTTTATTGGAATTAATCGTGGAGTCTAAGAATTGAATTCAAGTACTTTGGATGTATTTTCTGCGGTTTTATTAAATTTTGCCATGAAGGTTCAAATTTGTAGGTTGTATTGTTCCAATAGTAAAGGTTTCTACTTCTGGGAATCTCTTCAAGTGGTTTAGTAATTTTCGTTTTATCAAGCAATCGGTTGTTATGGATTTCTTAGATCAGAAATAGTGGATATAATTGGTGTATTTAAATTGTTCTGATATGACTGGATTATGAATTTTAAACAATTTAAAGTTATTCTTTATTGTCACTTGTGTAAACAAGAGTAATAATTGAGTAACTTTGGCAAGTATGGGATTTGGCATTTTGATTAATTTTGAGTTTTGAATGATTGCATTTAATTGATTTGGTTCAATCCCCACTGTGTCATTGAGTATCTATGATACTCGAAAGTGAAAATGGCTTTCTAGGGCAATAACTTTGAATATTTCTGATGTAATGCTCTGCGTTCGTTCATAATGCCCACCTGCCTGAGGTGTCTTCACTATCAACATGCTGTATTTTGATAGAATAGTCGCCTTTCCATAAACAACTGATGCAATTTTACTTTAAACTTTCATTGTTTACATGCGATTCACGCAATTTTAATCATTTCTCTTATCAAAATGGTTAGATCTTTATACGCATTATATTAGCTACATGAAACTCTATTTTCACATCCGTATTACTTAAACGTCTGAGACTCTTTTCTTAATGCGTGTCTAATTATACTTTATCATTTCTACGCGTGCTTCCACTGAAAAATATTCTTATTCGCTTTACTTATGTCAACTGAACACTATCTACAGGGTATTTAATCTTTACCATCCGTTTAATACTCGTATTTCTCATTCCTACGCCAACTATGCGTCTTCCTATGTCTTTCCTGCGTCGCCCAAAACTATTTCTACTTTGTACACAGGGTGTTGCCTACTTACTATCTACTTCTATTTCTTACTTATTTCCTGAAATAACTACAATTTTCTGCTGCCTATTCTAATTACTCATTCTCTAATGACCTTTACTATGTCGTGCACCCTTAAACAGCCCCTTATCACAGCAATATATATATATAAGTTATAGGCCGCAAGTTTTACACGCAATTGACTATCACGGCTATAAGTACCAAATATAATGATCTTAGTCTAATTAGACCTCACAATTTTATAAAATTGCGATTTTAATACTAATACGTCATAAGACATAATAGAAAATCGACCCTCCTTTTCCCTAGCGGCAACATTATTAACTAGAGATTATTTGTCACAGTTTTATGGAATTGCAGGATAGGAAGATTAACGTCCTCAGTAGAGAGGTCCTTAAATTGTACCAAAGGTTGGCCTGTTAAGTATTGTAGGTTTAAAATTGTACCTTTAGGTTATGTTTGATATATGTATATTTTAAATTTACCGCCAAATGTAATATTTGTATTTCCCGCCACTTAAGCATTACCTATTTGCATTCCTATTGGTTATAGAGAGCAATGATGTGATTGGTCGAGGCATTCGCGATATGGTTTCTGTTTAAGAAAGTGATCCTGACTATTATGTTTGAAATTACGTAAATTGTTATGTTAAGTAAAATATATATTTAGGAAATATGTCCGTTATTCTGCTAGCCCATAATTAGATTACAGCTTCAGGTGTGGGGTTCAAGCAGAAATGGAATATTGGACTCGATGTATATGGAAAAGTTTATGTGAGGTTATGTAACAATGAGTGCGTCGCCGAATATGCCGCTTTTGGAAAGAGAACCGACTGCCGGAGTTCACTCACCACCGTTGGTAGCTTCAAGCAGTAATGTTACGCCAGAAAATATTCAAGAGGTAATAACAGCAGCTGTTAACGCTAGAGCAAACACGCATTCTGTTGAGTTATCGTTGCAAGATATTTCTATTTTAATAACAACATTCACGGCAGCTCAGGGCGAAGATGTAAATATGTGGATTAAAATGATTGAGCAAATTAAGGAAACATATTCGGTACCGGAAAATGTGTTAATGTTAGCGATGGTGAAAAAATTGGAGGGGAAAGCTCTACGATGGTTTCATTCTAGTCCTGAAAATGTTTCGATGAGTTTTCCACTTTTTAAAGCTAAAATTAAATCGTTGTTCAGTTGTCCCGATGATGCTGTTACGCTGTTAAGGAAATTTGAATCTAGAAAATTGGGAAGAAATAAAAAATTTGACTATTTCACCGACAAAATTACGTTGTGAAATAAATTAAATCTTTCCGAAGCAAATTTAATAACATATATGATTGAAGGGTAGAGATTGGGTTTAGCGCCAGCAGAAATTTTATGAATATAGGGTATCAATCGACGCAGAATGACAAGCTGAGTCGAATGGTACCGGTCCTATGTGCGGAAACTTCCGGTTAAAAGTTATGATTTTAAAATATAATGTTTTACATAGAAATCAATAGTAACCTAACCTAACCTAACCTAACCTAACCTAACCTAACCTGACCTGACCTGACCTGACCTGACCTGACCTGACCTGACCTAACCTAACCTAACATAACTTAATTAATTAATAATATTTGCTGACCGTTTAGCCGCATACAGCGTTTCCAGAGAGCACCGCGTGTAGGCGGTCAGCTTCACTCTCCTGTCCTCAGTAAACCATCATTGGGACTAGCCTTAAGGCCTAGGCGCGGAAGTCGCCATACTCTCGGCGAACTGCATCGAAAAGAGCCTCTATTGAGTCGAGTTTACGTTTACGAACGTCTCGACGCCAAAGGTACTCACACAAGAAGAAGGCAAACTCTTCATGAGGCACCGAGTTCCGTTGACGGAACCAGTCCTTGGCTGGGCGCCAAGATGCCTCAATCCGTTGTGTATGAGTACCATCTGGAGCTAAGAAAAAAATAATTAGAAAATAAAAATAAAATAAATTACTTACCAACAAACCGATTCTCAAGGTCGCTGTGGTTGACCGTCTTATGAATGAACCCATGTTCACTCAGCTGGTTGTAGGCCGCCCACGAGTCCGTGTGAATCTCGGTTCCGGAAGAACTTTCTCCTTGATGGCCGGGATCAAAGTGGCAGAATCACGGTAATCAACCACTTGCATTACAATATCTTCCCGACCATCTTCGATCATACCGAGAACCCAATGGCCCTCAATAATTCGGCCCTCTCGTATTTGCGGCGCCCGAACTTCGCCTCGTCGATTTGGACTATATGTCCAGGTGCTCCAAGCATAACGTCTGATTGCCGAAAACAAAAGTCATCGACAATCATTTCTCGGCAATATCGGTTCCTAAAAATAAAATTTAGATAAAAAAATAATAAATTACTTACCAAGCAACAATGGTGTCTTGTCCCAAGAGCGTCCGGTCTTCTTGATCGAGATCAACGCATTCATCGCGCACCAACTCTACTGGCCAATCATGGGCAAAGCCGTACATGAGCCAAGCGACCTGGTACGGCTTGAGATGGGCATGGGCAAGCCAGGTGCCATCCGCCACGGACTTAGAGCTGTTGCACGCTCGTTTGGGGCATTTAAAGCGGCCAATACCATGTTGGCCCTCAGTGTACAGCCTCATCGCTGTCCGGTGACTCCTGCAATCAGGAGTCACTCTAGGAATGAGGCCCTGGTCAACGGCCCATCGCCGACCATCTGCTTCTATAGGAAGCCTCCGCGTATTCAAATACGCTGATAGCCACTCATTCTAAATAAAAAAGAAATAAAGAATTAAAATAAACAAGAATTCACTTACCTTAACAAAATGCGCCTGATGTGGTTGAAATCTGAAGCACAAATGAAGAATAAAGCAAGAAAAAGCAAGAAAAACTGAAAATGAAAATTGCTGACCTGTAGCGTCTGAAAGCTAACTGACAACTGAAACGTAATTTCAGTAGTTGCTGTAGTTATATCTTATTATCACGTGATGAGGAGCAACCAATAGGAAGAGAGGTAGACTCTATTTAGAAAAGGGGTGGTACCTTCTCACCTGCACATGAGTATTAACACATATTGACATTCTTTTCGATTATCGATGGTCGATATTCATTTTCTTTTTGATAAATTCATTATAATTTTAATTTATAATTTTAGCTTAGGTTAGTTAAGGATAGGTTACCTAAGGATAAGTTACTTAAGGATAGGTTATGTCCTGGGAGGCTAGGAGAGTGTTGTTTAGTGTTGATTTCTTTGTAAAACATTATAATATTTAAAAATCATAACTTTTTAACCGAAAGTTTCCGCACATAGGGACCGGTACCATTCGACTCAGCTCGTCATTCTGCTTCGATTGATACCCTATATTAATAAAATTTCTGCTGGCGCCAAATCCAACCTGAGCCGATTGAAGGCTTTAATAATGCTACCTCGCAAGTCCAGGCGAAAATGAAAGAATTCAGTTCATTAGAAGACTTGTTAAGAGTTTTGAATTCATTAACTGATTTAGAAAGCAGCCAATCATCTCGTTTTGTTACAGTTGAGCCGCGTGTTATTAATCCTGCAATAAAAAACGTTTCAGGAAATTTCAGAAGTTTTACTAAGTCAAGCATGGTTCCTACTATATTTAGGCATTATAAAATTACAAACAACAGTAATGAGAAAATTAGAGAATTCGCTACGTTCTTAAAAATTGTACCGTTTTTTTAATGCATAGGTTAGTTCTTTAAGCTGATAGTAACACTGGGGGTGTAGTGATTGTGCAATTAGGAAACAATGTGTTGGTATTACTCATGATTTGAATGTGCTAAAAATTATATAAGGTTATTACGACACCAAGAACGAAATTTATGTAGCATAACTAACTGGTGAGAGTTGGATACAGTACATAGTCGTAATTTGTATTCACGACAATTTAAACGGCAACTAGTGAGACCTTTAATCAGTATTAATGGCAAAATCGTGTGGACACCACTAGTAATGTCCCCATGCTAGATGCTAACAGGAGAAGAATCTCGCCGGGTAGAAATATTGAATCCACCCTTGGCGCGTGCATATTTGTAAACACGCGTTGTTGTTTAGGGATTGAAAAGTATAGATAATGAAATACCAAGTTGTAGCATGCGTATTTGAAAACAAGCTAGGCTTGGTGTAGACTTGTGTATGATGATTGAATGAAAGGTTAACAGTCTAAATGACCAGCAAAATAATGGATAATCCGACAAACACAGTATTCCCGCATTCATGGTAAAAAGCAATACTTACTCCAATCCCTACAATAAAATCTCTCAAAAATGTGAAGGATTTAATATCAGTATTTTAGCCCACCCCGTATATCCAAAATTATCGAAAAAGTATTGGAATTGCAGCTGCGAGAGCATTTAAGGTATAATAATATCCTTCCAGTTACACAATCTGGTTTTAGGAAAGGGTATTGTGCTACTGCATTGAATATTGTTGACAATTTGGTTGCGGCAACAGACGCCGGCAAGTTTACCGTTTTAATTTTATTGGATTACTCTAAAGCATTTGATACAATCGACCACAAAACACTTATCAATCTGTCAGTGCATTGGTCTTCGGTCTAATGCAACTGCCTTATTGTCAAATTATTTAAGTTGTCGATATCAAGCTGTAAGGATTGGTAATGATGTATCAAATTTTGTCCATACTAGTACAGGCGTTCCTCGGGGATCGATTCTTGGGCCTCTCCTGTTTACATTTCACATTTCTCATATGTGATGAGATCTTGTAAATATCATTTCTATGCAGATGATTCACAGATTTATTTTTCTTTTGTTGTACACGATGTGGATGTTGTCTGCAATCTAGTAAATGAGGATCTAAAAAGACTTGCTAAAATCTCACAAGATCACCAATTGAAATTAAATGTTGACAAATGCGCAGTTATGTTTTTTGAACGAAAGCACCAATTAGATATTGCTAAAAACAAATTAGTGATAAAAATAAATAATGATGTCTTACCTGTGGTCACAACCGAAAAAAAATTTAGGTGTAACATTGGTTAGGTGGAAGAGCAACGGGCAGTTATCTGTCAGCTGAATCCCTCCTTAGAAATTGTTAATTTAGAAATTATATTTTGTTTATTATTTTAATAAAGACATAGTAATAATATTAAAACTACGTGTCAACATTATCCTCATTGTCAGAATCTGCAATGTCTGGGTCAGTGTTGCGAATGAGTTCATAAGTTGTCAAATTTAAATAAAAATCATGAAAAACACCAGGAATTAACGAAAGCAAAGATATTAAATCATTTTTCTTTTCTTTTGATATTGGAAAGCAGCTGTTGGTAATCAGAGGGACAGAATGTATGCTTTCAAATGCAGCACCTCTATTCAAGTTGTTTTTGAAACGAACCAAACCAAATTGGTTGTCATACTGTAGCCATCTTGTTTCCAGCCATTTAAATGGTTTGCCATTCGAATCTTTGTTTCTTAGTACCAACGGACCTTTCAAAAGCGAAAAAAACAAAAAAATCAGATACTGTCATGAATTATGTTTTCAGTTGTGAACACTTAAATAAAAAAATATTTAATTTTATTATTGAATCAATATTACAATTCGCACAACTGTTATTGCAACTAACGTTCGGTAAGAATGATCATCTTTTTGACGTCAACTATTGTTTTTATATGTTTTACTATCTAAATGAAAGTGGAGAAAGGCAAAAGAATTGTTATATTAGGAATTTACCCTAATTGACTTAAGATTAACTTAATAGTAGTTTAATAACAACGTAATATGGAAAGGTACAATCTAAAATGCTTCTATCCTGTTTTTGTTTACCTAAGTTAGAAAATAGTGGTTCTGCTATTTTCGGTGTTAAAATTACATTTTTCTTAAATCTAGGTTTACCAAGTTTTACATAAATTATAATAGAAACACACACGTATAATAAGAAGTATTTAGAACGATGTGTTAATCAGGAAAGTGATGTTTTCACAGGGTCTTCGAGGTCTATGTGTTGTAAGTTTTCTGCCATTAATTTTAGACGTTTTATCTCCTCACTGTCGATTTCTTGTACTTGCATTGGATGGTGATTTGATCGCATTCCATCAAACATTGTGTCGAATTTGGGTAGTTGGTATATGAATTCTTTGTGTATAGTATACTTTTCCATTTATTTTTATTGTGCATTTTTCTATTGATATAACACTAGGTGTTTTGATTTCAAAAAGTCCTTGTTGCATTGTGATTGTATAACAATGGTGGTTTTTGCAGGGATTACCAAAATATCTCCAGAATTTATTGGAATTATCGTGGAGTCTAAGAATTGAATTCGAGTACTTTGGCATGTATTTTCTGCGGTTTTTATTAAATTTGTGATGCAAGGTTGGCTTTTGTGTAGGTTGTATTGTTGACAATAGTAAAAGGTTTCTACTTCTGGGAATCTCTCCATAGTGGTTCAGTAGTTTTCGTCGTTTATCAGCAAGTAAGGTTGTTCTGGATTTATGATTAGATCGGAAATAGGTATTGGGTATAATTGGAGGTATTTAAATTGTTCTGATATGACAGGAGTATGAATTTTAAACAATATAAAGTTATTCTGAATTGTAACTTGTGTAGAAAATAAAGAGTAATAATTGACGAACCTTTGCAAGTATGGGATTTGCTCATTTTCATATATTTTGTTTAGTTTTGAAATGATTCCATTTAATTGATTTGGTTCAATTATAATTGTGTCATTAAACTATCTATGATACTCGAAAGTGAAAATGCTTTTTCTAGGGCAATAACTTTGGTTAGTCCTAATGTTAAATTGTTTAATTGGTTTCTTAATAGGGTTTGATTCTTGTGTAGGGTATTGAAATTGCGTTCGTAAACTTATGTCATTTCTTGTATTAACGTTTTTTGTGAGTTTAATTAGTTGTGTGTTTTCTTTACGTCATTTACCAGTAGATTAAAGTAAGAGTTCATGTGTTGTTCGTCTTCTGAATCTATTGTGTCGAATAACCATTTTGATAATTCACCCACACCGTTTATTGATCCTCGTTTTATCCTAATATTGTGAGAAAATGTACTTAATTCGACTGCTGAGGTTGATGTCAGAGATAACGCATTTGAAATTTTATTTTTGAGTAAGATTGATAATTGATTCTTGGTTTCTTTGTCTGTTACAATATTTTCTAAAGATTTCAGGTCTGTTTTAATTGTTTTCAGTGATTTTTCGGGAAATGCTAGATTTACACGATACATGAATGTGTGTTTGAAAATAATGATTTTACTCTGCCCGATTTGTGCAGGAAGGATGGGATTCTTTATTTTTTTCTATCCTTATTGGTTTTATCTCTTCTACACTAAGGCATATGAACAGGATGAGTATCTTCATTTTATTCTGAAACAATACGTTGGGGTTTGAACAGATTTTTGTGATATACCTTGCCTTTCGATGAAATTTTATTGTCATCGATAAAAATAGGATTTTCTGCATTTTGATGTGGGTTTGTAGTTTTTCTCTGTGAAGCGTCCCTTTTTCGTAGTCTATATATTTTTACATGGTGTCTACTTTTATTGTGGGTTGTCGGTCTTTATTTTGTTTATCCAGATTCGTTTGTTGGTTGTTATGGAGGTGTTTTGATATTACTTCATTTATGACCTTTAAATTTTCGATGTGATCTTGTAGGTATTGGTTTAATTTGGTTTTCTTGTCAATTTCGAATGGGTTTCTATAATCTAATCTTCCTCTGGTTATTTGAAAGGGCGTGTACTCTGTGGGGCTATGGATAGAATTGTTATAGGATAATAGTGCGTAATTCATCAGTATCTCGATATTTTCGTGAGGTTTGGTACCTTTCAATGTGAGGATTGTTTCCGCTAGGGTGGTATGACATCTTTCTATTGGGCTGTTGTTACTAGGGTTATATGGTGTAGTATAATGAATTTCTATATTATGTGCTTGACATAATCCTTGAATTACCTCGTTTTTCATTTCGCTAACATTGTTTGTGGTTATTTTTCTGGGTGTTCTGAAGTGGTTGAAGTATTGTATTATCTGTTTTGCTATTTCTACTGATGTCAATGCTCTTATTGCGTACGCTTGTCCAAATTTTGAAAAACAATCGATTATTGTAACAAAATATTGTCCTTGCGTTTTGTATGTATCGACGTAAAGATGGTCGAACGATTCGTATCCGATAGTGGTTGGCTTGAACACTAATTTATTGGGGTGTCTTTCGTACTTTGTTTACTGGCATATTTCACATGAGTTTACGTAATTTGTAACGTCTTAATCAAGTTTGGGCCAATAATATATTTTTTGATGGCTTTTAAATTTTCTTGCATTTCGCAATGTGACGTTTTTGACTCGTGGTATCTGAGTATTTTCTTTTGTTTCTCCGTGTCTACTACGTCTGTAAGTATTGTGCTAGATATAAAAAGTGTAAAGGAAATGTTTTTAAAATAGTCTTTCGATATCTGAATAAATTTGAGTTTAATTTATTTATTTGAGAAGTTTAAACAATAGGTCTGTTTGGAAATCATGTTTTGTTTAATAAAGGTGATTATTGTTTTTTCGTCTTCATTATTAGTTATGAAAACTTTTATGCGATTTTTGTCAAAAATGTTCAATCTTTCTAGAGTATATCTGTTTTTGTTCGAGGGGGTAATAATAATTTGATTTTTAAATATTTTTAATGCTTTCTCTGTATACGGTATTTGTAATGTTGGGTTTTCATGCTCACTATGTATGGTATTGTCGTCTGATTCGGGTAATATGAATTTAGAAAACTCTTCTTCGAAAGAATTGGGGTTTTGACTCTATCTATTGATTTCTTGTTCTAGTTCTTTTAATAATTGCTCTACATTGCGTTCGCTTTCGTCATTAAGATCTGAACATTGCGCTTGCTTTCATCATTAAGATCAGGGGGATTTGCACATATGGATAGATTATCATCCGTTTCGATTGTTATAGGGTTAATTTCAACTCGTGAGAGTTCATCTGCATTTGTATTTAATTTGCCCTTTTTATAAATCAAATCGTATTCATACTCTTCTAATTTGAGTCTCCAACAAACTAGTTTGAAGTTGAGTTCTTTGAGTGAAAATAGCCATTGTAGTGTTCTTAATCTTCTTTGGGGATTAAACCACTCATAGTTTTTAAAATTATCTTTATTAACGTTTCGATCCATGACCTAGGATCGTTTTCAAAATAATAAAAACTTCAAGTTTGACACTTATGGCATAAATTGAAGGTGACTTTGATTTATTGATGTTTGAAATATTTGGTTTGAGTACACTAAGCAAAAATTTTTAAAGTTTAAATGAATGATTGCCTTCAATTTGTGTTACGGCCTGGGACCGGCTTTTTTAGGTAGCCAATACGCTTAACGTGAAATCAGCTGATTAATTTTTATTGTAAAAATTCAATAACTTGGGAAGATTAAGAAGAATACTAAATACTAAATACTAAACAAACCACAACAAACATACAGGGAGTATTTAGCCATTGTAGTGGTTTATGATCGCTTATATTGAATTTTGTTCCGAATAAGTATGGTTGAAAATATTTTACTGCCCATACTATAGCTAGAAGTTCTTTTTCGATCGTACTGTAGTTACATTCCGCTGGGTTTAACGTTCTTGATGCCTAGGCTACCGGTAGATCGGATCCTATGGGGTCTTGTGATAATATAGCTCATATGGCAAAGTTTGAAGCGTATGCTGTCAAATTGAATTTTTTCCTGAAAGTTACGGTGTTGAAGTATCGGTTCGTTAAGTAATACTTTTTTGCATGTGTTAAATGACTCTAAAAATTCCTCGTTGTCTTGTATTTTAATGTTCTTTTTCAAACACTGAGTTAGTGGTTTCGTTAGTTTTGCAAAGTTTTTTATGATTTTTCTATAGTATCCAATAAGTCCTGAGAAGGATTTTATTTGTTTTGCCGTTTGGGGTATCGGAAATTTTTTTATAGCTGCAACCTTTTTTTGATTCGGTTTAATGCCTTCTGACGTTATCACGTGACCTAAGAATTCTACTTGCTTGCATAAGAAATCTGATTTGTCTAAATGAATTTTTAGTCCGGCTTCTTTAAGTTTATCAAATACCTGTTTTAGATTACTCATGTGTTCCTGTAATGAAGTTGAATAAATAGTTATATCATCCATGTAAACTAGGCAAATCTTGTTTACAAGGTCTCTGAGGACGTTGTCCATGACTCTTTGGAAGGTGGCCGGTGCGCCCTTAATCCGAAAAGTAATCTGAGATACTCGTAATGTCGTAATTCGATTTGGAAAAATCCATGACTTAAGTCGACTGTGAAAACATACTGTGCTCTTCCTAGGCGGTCCAGGAAGTCCGTAATATTAGGCATAGGGTAATGGTCGTCAATGGTTTTTTGTTTAATTTCCGATAGTCCGTGACTATATGCCGTTTTTGTTTTCTGCTGTGATCCATTTTTTTGGGACGATCCAAATAGCTGCACTCCACGGGGATTGTGAGTGTCTTATTATGCCATCGTGAAGCATCTTCGCTCTTTGTTTTTGTACTTTCGCTTTATGTATATGCGGATATCTATACGATTTTGTGTGGATTGGTATATCTTCAGTGGTTTTAATTTCGCGTTTTATTTTATTTGTGAAACTCAGTTTCTAGTTTGGGTCATACATTATGTCTTTATACTTAATTAATAGGGTTTTTTTTAAACTTCTTTTTCTTCTCGATTTAGGTGGTCGGTTCTAATCGGCGGCTCTGTGGCATAGTGGTATGTGTGTGACTACTACGCCCAAGGTCCCGGGCTCTAATCCCGACACGGTCCGCTTGAAAAATGTTAGGCGAGCATTTTTCACAAAAATACACCCTCGTTCAGATGGGAGGTAAAATGGAGGTCCCGTGTGATGTCACGCACGTTAAAGATCCCTACCTTGCTTGGAACAGCAAGGGTTTGGCAAAATTCCAAATTTTCCAGGTAAAAAAAAACTCACTTCCTGGCCAATATAGTACCTTCGGGTGGAGCATCGGAAAATCACATGTAGAGGTTGGTGAATATTTAGAGTAATGTTGATTCAGAAAGTTGAGGTCAACTTCTAATATTTGTTTGTTTCTTCGAATTTGTTAATTAATTCTAAAGTGGTTGTACTGTTTTTTACTGCTAAGAATCCGGTTGGAATTGTGATGTTTGCGATATTTAGTTCCGGGATAATTATTTGATCATTAGGTAGATTTACTTTTACTTGCTTAATCATTCTTATGGACGGTGGTATTTCGATTTTATGGGTAGTAAAGTCTTCTCTAAATTGCAAGGGGATTTGGAATTGATTAGTATACAATATTGTATCTTTTAAGTTAATGCTAATGTTTGAGCTCAGTAAGTCACGAATTTCTATTATGCCATCGAAGTAATCATGGGAACTAAATAGAACAAATTCTAGTTTTCCTCGCAAAGGGTTGAATTCATCGAATATAGGGATGTGTGCTTTAAATTTAGCCTCGCTTTCTCCGTGCACGTAATGATTGGTGTATTGGACTTAGATATTGCTTCTGGAAAAAAGGTTTTTGCGAAATACGGTCTGATCATTGAAGGATGGCAACCTGTATCAATTAGTAGCTTCATGGGTGATTTGCGTATTTGAATGTAAGGTAACGAGTTTATAATTATGCTGTTTAAATCAACTATGTTCCGTCTAGTAAGGGGCTTGTTATTGGAAAATTTACATCAAGGTAGTTGTCTTCATTAGATTGTTCGTTAAAGTCATTATTTATGTGGTTTGTTATATAATTAGTGTCTTCCTCATTATAATTATCATGTCCGTAATTATCATTGTCATTACTTGTTTGGAATTCTTTAGTGCATTCTAATTCGTATGGAAAGGTTTCTACGTTTCTAGGTCTAGTGTAAGGTTGAAATGAGTTTGGTGTTTGAACTTGGTTATTGTTTGTTAAGTCTTGAACTTATCGACATCGGTTCTGGTGTACCTTATTTGAATACTTTGGTGCGAATACGTTAATTTGTTTCCCGAATACTTGCTTGTTCATGGGGTATTTTTGAGAAATTTGTCTAGTTTGTATGTTTATAGGTTGACTCGGAAATGGGGTTTTATTATGATCAGGATAACTGGGGCTGTAAAAATAAGGATTATGCGTTCTTTGTGGGGTTTGTTGAAAGTGGTTGTTGTTGTTGGAGTTATACATTTGCTGGTGTTGCAGTTTACTTTGGGGATTTTGGAACGGTTTATTATTGTTATCGTATTTCTGATTTTTGTTGGATTGGTTATTATGCTGCGGTTGATGTCTGTAGTTGATTTGCTGTTCCATTGAGATGTGGTTAACAACTAACGATGTTGCCTCGTCTATCGTGTTAGGTTTTTGTAGCATTAGAAGTGTTCTTACTTCCGTGTGCGTGTTTGATATTAAAACTGTAACAGCTGTTGTGCCGTTTTGAGAAATTAACGCAGCTTTAGTGCTTTCCGATAATGCTGAATCGGCGTTTATTTTTAAGTTTAGTTGCATTTTTATTAATTTTAGTCTGTCTAAAAAGTCTATAATGTTTTCTCCTTTTTGTTTCGTCAAATGTATAAATTGTTGTTGTAAAACGTGCCTATCTAGTCTGTCATCGAATTGTTGTTTTAGTACTTCTTTAATTTCGGGCCAAGTCGTTAAGTCTGGTCGACATAAAATAAAATCGCCAGCTTCATCCACTATTTTAGAGCATATCGAGGCGAAAAGAAATTCGCTTAAACTATTATCCATAGTTCTTCCATATCTATTATAGTAGCTATCTACAGAGTTAATGAAAAATTCGAGATGTTCCCTGCATCCCGAAAAAATGTTCAATTAAAGATTTAATTGTTGTCACTTGACATAAAAAATATTCAGAAAAATGTTAAGTTACATGATTTTTTTTATAATTCATACGAAAGGATAGGAAAAGAAAAGAACTCAACACTTACTTGTTTCAGCGGTTTCCAGAATTTCTTCCTCCTTGTTTTGTATTCGGTTCTCTACAAAGTTAATGGTTGAAACCAACGGCTCTCAGGTGCGTTTTCCTTCTTGCAACTAGTGTCCTCTGAATCCTACCAGTGACTGCGCCAATTATGTTTTCAGGTGTGAAAACATTTAATTTTATTATTGAATCAATATTACAATTCGCACAACTGTTATTACGACTAAAGTTCAGTAATACTAGCTATGACGTTCTGCAAAGAATGATCGTCTTTTTGACGTCAACTATTGTTTTTATATGTTTTACTATCTAAATGAAAGTGGAGAAAGGCAAAAGAATTGTTATATTAGGAATTTACCCTAACTGACTTAAGATTAGCTTAATAGTAATTTAATAACATAATATGTAAAGATACAATCTAAAATAGTTATATCCTGTTTTTGTTTACCTAACGTGGATATCGAAAACATTACTCGTGTCTGCAACTTTAAATTTGCGCTTATGACTGATCGGTGTATATCTCCTTTGTTATAATTAATGTTTTTTCTCAGAGTTAGCAATTGTTCATTTCCTGTGTGTGGTTGCCTGTCTCATGCTGATTAAGAAATTGCTTTCCTGGTAGCTGTGTGTGAACTTCCCGTGACTGTAATTTCGCACTTGATAAATAATAAATAATTCTAATATTTTTTGATGATTGTAAAACTGAGTAATAATACACGTAACATTAACCCCCTATTAAAAAAACTTGGCCTCCAAGTTTCCGTAACGTTATGTGATGAGCCAAAAAGAGGGGAATAAAAAAAGAAAGAAGAGAAATAGGCAATGTTGTTACGTGCAATTTGCACTTAAACATGTTTTAGGTTAGTTTTGATGTACGGAAGTTTCGCGCCATAATTTCAAAAGACGTGGTGCGCGGGAATTTTAAATAGACTAGGCGTGTACTTCCGTTACGTCACAGGAGTTTGCGCAGAGTGCGCGACACTAGAGGGTTGGACGAATACTAGACAAAGAGTGGGGAAAAGTGGTGATAGTTTTCGGTGACGCTCTAAAACGCGGCTTTTTGCCTTGTATCTTCGAGTGAAGTGGTCGTTTTTGTGGTAACGTATCGTTAGGTTTACCTATGTAGTTCCTTGCTTGATTATCTTTTGTTTGTCTACCCTTACCTGGTTTTTCCTGCCCATTCCCTGCATAGGTAGGTGACAATCTGAGAGCCACCTAGGCGTACCGATCTCCACGACTCTGGATGAAGACTTCATGATTGCCGTAGCTGGCCGGAGCTGATCCGAACGCTTTTGTAGAGCGTCGGCGTATCATCTCTAATCCCTCCGGGAGGAGCCCTGATGGACTTGGTTAGAGGCCTAACCTAGCGCAACTTCGTGGGAATCTGGACCTATTATGTGAGTACTTCATAGTTTATATTGTTCGCTATATCTTTGTTTTAAAATTAATATGTAAATTTCCGAAGTATTGCGCAATAATGGGGGACGTCATTGGTAGATGACCGCGCCCAAATCTGTATAAGATTAGCGCTGCCAACCACCGATGGTGTCTAGTAAACCTCGCTTCTGGTGTTGTATTTATCGAATTTTTAAAATGTAACTACCGTTCTAAATGTAAGAATTGGCTGTCCAACGTGTTGTTTTTTTTAGGTGGTACAATTCCTGTATGCCTATGGAATGTATTAATTAATGTGTAAACAGCTTTTTCATCTAAATCAAATCAATAAATGTCATTATCTATGTTTACTAAGATATCTGTGAATTTTAATATTTCAGGTTGGTATCTTGTGAAATTCCCCAGAGATTTTCCTAAATTGACAGGTCAACCGTGTAATGAAACCCGTCACTTTGAGGTTATTGTGATTTATATCCTTTGTCTTAAAAATGCTACTTTGATTAATTCATTGTAACTCTAAATGAAGTCTATATCTGAAATATGTGTTAGTTGTCTAAATAAAACTCCAAGCTTTTACAAGGATTTATACGTAACCCCACTTTTATGCAAGTAAGTACATAAAATAAATAAGCATTTTAAGTAATTGCATCCCTTAAACACCCTTTATTATAACAATTATCTACCTTATATCAGTTTAAAATATAACCCTTGCTGTTAAATAAAAAAAAACTGTACCTAAAATTATCTCGTGTATTTATAAAATAGTGTTTTAGTCATTTACCTGTTAATTAATATTTAAACTCGCTTTTTAAAGAAACCAGTTATGTATCCCCCAATTACCTATATATATATATATTGATATATTGAATCTAATAGGAATTATTAGAAATTGTTAAATAAAAGTATAAGTTCAATGCAACATTGTAACACAAGGATAACCCAGAGAGGTTATCGACAGTTCATGAGAACGGACATGCAACTTTGCATCCGTGAGGGCAGTGATACTGCAGGTGGCAGGTCACAGGCGGTCAACAGACCGCAATTACTTAGAATTAAGTTGTTACATTGTAATAAAGTGTACAATTAAGAGAAACGCAGACATGAGATCTGCAAGTTCCCACAGCCGTGTGAGGGACAGGTTATTATAAAAAGCCCGGGAGCTCAATGCCCGGCAGTCAGTCTTCGAACTCCATACTTCGTTGTTCAAGCTACTCACCAGTACAATTAAGTATTTTTTATTAAAGTTATTATGTACAAGTTATTCCAAATTTCACCATAATTTCTGTTTCAAATAAATAAATGTTGTTAAGTGTTTGAAGTTGTTTTTTAAAAACACAGCTCCAAAGGCCCGAACCTTAACTGGCGCAGCGGTAACGGATGTCAAAAGGGCACTGAAAATGCAAAAATCGGAAGATTGGTGACCAAGAATTTTAATTCGAAATTTTGGCAGAACCCAAACCAAGTTGGACGCAGAACAAGAATCGTCTAAATCCAACAAACAAACAAAGGTGGACAAGATACAGCATCGATCGAGCCCACCAAAGAAACAGATGAAATTAATGTAAGTTCATTTCCATACCTTTTTTTTTAACCAGAAACTACAATTGATATATGCTAGTATTATTATTATTGATTTATTATTATTGTTTTATGAATTTTATGAATATTTTCTTGAAAATAGTTACAAAGTGAATTATTTTCAAAACGAGACTGTATAACATTTTATGAGACGAATGTAAAAGAGATTTTCTTAAAAAGCAAATGAGACTTGAATTTTAAAGAGATATTTTTTTCTTTAAAAAGCAAATGAGACTTGAATTTAAAAGAGATTCTTACCACAATTATTAAAAACAAACTCAAAATAATCCAAAAATAAACGGGCGCACATTCACTAACACCAAAATAAGAAACATTAACCAGCGCGATTCAAAAGCACGTTTTCAATCCGGTAAAATAAAAACACAGAACGCAAAATTAATTTCAAAGCTAAAGCTAATCCTTTAAAGCAATCACAAAACGATTAATTAAAACATTGACCTCTATAAAACTGTATGAACCACAGCAAGAACATTCTGCATTAACTAAAACTACGGTAACCTAAAACCACTGTAATCTAAAACGCCATCCGAAGAAAGCAAGAAAGCATCCTTTATTACACATTTAAAACTCGGAGAAAATCGCTTTCAGAACATTGCATAGTATAAAGCAACAATTTGCATTATTAAATCAATCATAAAAGCGCATGAAAATTACACGAGCTATAAATAAATTGCAGTACAAACACGGTATAAAATCTAAACGTCTTTCAATTAATTAATCAGCATTTATAAAGTGCACTATTCCAATACGAATACAGAATAACGCTAAACGTTATCATACGCTCATAATTGTAATCTGAAAACTAACATTACGGAGAGATTCAATTACCAACAAGCATTATAATACCAAAAGATCTAAGAATAAAACTAGACGTAACACTTTATGCAAAGTACGGAAAGTAAATTAGTAATTCCTATAAATTTCTATTAACACCTGTAAGTGTCAACTAACTCAACAAGTATAGTCATACGTACGCAATTATTACCAAGAAACGTGATTAAATAACAAAGACTACAACTTAAGTATTTAAATTGCAACAATAGAGTGCAGAAGCAATTAACCTCAAGCTATAATTAGAATTCAAGACAGACGAACTGTACGTTCAAGCAACTCAACCCACGGAAAGAGTATTAATTACAAAATTAACAGAATTAAACTAAAACAAAGCAAAATAAATATAGCGAGAACAAATCCATCCATCTAGAAACTCAAGACAAATTAAAAGCTGCATAAATACAAGCAAATCCAAGACTACGGTAATTAATTCAACTTTATTGAATACAAATCTTACAAGTACATCATCGCACTGTGTAATTAAATATAAATAACAGCGACTACGATTTCAAAAATAACTCGACGCAGACTAAACGTAAAATTAACAAATCCTAACCAAAAATAACGCTGAAAAATAACAAAATAAATCTCACCCTTACCAAATTTTTATTTACCCAGTCTAAACTGAAAATTAACAAATACGAACCGAAATTAACGTTTCAAATAGGAAAATCATCCCCAATTTTTACAGAATTCAAAATTACCCAATCTAAAATTAACAAACCAAAACCAAAATTAACGTTTCAAATAGCTAAATCAACATCAATTTTTACAAAATTCAAAATTATTCAATCTACAAGGAAAATTAATAAAACCAAAGCAAAACTAACATCACAAATAGCAAAACCGACCCCAATTTTTACAAAATTAAAAATTATTCAATCCAAAAGAAAAATTAATAAAACCAAGGCATAATTAACATCACAAATAACAAAACCAACCCCAATCTTTACAAAATTCGAAATTATTCAATCCAAAAGAAAAATTAATACATCCCAATCATAATTAACGTTACAACTAGAAAATCAACCCCAATTTTTACAAAATTTGAAATTTCACAACCCAAACGGAAAATTAGTAAATCCGAAGCAATAATAACGATAAAAATAGCGAAATAAACCTCAATTAAAAAAAATAATAATTTTTTTTTGAAATTACCCAAAATCGAAAACAACCCTTAACCAACATGAGTAGCACAGACATGCGTCTCTATTTAGAGACAATACAGATATTTGATGGCACGCAGGCCCATCTTGTAAATTTCATTGGAGCAGCTGAAATGTTCCTAAAAACCTTCTACAAACCCGGAGATAACGAAAGAAATTCATTGCTTATTCGCTTAATAATTAGTAAACTAACCGGAAGGGCACTAACCTTAATCGCCAGTAGGGACGATTTACAGGAATGGCAGGAGTTTAAACAACTACTAATTGCATATTTTGGAGACCAACGTAACATAAAATGCCTGGTACGAGACCTAATAAACCTTAGAATGGAACACAATCAATCCCCCTACCAATTCGGAATGAAATGCCAAGACGTGAGAAGTTTAATACTAACAAAATTAAAAATCGAAGAACCCGATCAAAACATTTAAAAACAAAAATGTATGACGAAATGGCACTAGACACATATATAAACGCTTTACCAGAACGACTATCGGATAAAATCAGATTCCAACGACCCCAAAATCTAGAAGAAGTTATGAACCTAGTCATAGAAGAAGAAAATGTAATGTATTACCGCAACAGACTATACAACCCCAACGCGAATAAAAGTTATTCACCAATAAAAACCATACAAGCTACAAGACAAACAATCCCTCAACAAAAATTCACACCCTTTAACGCACAAACAAATCAACCGCGAATTAATAACCCAAGTTTCAACAATACGAATTTTAATAATCAATATAAACATTTTTCAAAACCAACGTTTAACCCAACTTTTACGAAACCAGCATTCCAACCAAGATTTAATCAAAACCTAAACCAACAAAGACCAGCATTCAACGCAAACCCCAATAGAAATACACCAATGACTAATAATAATAACAACCCTAATAATTATTACAAACCAACACCAATGGATACCTCATCTGGTAACACCAGACAAAATACAAAAATAACACATATCCGACCAAACCCTCATCAGAAACGCAATTTTACATCGGAAGAATTATTCCATCAAGAAGTAGAAAAATTTGACACTGACCAGAATAATTACATTGAGACACCTACGAACAATGAATCAAATCATGCAGAAACTTACGAACATGACGAACAATACGAAACTTACGAGGAGTACGACGACGAGAACTCGAATTCAAATTTTCAAATGGACCCATTCATAGACAACCAAACTTAATAAACTTAAATAACATAAATCATTTAGTATTACCATACATAGAAATACCCCACGCTAAATTCAAACTATTAATCGACACCGGATCCTCAAAAACATTAATTAGCCCCAGAACCGTACAAAAACATTATTTAGATTATGTAGAAAGAGAACCATTTAAAATTAAAACAGCCCATCAAACAACACTACACCAATTCGTAGCCAATATACCCTTACCGAGAACATTTAATGTTAAAATGAAACATAAATTTTGTGTATTCGAATTTAACGACAAATATGACGGATTAATCGGAATGGACCTTCTAAGAAAATTAGGAGCCAACATTGACATGAAAATCGCTTATTAAGGACAAAATACGGAAAAATCCCAATTAAATTTCAAAACACACAAATTGAACAAAAATACACTATAGAACCCCGAACGGAAAGAAAATAAAATCCCAGTAAAATCTAACAAAAATTTAGGAATAATAAATCATATGACATTTCAACAAGGAGTAGAAACCCCAACTGCCTTAGTGCAAATAAACGATAACTATGCAACCACAACAATATTAAATTCAAACGACTATCCCGTAGAATTATCACTGACAGACCCAATTAACGTAGAAGAACTAAATTTTAACGAAATGGAAATAGACGAAAATTTAGAAAACGATTACAACCCAATAGAACATGACGAAATGTTAAGAGAAAATTTAACTAACATCCGCTTCAATACCGACATCAATCAAGAAGAAGAAAGAGCAATTAAAAACTTATGTTTTGAATACCGCGACATATTCCATTGTGAAGGAATACCATTAACATTCACCAACACAGTAAAACATAATATCGAGTTAACAGACGATAAGCCAATTTTTACAAAAGCATATAGACTACCTCATGCAAGCCAAGAAGAAGCTGACAGACAAGTAGCAGACTTATTAGACCAAGACATAATCCAGCACTCCAACTCACCATGGAGCAGCCCCGTGTTAATAGTACCTAAGAAATTAGACGCAACCGGAAAGAGAAAGTACAGAATGGTAATAGATTATAGAAAGTTAAATGAAAAAACGGTAGATGACAAATATCCACTACCAAATATAACCGAAATTTTAGACAAATTAGGCAAATGTCAATATTTTACAACATTAGACCTAGCATCAGGATACCATCAGGTAGAGATGGAAGAAAAGGATATATCAAAAACAGCCTTCAGCACACCTATAGGACATTACGAGTACAAACGAATGCCATTTGGATTAAAGAACGCACCCGCTACTTTCCAGAGAGTCATGGACAATATACTACGAGGAATACACAATGAAAAATGCCTTGTATACCTTGACGACATCATAGTTTATTCCACATCATTGGTGGAACACATAGAAAGATTGAAAGAAGTATTCGAAAGACTTAGACAAGCACATTTTAAAGTACAATTAGACAAAAGTGAATTTTTACAAAAGGAAGTATCATTTTTAGGACTAACACCCCAAGGAGTAATGCCAAATCCAGACAAAACAAATGCAGTTCTAAATTACCCATTACCAAAAACAAACAAAGAAATTAAAGGATTTCTAGGACTTAGTGGTTACTACCGCAAATTCATTAAAGGTTACGCTCAGAAAACCAAACCTCTGACAAATTGTTTAAAAAAGGGAAACAAAATTGAACACACCCCGGAATTTATTAAAGCCGTAGACAAAATTAAAAACATATTAACGAATCACCCTGTATTAGAATACCCAGACTTTACAAAACCATTTATACTGACGACAGACGCATCGAATGTAGCATTAGGCGCAGTATTGAGCCAAGGAAAAGTAGGTAGCGATAAACCCATCAGCTACGCATCCAGAACCCTAAACGAAACCGAACAAAAATATAGTACCATAGAAAAAGAATTATTAGCCATAATTTGGGCAACAAAATATTTTAGACCTTACTTATACGGAAGAAAATTTTACATATACACCGATCATAGACCACTAGTATGGCTATGCAAACTGAAAGAACCGAATTCAAAATTACAAAGATGGAGAATTAGACTCGAAGAGTACGATTACGAAATTATATATAAAAAGGGAATCTATAACAACAACGCAGACGCTTTAAGCAGAATCCAACTCAATGCATTAGAAACGGAATTCATTATAGGAAACGTAGACGAAGCAGAAATAAGGGAAGATCCAGACGAGATCGACACGATACATTCGACACAAAACGAAGAACCAAAAAACGCGATTAAAATCTTAAACGAAGCAATCGATATGAAACCTAACCAATTTATAATAACAGAACTTTTAAATAACCCCAATCCAGTAAAATATACAAAAGTAGATAACAAAAAGATATACCAAATTCAAATAACTAAAGATGACAATGAGGAACAAATAGTTAAAATTTTAAAAGAATACACCCCCGAGAAAAAACGATTTTATTTTTATTTCAACACCGAACATTTATACCAAAGATTTTCAGAATTATACATTAAACTATTCAATAACTCTGGCCCTGAACTCATCAGATGTACGAGAAAACTAATAACATTAGACGACCCTGACGAAATAAACGATGTAATTAGGAATCAACACGAAGGAAAAACCAACCATCGTGGAATTAACGAAACTATAAAGCAACTTGTAAGACGTTATTATTTTAAAGACATGAAGGAATTGACCACAGATTTTATTAACCAATGCGAACTATGTGACAGAGCGAAATACAGTATTGCCCGAAATTAACAGTACTGAAATTGTAATTGTTTTGTATATTTAAAAAATACATATTATTGACACTTTATTATATGTTCTAAATGTGCACCTCCTCGTTCGAGACAGACTTCATAACGATGTTCTAAGTTTCTGGTCATGTTATTGAATAAGGGTTGTCTCAGGGCTGCGAAGAAGACTCTAACGGCATCCTTTAATTCATCGATGGTTTGTGGTGCCCGTTTGAAAACGGCATTTTTAGCCATGCCCCAAATGTATGCGTCTGGAGGTGTGAGGTCTGGAGAATGTGAAGGATAAGGAAGTCAGTAAATCGTGATATGAATTTGCTTGGAAAATGTTCTTGAAGAAATTGACGAATTGCGGCAGCAGTATGGCAAGTTGTCCCGTCCTGCTGAAAAAATTGGTTTCGAAATGCCAAGTTACGTGCACGACAGAATTGACATAGATCAGGGATAAATCGTGTTAAAATTTGTCTGTACCTCTGTTGATTAAGTGTGACTTGCCCACCATTCTCTTCGATAAAGTACGGACCAATGATTCCGTGTCCGGAAACAGCACACCAGACACTCACTTTTCACTATGTAAAGGAACCTCTTGAACCTCATCGGGTCTGGCAAAGCCCAGAAATCGATTTGTGCGACGATTCACATAGCCTGACAAGTGAAAATGTGCTTCGTCTGAAAACCAAACATTTTCAAAAATTCAGGATTTTCATACTGTAACGCGAGAATTCTGGCGCAATATTCCACTCTACTGCGATAATCCCGAGGATGTAGTTGTTGATGTACCTGAATCACATACGAAAATGTACCCAGCTCCTTCAGGATTCTTTGAAAGGAAGTTTTTTAAATCAAGTTGTAACGCTGTCCTTGCCTGGCTGACTTTCGGATTTTCTAAGATTTGCTCAAAAACACGTTCATGGTTATTGTTGTTGTTAACTGTCCTGGGACGCCCCGAGTTTCCTTTTCGTTGGCACAATACACTACCTGTATTTCTAACCTTTTCAATAACCTTCAAAATTACAGCATTACTTGGAGAACGTTTATTAAACCTTTGTGTGAATTGATCAGACACGTATAGCAAACTTGCACCATTACGTCGGCCGATTCCGTATGAACGAAAATAATGCTCTACCAGAAACACTTTCTCCTCTGTACTTAACACCATTTTTAACAATTAGGCCCTACTAATTACTTGTTTGAGGTTTACTTGACAGGTCTATACTAGCTAACTTGAGTGTGACTGCGCACGCATAAAAACACCGCCAACTTAGTTTCAGTACTGTTTATTTCGGGCAATACTGTACGATAGGAAACCCCCAAAGATACCCTTAATGTTAACCAAAACACCCGACAAACCATTTCAAAAACTACATGCCGATACTCTAGTAGTAGAAGCGCAAAACTATCTAACAATTGTAGATGCATTCACAAAAATAGGCCAAGCAATACCAATCACATCCAAAAATAGCATCGACGTGACCCAAGGATTTTTGCAATATTTCACATTTTACGGAACACCCGAATCAATAACTCTAGACAATGGTAGCGAATTTAAAAATGAGACAATACAAAACACTTTAGAACTTCACAAAATAAAAATTCATTTCATAACGGAAAACCACCCTGAATCAAACGGACTAATTGAACGACTACATTTGACCCTGTTAGAACAAATTCGATTATTAAGAATAAATTATAAAAAGGAACATATAACCAATTTAATGTCATACGCACTAATCGCCTATAATAACACAATTCACTCATCAACAAATTTTACACCCTTAGAATTAACCTTAGGACATTCAGATTCACGAAATCCCTATGACATACACTACAACAAGGAAGTATATCAACAATATGCGAAAGACCACAAACAGAAACTAAAAATAACTTATGACAAAGTAAAAGATAAATTAGAATACGACAAAGAACGTATCACCACAACCCGAAATAAAAATACCGACTCAAATAAATTTTCAATAGGACAAACCGTGTATGAGAAAAACTTTCAAAGCAAGCGACATAAAACAGCACCCAGAAATTTAGGACCATTTAAAATTAAGAAAATATCAGAAAAAAACATAGCAGTAATAGACAACGGTAAAATAACAAAGTACATTCATTTGAAAAACCTAAGACACCCTGTAATTTCAGATGGACAGTCATCACCCTTACCGTCAACCTCCACCCAGGTAGAACGGACAACCAAGTAATAATAGAAGATATAAAAAACAACCCCGGTATACTACCAATTAAATTAGGCAGTATGCAAAACACGATCGACTATTGGACATTCGCACAAAAATTCGACCTAACGGAATTAAAACAAGAATTTCAAACAATCACAAAAAATTATGACCGATTAAAACAATCAATGGACACAGCAAAATTCGGAAAAGAATACGCAATAGAAATGATGAATTACAACAGTATAATAGAAAGCATTTTAAGAAACATAGAAGATAAACTTAATAGACTAATACCCAACGAACAAACTACGAGACGAAAAGAGGACTAATCAACGGATTAGGTAACATAATAAAAGCTATCACAGGCTATTTAGATAACCAAGACGCAGAACGTTATGACAACACAATACAACAATTAATTGAGAATCAAAACGACATAAAAACCATAATCAGCAACCAATTATCGTTAACCCAATCAACGATTATAAAGTTCAACGAAACATTGAGAAAGTTAGTAATAAATCAGGACAGTATAGCCAACCGAATGCAAACCCTTGAAACCACCATGCAAACTACCTCGTTAGGCATGCGAGATTTAATTAGATTTAATACAATATTTACTCAAATAATATCCACCCTTACTTTAATGCAACAAATTTTAGCAACGTTAGAAAACGCAGTAACATTTGCAAAATTAAATACCCTACACTCTAGTATTATTGAACCAATCGATTTATTAAACGAATTAATAAGAATTAGATCACTTATAATTAACAGTAAATTACCTTTTGATGTAACAGAATCGAACATTCTAATATTTGAAAAGATAGCTATAGTAAAAGGCTATATTAAGAATAACGAAATAATATTTTTAATAGAAATCCCAATAGTAGAAAGTAACAATTATAATTATTATCATTTATTTGCTTTTCCAACGAAAGTTACTAGCACATACCAAGTAATCATACCCAAAACCAAATTCCTATCCCTAAATGAACTGAGATATGGTTATACAAACGAAAAATGTACTGAAGTAACACCAAATCAATATTTATGTCAATCGATGACGACAACAACCATTCAAGAAGACAGCCCTTGTGAAGTACAACTATTAAAATTCTCAAATCATTACGAAAACTGTGAAACCAAACAAGTGCAAATAACTAACATGAAAATTCAAAAAGTTACAGATAACAAATGGATAGCCATTTTCCCAACAGAAGTAATAGCAACCATCCACTGCAACCAAGATGAAAATAACCAAGCATTAATCGGAAGCAAACTAATTACCCTCAAAGAAGATTGTTATGTGAAATTGAAAGACGAAGTAATCAGAGTTTATCAAGATCCCATAGCAACAAAGAAACTTGCAAACCTACCGGAACTACAGTTCAAGATACAACAAGAGGACGAAGAAATAATCAAGAAACCTATGAAGCTAGAGCATCTAGACTTAGACGATCTCAACCACGCCGTGAAATTAGTGGAAAGTTATAAAGAACAATTAAGTGAACTCAAAACTCCAAAGTTACATTATAATAATATAAGTGTTTGGACAATTGTATTAATCATTTTAATAATTTTTGTAATTATATATGTATTTTACAAAATGTACCTTAGATATAAGAATGAAGGAAACAGTTCTAGATTTAAGGAAACAAAGAGAAAAAAGGAAACAATAAGTATACCCTGAGAAACAATGAATTTAAATAATGAATTTTATGTATTTAAAAATTAAGAAAAACCTTAATTTTTCATTTACGGTGGGAGGAGTTATGTATCCCCCAATTACCTATATATATTGATATATTGAATCTAATAGGAATTATTAGAAATTGTTAAATAAAAGTATAAGTTCAATGCAACATTGTAACACAAGGATAACCCAGAGAGGTTATCGACAGTTCATGAGAACGGACATGCAACTTTGCATCCGTGAGGGCAGTGATACTGCAGGTGGCAAGTCACAGGCGGTCAACAGACCGCAATTACTTAGAATTAAGTTGTTACATTGTAATAAAGTGTACAATTAAGAGAAACTCAGACATGAGATCTGCAAGTTCCCACAGCCGTGTGAGGGGCAGGTTATTATAAAAAGCCCGGGAGCTCAATGCCCGGCAGTCAGTCTTCGAACTCCATACTTCGTTGTTCAAGCTACTCACCAGTACAATTAAGTATTTTTTATTAAAGTTATTATGTACAAGTTATTCCAAATTTCACCATAATTTCTGTTTCAAATAAATAAATGTTGTTAAGTGTTTGAAGTTGTTTTTTAAAAACACAGCTCCAAAGGCCCGAACCTTAACTAACCTTATGTTACAAACGTTATTGAAATAAATGGGCCTTTTTAATATCTTTTTATGTAACGTCAAACTATGGGTTTCTGTTGCTTTTGTAAAATAACATATAACCTATGTGTTTTGCTAATTTGGAGTGCCTTTTTGTAGTTTATCAACGAAATATTTATTTAATTAAACATTAATTTTGCTCTCATACAGCCTAAATGTGTTTCTTTAGTGTTTTGATTAATTAACGTGGTAAAATTTCAATATTATCCTTTACCAGTGACGTTCATAGCAAGTTTTCACCCGTAAATATCTTATCGTACTAACTTGAAGTAGCTGTAACGTTTTTTTTACTTTCTGTTTTACGTCAGTATCGCATATCTTATATATATCGTGTCTCAAATAGAAATCCAAAATGAATGTTTCACATTTAAAATCGCTTGAGTTAATTTACGAGCTTGAATGTAGGAATATTATTCCCGCATCTAATCAAAACGATAGAAGATCTCAGCTCAAGGCCATTTTAGCTCAGGAAACGAAAGGCATTGCTATCTTAAAGAAAACCGTTGGCGATTGGCCTCATAACGTATCTGAAATTAAACTTTCTTTGGACGACATATCTGGTATAATAAATAGAACAGATCCTGGTGCCAGTGATACCGAGCTAGGGCGATTGGCCTCGAGAATAACGCACGTCAAACAACGTACAGAATTATTATCTTTATATCACGATGAGCAAGCGACCCAAGCTAAACAAAGTTTATTGTCGGAAATATTATTACTCGAAGGGATTGTTCTTGACAAACTCAATCCAAATGCAGACGTAGATATATCGTTACCCTTTTCAAATCTCGTACTTGCTCAACCTAAACCATTAGGGAAATCTATACCTGTATACAAATGGGGTCTCACTTTTCAAGGGTTTGACACGCAAGTCTCTCTATCATCCTTTCTTGACCGTATTAACGACTTCAAAATTTCTCGGCAGTGTACAGACAGGACCTATTTGTCTCAGCAGGTGACTTATTCTCAGACTCAGCGTTGATATGGTACAGAAACATCCGAGACCAAATTTCTACCTGGGAGGAGTTAGTTGCGTGTTTGAAACGAGACTTCCTACCTCATGGTTATATTACCGACCTTTGGAACGAGATACGTAATCGAACCCAAGGATCTGACGAAAATGTTGTTTCTTTTATTACCTCATTAGAAGCTTTATATAGCAGACTCGACAAAAAACCTTCAGAATCCGAAATTATCGATCAGTTACTTAGAAATTTAAACCCCTACTTCTCGGAACGTTTGGCACTGCAACAAATCTCTTCATTAGCCCACTTTAAAGATCTATGTCGTTCTCTTCAGGAAGTGAAGTTAAGAATTGACAAATATCATCCGCCCCCAGAGAAACAGTCTGGCCTTTTAGAACCTGATTTAGCTTGTCAAGTTCGAGCTTCCCATAAAGTATCTACCCTTAACGTTCCTTCTACCGTAACTAATAACTCACTTACCTGTTGGAACTGTAAGCGAAGTGGACATAACTATAATGTCTGCACATACCCCAGAAATATTTTTTGTTATGGTTGTGGTCGCTCAAATATCTACAAATCTAACTGCACCAACTGTAATCCTAATGTATCGGGAAACTCCCGTCGAGATATTTCAAATCAGGGCGTGAATATCTCAAGAAACCAAAATCGTCCTCATCACCAATCATTCAACGGACCCAGGCGTCAATAAATTCAAATCATAAAACTACTAACGCTGTACCGTTATTAAATTTATCTAACAATAATACCGCTATTATTAATGTACAAAATTCCTTACCTTCATTAGAAGAATTATGCTATACTACTCCAGCCGAGTGGTCTAAGTGGTTACAAACTGTCAATTCCTTTTACCATGAAAAGACTGCTGCCGTTTCACAACTTGTTAAAAACCCTTCGATAACCGTCCACACTTATCTATCTCAATTGGTTCCTTAAATGTAATTGCTTTATTGGACACAGGTTCTTCATGCTCCCTTATAAATAACGAAGGTTTACATCAATTATCTAAACAAAATACCAAACTTTAAATTATTCCCGAAAAAACTTCCATAAATTTAGCTGACGATAATCAAATACATGTAACCGGTTCCCTTAAGTTAAAAATTCGAGTAGAATCTCTTGAACGTGATGTTTTATTTTTGATTGTGCCTACATTAGCTTATCTCTTCCTATTAGGTGTGGATTTTTGTAAACTTTTTATTCTGTCACTTTATTTCCAGGATTTTTCATGGCAAACCTCTCTTAAAACGAACTCCTGTGCATCTACAGGAATATCTAACAAAATCTCTCTTACTGATTCCCAAAATATAACTCTTAACGCTACAATCGACAAATTTCGCAAACTTAATACCTCTGAACTTGGTTGTATTACGACTGCAACACACGTTATCTCTACAGGTGATGCCCTCCCTTTTAAGCAACGTCAATATCCCTTATCGCCTGCATTACAAAAGCATTTACATGCTGAAATAGATAAAATGTTAGAATCTGGTGTTATCTCTCCCTCAAATTCCCCTTGGACGTCTCCCGTATTACTAGTTCGGAAAAAGAATGACGAATGGCGTGTCTGTTTCGATGGCAGAAAGTTGAATTCCGTGACTGTTTCAGATGCTTATCCTTTACCTAGAACTGACTCAATTTTAAGTCGGCTTCGAAACGCAAAATTTATCTCATCTATCGACCTTAGACAAGCTTTTTATCAGATACCTCTCGACCTATCTTCTCGTCAAAAAACTGCTTTTTGTGTTCCAGGCCGAGGTCTTTTCGAATATAATTTCTTGCCATTTGGTCTCTTTAACGCTCCACAAACCCTACAACGTACTATGGATCAAACGTTAGGTCCTATCTTACATCAGGAACGTGCCTTTGTGTTTTTGGATGATATCTTAGTTATCTCAAGTTCTTTCGATGAACATATCGCTACATTAAATGAGGTTGCAGAACGCTTAAATACAGCAGGGTTTAAGATACACTGGGAAAAGTGTCAATTTTGTTGTTCGTCCCTTACATTTCTTGGTTTTATTATCGATGGGACTGGCCTACGAGCAGATCCTGCTAAAGTCGACGCTATTACTAAATTCAAAACACCTAAAACTGTTACCGAAATCAAACGTTTAATTGGAATGATTAGATATTATCGCATCTTTCTACCCAATCTTTCAACTATATCCGCACCCATTACCGCTTTAATTAAAAATAAAAAGAAATCCCAAACTATCGAGTGGAATTTAGAATCTCAACAAGCTTTCGAACAAATTAAAACATTAATCACTTCAGCACCTATCTTAATTTCACCAAATTTTGATGAAAAGTTTTATATACAAACCGATGCCTCACTTACTGGTTTAGGCGCAATGTTATTCCAGGTAAACAATGGTTTAGAACATCCAATCGCTTATACAAGTCGTGCCTTAACTTCTGCCGAACAAAAATACTCTGCTACCGAACGAGAACTATTGGGCGTTATCTTTGGCATCGAGAAATTTAGAGGATATGTTGAAGGTACACACTTTACCGTAATCACTGATTGTGCAGCCCTCACTTGGCTTAATAACTTGAAACAGCCCGCAGGTCGTTTGGCAAGATGGAACTTGCGTATATCGCAATTCACTTTTGACGTTAGGCATAGGCCTGGCAAATTAAATATCGTACCTGATGCCTTATCTCGCGATGTCGTTTCTCTTAACCTTCCAAATTTAATTCTGGATACCTGGTACCTCAATATGATTAAAAAAGTTTCCGATAACCCCGACAAATTTCCTACCTTTCGTGTAACTAATAATAGACTATATAAATTTGTATCTTCTCCGCATAAAATATCGAATATCCCTGAATGGAAACTGGTCGTGACCACTGCAAATCGCAGTGAGGTGCTCAAATTATGTCACGATGATCCCATAGCTGCACACCTGGGTGTTACAAAAACTCTCGCTAAAATATCTGAATTATATTACTGGCCCACACTTAAGCAATCTGTTTGTCGCTACATTAAGAGCTGTAAAATTTGTGGTTCTCATAAGAGTTCGCAAGACGCCCGCCCTGGTTTAATGGGTAACTTTAAACGTGTATCTTATCCCTTTCAATTAATATCGCTTGACTTATTAGGACCTCTCCCCCGATCGAAAAGAGGTAATCAATATCTTTTAGTTGTTACCGATTGGTTTTCTAAATTTGTTATGGTGCAACCCTTACGTAAGCTACTTCCGCAGCTATAATTAAATTCCTAGAACAAAATGTTTTTCTTATCTTTGGTGTCCCACAGATTATTCTTTGTGACAATGGGGCACAATTTATCTCTAAAGATTTTCAGAATTTCGTTAAAAGTTACAAAGTACAAAAAGTTTGGTTTAACGCAAAATACCATCCCCAAGTAAACCCTACCAAAAGAGTAAATAGAGTTTTACTTACCGCTATTTCGTCCTATATTGATTCAGACCATACTACATGGGATGAACATATCTTTAAAATTGCTCAAGCTTTGCGTACATCTAAACACGAAGCAACCCAATTCACTCCGTCTTTTCTTGTTTTTGGAAGATATACCCCAATCGATGGGAGTTACTATGGTTTAGTGCCTGACGATACTAACGTAATTGAATTTGACGATAAAGTATGTTGGGACAAAGACCAACAGTCATTACCTTCTATCTTTAACGACGTTAGGAAAAATTTGTTAAAAGCTTACGAAAAGAGTAAGGACCATTATAATCTACGTAAACGAAATATTTCCTTCGCCATGGGCGAACAAGTTTGGAAAAAGAATTATGTCTTATCGGATGCATCTAAGAAATTCTCTTCAAAATTAGCCCCTAAATTCATTCTTTGTAAGGTCACTCGTGTCATTAGTCCCCTTATCTACGAACTTCAGGATGATGAAGGAAAACGCCAAGGCAGGTGGCATATTAAAGACCTTAAGCCATTCTCTGCTGACCCAAATGCTACTTAAGTTTTTCATGTTCCATGCTCCTCACGATTTACCTAATATTTTTTTGTTCTCACCATCAATTAGTATCTTTAATTACTTATTCCCTCTCTCATACAGTATATAATCTCTTACACATTTAACTTTACTTACCTTAAATCACCTATCTTTTTCTTTTGGTTGACTTTTCCTTGACCATACCGTTAGTTATATATCACTTCATTCTCTACACCCCCAATATAACTCTGTCGTTTCATTTAATTAACCCTTGAACTTTTCCTACTACATATTATTTGGTTTTTAGTATTTTTCTTACATGGTTTAATTGTGTGGTAATTGTCGTAACTTTGGTTGCAATGACTCATTGAATTTTTATGATTGGTTTTAGCTGATGTTGAGTGAATGCTTTCTTCTTTGGGCTCACATAGAACATGCGCAGTCAATGCCATTGAAAGAAATAGTTCATATTCGCAGTTGCAAAAAACTAGGACTATCTATTCCATGTGTTTTTCCTCTGAATTATCGCAGTCGCCCACATTATACTACATCATTATTTCTTTCTTTTTCTATTAAATCAACATAACTTATAAACATTTTTTTTTTCATTGTTTTTTGTTGAACTTTGTGGTGAGGTGCTATTGTTTCTTATAGATATCTTATTAAATTCTCGGTTGTTTTAGCATATGGGGACAGTGTACCTGTATTTAACTGCTTATAATTGGGCATTTTTGTGTGTTTAGGGTGCTACCGTTTTGAAATACTACCTTACAACAGTTTGTTTTTGTGTGTTTGTATCTGTCTGATTTTCTTATCGTAGTGGATGCACTCGCTAGGAAAATGATCGTACTAGTTCTCTTAGGAGCCTAGTGAATTTTAACATATGTTATACCTTATCTTGTCAGATTAATATCGCAGGTGGTCCTTCAGACTGCGCTGTGTTTAACAGGGACAACTCTCTACCTTCTCTCGGACGCTTGTCCAAAAACTATACTTTTTCTTATCCCGCTATCTCCGCTATGCCTTATTCTTCTTTCGGTGGACCTGTTCTTGTCCCGGAACACCCGTCTGCCACATAAGAGTGATGTTCCCTCACTCCGAGCTACTAGTCACATTGGCTCGTTGAGTAGCGCTTTGCTATCCACCTTTTTTCTGTCTCTTGCTCAATGCGAGCTCTTCCTCTACTTTCTTCTACCTGGAAGTGCCCTTATGCATTCCAAAAAACCAACCTCCTTCTTTTTACCGTTCCTATTTCTACTGCCTTTTTCATTTCTGTTAGTCACCGTGTGGTTGCGCGGGAGGTTTTCACAGACACCTGGACCTCGTCTCTGCGAATCTTTCGTGGGGTCATGCGGTGCCGCTGTCAGCGCATGGGCACTGGCAGTGAAGGTATGTATGAGTGTGTGAATGTGTGAGTGCATGTGTTTATATCTTTATATCGATATATCGTGTGGGTATCGGGTGATTATATCACCGATATCGATCAACGCCGGGTGCAGGGATGCACCCAAATGTCTTTGCCGGTCCCTCGTGCTGTTTCGTGTAAACGGACCTGCTTCACAGGTTTCTCTTTTTAGAGGGCACGAGTCAATCCCCATTTAAACGGCTCTACTGGAGCCACTCTAACTTTATTTTATTCATTGTCTTGGGTAATAACTAGGCCAAAACCTTTGTCTTCTTTATTATCTTTGATAATACCCTTAGTTTTAATATCGTTATTTTACCGATTACCTTTAGTAATAACTTTAGTTTAATATCGTTATCTTACTGACTACCGTTAGTAATAATTTTGGTTTAATTTCTCGTTATCTTACCGACTACCGTTAGGAATAACTTCGAGTTATTTCGCGTTATCTTACCGGTTATCTTTAGTAATAACTTTTGTTTAAATTCATGTTACCTTACTTACTATCTCTAATAATCACTTTAGCTTAATATCGCGTTATCTTATCTAGTATCTCAAATAATAACTGAAGCTTAATACCGTTATCTTGTCTATTACCTTTGAGGATAACAACTTAAGCTTAATATCATTATCTTATCTACTATCTTTAACAACAATTTGAGATCTTGCCTTATCTTTTTATCGTCCTAACGTGTGGTATCTATGACCAGACGTGGGAATTATTTTTTTGATATTTAAGTGAAAAAGCTAACCCGATACAGAAATGTAATTTGTTAGGTTAGGCACATAAGGATTTAGTAGGGTGGTACTTTTGGTAAATTTGTTGATTCACAACTATGTCATGGACAAGTTTTAAATGTGCATCGTTAGAAAACCAAAGTACCAGTAACAAAATTTGCTAGAGTGCACAGTGGCGCACTCCATGAACATTTTTAAATTTGGGCACTTCTTGCCAAAAGAAGAATAGTTTTGATGCAACACTCATGAGTGTTTGCACATAAGAACTTTAATATTAGTTTTAGTTTAGATAGGTTTAGATAGTTTAGGCGACTTGTCGCACCCATGTTAGTTTAAGTAGTGTTTCATGCTCCCCGACAAATTTGTGCTGTTGATCATTAGTGTAGTCAAAGACTATGGGGCTACCTATTCCGTTTCCTGGTACTTCGGTAGACGTGTTATCGGTCGAAAAAACCAGGTGGCGCCTTATATAAACATTTTGTAGATTTTAAGTTAGGGTTTATGTAGGGTAGTTAGGACTTAGATTTTAAGCTGTTACTGTGCTAACAGACTTTTTCTTTTTTTAAGTTTTTTCTTTTGTGGCTTTGTCGCGATTGTTACGTGCAATTTGCACTTAAACATGTTTTAGGTTAGTTTTGATGTACGGAAGTTTCGCGCCATAATTTCAAAAGACGCGGTGCGCGGGAATTTTAAATAGACTAGGCGTGTACTTCCGTTACGTCATAGGAGTTTGCGCAGAGTGCGCGACACTAGAGGGTTGGACGAATACTAGACAAAAAGTGGGGAAAAGTGGTGAGAGTTTTCGGTGACGCTCTAAAACGTGGCTTTTTGCCTTGTATCTTCGAGTGAAGTGGTCGTTTTTGTGGTAACGTATCGTTAGGTTTACCTATGTAGTTCCTTGCTTGATTATCTTTTGTTTGTCTACCCTTACCTGGTTTTTCCTGCCCATTCCCTGCATAGGTAGGTGACAATCTGAGAGCCACCTAGGCGTACCGATCTCCACGACTCTGGATGAAGACCTCATGACTGCCATAGCTGGCCGGAGCTGATCCGAACGCTTTTGTAGAGCGTCGGCGTATCATCTTTAATCCCTCCGGGAGGAGCCCTGATGGACTTGGTTAGAGGCCTACCCTAGCGCAACTTCGCGGGAATCTGGACCTATTATGTGAGTACTTCATAGTTTATATTGTTCGCTTTATCTTTGTTTTAAAATTAATATGTAAATTTCCGAAGTATTGCGCAATAATGGGGGACGTCATTGGTAGATGACCGCGCCCAAATCTGTATAAGATTAGCGCTGCCAACCACCGATGGTGTCTAGTAAACATCGCTTCCGGTGTTGTATTTATCGAACTTTTTAAATGTAACTACCGTTCGAAATGTAAGAGCATCTGCGTACAAAAGGGGTTGGAATATAAACCCAAATTGTTTTTTTTCTAATCCTTCTAAAAATGAAAAATCTGCAAATCTTGTAGAATGTGATGATGAAAATAATGAAGATGTGTCTAAAAGTAATTATTATAAACAATGGGAAAAAACAATGTTGAAGAAATCTCCACAAGCGAAAAATGGGATGTATGGGAAGTGGTGTTTAAGCCACCTAATCAACAAATTATCGCTTGTAGGCGGATCTATATTTTTAAAATGAATGCCGATGGTACTATTAAACGTTTTCGAGCTCGTTTAGTAGCACATGGTTTTTAAGAAGATTCTATAGTGTTTTGTAGTTTCTATTATCGCTAAGAGTTTGTGTTCTATAGTAAAGTAACTTTTTTCTGCACTATTGAGTGTTCACAAGTCAAATGAAATAGGTTAAGAGTTTTGCGAGAGTACTCCGCTTATTGCAACACCTGAAGCGTCAGTTGTTAAATGAAAAACTTTGTCAAAATCAGTATATTTTAGTACAGGGGAATTTGTGATTAGTTCTTTGCATAGGTTGAACCTAGTTAAATAATTGGGATCATTAAAATCTTAGTTCCTTTTTTCAAACATTTTGTGAAGGGTTGATCTATTTTAACAAAATTTTTAATAAAGCGCCTATAAAAACCTATTAAGCCTAAAAATGATTTTATTTCCTTGGTAGTTTTTGGTAACGGATGTTGTTGAATAGCCTTGATTTGTTCGGGGTTAGGTTTTATACCTTCTCGGGTTATAACATGCCCTAGAATGCTACTTCTTTTCGCAGAAATTCTGTGTCTAATTGAACTTTAAGATTTTATTGTTTTAATTTTTTGAAGATTTGTTTAAGATGAATTACGTGTTCTTGTAGAGGTTTTGAAAGTATGACCACGTGGTCCATGTAAACAACACAAAATTTATAGAGATATTCTTTTAAAACATTGTCCATAACGCGTTGAAATGTGTTCGGGGCGTTTTTCAAACCAAATGGGAGTCTGACATATTCATAGTGACTGTTATCTACAGTGAATGCCGTTTTATCTATGGATTCTTGATCTAGTTCGATTTGGTGGAACCCTTGGGCCATATTGAGGACTGATGAATATCTTCCTAGAGATTATCTAAAATTTCGTCAATTCTGGGAAGGGGATATTTGTCTTCTATTGGGTTTTTTCATTAAATTTCCTGTAATCTATAACTAGTCTAAATTTCTTCTTTTTGCTCGCGTCATTTTTCTTTGAAACTATCCAGACTGGGAAACTATAAGGGGATATGCTAGGTCGAATTATTTTGTTTTGTAGGAGTTTTGAACTTGATTTTTTATTTCCTCTGCAAAAATTTGCAAAAAATAGGGTCGTTATCCATGGTGAGGATTTTATGTTTGACAGCGTTAGTAAAGGTTGAATTGGAACTTCTTTTATAAAATATATTTTTATATTTTGTATAAATTTAAGATTTTTTCTCTGAATTCAAATGTTCTGTTCGAATTATAGTTGGTACATCTAAGTCATTAAATTGAGTTATTGGTTCCTCTAAATTTAAATTACACATGGGTTCAACGTCTAATTTTTGCTGAAAATTAATTTCTATACTACGGTCTTCTTCAACGGGGATTACACAAAAACCATTGTTTGCGAATTCTATTGATTCCGGAATATTAATGGAATTTATTTTTGTTTCAGGAATTAAAAAGTCTCCGTTATCTATATTAATTGGAATTCTTAAGTAATTATTTACGTTTTGTTTAAAAGGTTTAAAAAATTTTTGGTTTAACTCTAAAAATTTCTAATTTTTGATTTTCATAATCGATTTTTGTGCCTAATTTCTTAAAATCATGACTACCTATAAGTGCATCAAAACGGTCATGCCATTGTATTATATGAAATTTTATGTCGTTTGCAATTCCTAAATCTTGTAGTAATAAGGGGCATTTTACATTTTTGTGGTATGTTATGACGTTATTTAAACTTTTTACTGAAAACGTTTTATGAAAAATTTTATCTGTAAAGAATTTATAAACTGGTCCTGGGTTTATAATAGAGTGTGATGCGCCAGAATCTATAAGAATTTTTAAATCATGGTTGGGAATCGTTAAGGAAGCTTTGGTTTATCTTCAATAGAGTTTAAATCAATGTTTTTTTTACAAGGCCGGTAACTGAAAATTTTCTTCATAAAGGCGTTTATTAGATCAAGATTCAGGGTACTGAAGATTGTCAGAATAATCTTGTCTGTTGGAAGAGTCAGGGTAATTATTATTTTCAGTTTTGTCATCTTCACTGTAATAAACGGGTTGTTCAACATTGTGAAGTTCTTTTGGAAAGTTCCTGTAATTCGAGAAATTTCTTTGATTGTTTTGATTTGGTCTTTGAAATGTATTTCGCGTATTTACTGACATTGGTTCTGGTTTGTATTCATTTTTCTTTGCAAATACCCGTGTATTAATTGGGAAATTAGTTTGAATGGGTCTAGTTTGAATGTTTATGGGTCCACGAGGAAAGTGACTTGTGATTGATTTGTTGAAGGAAATTGCGGTGTTCTAAATTGCGTGTATGACTGAGTTGTAGAGACAAACTTATTTGGATTTGCGATCTTTTGATGTGTAGGTTGTTTAAATGAATTTTTCTGTCTCGTAAAATTTAAAAAGTTTACCTGTTGCTTATGGTTATCGTAATTTCGGAGTTGCATAAGGCAATCCTCTAATGAGCCTACATTTTTGTAGCTAATAAATGATCGATCTGCAATAAATGTATTTAAAGCTTTTTGATTGTACATACTATTTTTATAAATTTTTATATTAACATCGTCTTCCCTAATATAATATAATATTCTTTCGTAATAGTCATTATACGATTCGGATGATAATTGAAAGCATGTCATTAAATCGATTTCTAATAAAGTTTCATTTCTCTGATCACCAAACCTATTTAACAATGAAATTACAAATGAAAGTCAAATGCCCCCAATATCTAGGTAGCATTGCAAGTTTTTCCTGGGTTTTCCTTGCGATATTAACATGAAATACAGCCTACAGTCATGATTTCTATTTATACATACAACAACTAATTACATAACAATAGGCATATTAGCAGCCCCCGGCTGCTTAAGCCTTACGGTAATGTAATCAAACATTTCTTTAATAACCATGTCCTCAACCGTATAAATAGAAACATGTTAAAAAATGTTCCAATCATCAAGTTTGGACGTACCTATGAGGTTGTAGCTAGAATATAGCAATTTACATACCTTCAGATACTATCGAAGGACGAAGTTTGCTGGTCCAACGATTGATAACCAACGAATTCTGTGGACTGTATTTTTATGATGTAGTAATGCTTCCTCTGCAAGCCGAGACGAAATATCCATTAAACGAATCACTTACAAAGTGCGCACTATTATGGCCATAAATAACACTTGTATAATTACTACCCTTTATTCCGAACACTACACCATTATTAATGTTTTACATAAGAAACCATAAAACGAGCTTCGAAAACATACCGAATTGTATGCTGCTTTAATAACGTCTTACCGTTTCGAACGATTAACTACGACTCCTGTTCTTACACTCTATTTAGGGGTGCAGGCAGGTCGAAACAAGTTTAAATAAAAGGGGTGATATATTCAGGATGCATATTTCCAATGTCTACATTATTAGGATATAGGAGCGAGTCGTCTTCAAATTAAATTTAATAAAATAATAAAAAAGACCAAACAAAGTTATTGAATTTATATGAAATTTAATTATATAAAAATTAATCAGCTGATTTCACGTCAAGCGTATTGGCTACCTTAAAAAGCCGATCTCAGGTCGCAACACAAATTGAAAGTACTCATTCTTCTAAAATTTAGAAATTTTCACCTAATGTATTCATCAAAGATTAATAAATCAAAGTCACCTTTAATTTGTGTCATAAATGTCAAACTTCAAGGATCCTAGGTCATGGATCGAAACGTAAATAAAAACAATTTTAAAAGCTCTGATTGGTTTAATACCCAACAAGAATTAAGAAGAATACAAAACAAACCACAACAAACATACAGGGAGTATTTACCCTGAATTCATTAAATCGCTCTGGCATTTGAGGTCTTGTCCCAATCGGAATCATTGAGATCATCATCATCAGTTATGGTTACATCGGAAGAATGTCGATTCTCTAAAGTTTGAAATAGTATTACAGTTCTATTGGTGATATATTTATATGGTCGATAAAACAGTTTACAAAGTATTACACTTTAGATGGTGATACATTTATATGGTGATAGTTCTTAAAAGTCGGTAATACAGTTACCAAAGTTCATAAGATACATCGCGCAAGCGCAATGGATAAAAAGCAATGCAACGCCCTGGCGGCCGGTAGCGCGAACCTTATGACAGGTTCCGCGTGGCCAACTACCATGACGTCACCGATACACAAAATTATATTGCGCCATAACCGGAAATATGAAAATTTAAACAAAAGGTAATACATTAATTACTTACATAAGGAATCCGGCATCCGGCATCGGGCAGGAAGTTGCGCCACGGTAAGCCTCTATTGGAGTCCATCCGGCTACATCCCGGAGGGATTAAAGATGGTGATTCCTCCGGAGCTGCTAGCGGGGCATGCACCTCAGGGTCGTGGAGTCCAGTTTGCCTATGGCTTCAAATTACCTACATATGCAGGGAATGACGGAAAAAAGGTATAAGGTACGACAAACAAAAGATAAGCAAGCAAGGGAACTCTACATAGGTAAAGCTACGATACGTCACCACAAAACAACCACTTCACTCTAAGATACCAGGCAAAAAGCCACGTTATAGAGAGAGAGCCGGAAACTTCCCCACTCTTTTTTGTCTTTTTTCACGTCCGCGAAGTTATTCGCCCAACCCTCTAGGGTCACGCACTATCTGCGCAGATGCACTACTATGACGTACGGAAGTACACGCCTAGTCTATTTAAAATTCCCGCGCACCGCGTCTTTTGAAAATATGCCGCGAAACTCCCGTACATCAAAACTTAACCTAGAAACAATGTTTAAGTGCCGATTGGATTGGCACGTAACAATAGGAAATCACTTTTATAACACTATAGAATAGAAAGGATACAAACCATTATGATCGTTTTGGTACGTTTAGATAACCTTTTTGATTTTTTCTTAGTATTGTTGGACGATTGTTCCTGTTTAAACAAACATTTTATACGTACCTCCATTTCAGCCATTCTCTTCTCTAAATCATTTATTTTTTAAAAGTATTTTTTGATTTTTTGCTGCATTTTTTCTGCTTGGATTTTTTGTTGTTTTGGTTGTACTCGTGCCCCTGTAGCAACAAAATTGTAATATATTAAAAATTTCTAAAGAATTAGTAATCGTGGACAAATCTGACAAATTAGAGTAGAAAGTTGTTCCAAGGTTAATCATTGCTTACCTACTACACGAAGAAGGTGCGATTTTGCCATTTTAACACCTGCTTCAGCTGACCCATTGAAATGTGAACCAGAAGGGAGGCTAAAATGCCAACGAAATGACGATACTCTTGAAGTTTGTTTAGCCAATATAAGAAATTGATTATTTGCCCCAACTAAGTTAGGGCCATTATCACTATAGCACACAGTTACAGCTCCTCTTCTAGCTAGAAATCGGCGGAAAACCGCAATAAAACTATCCGCCGAAAGTTCTTGCGTTAGTTCTAAACGTATGGCTCACGTAGCCATGCACATGAAAACACACATAGGATTTAAAAACCTTTGCACACCGAGATCTGTATATTGTAACAAAAAATGAACCGCAAAGATCGATGGTGACACAGGAAAAAGGTTTTAGTTGAGAAGTTCTAGACGTAGGTAAATCTCCCATGGTGTGAGGTGCCTAGAATTTAGGACGTACCCTGAAACAATACCCGTAGCAAAATAGCGTTTTTTGAATGGCGTTGCGAGCTGACACAATCCAGAACTGTTGTAATAGTAAATTATATAATGTTTTCAACCCCGGATGCAAGTATTGGTTATGGGTAAGTTCTATAAGAAGAGTAGTTAACCGATGCGAATTCGGTAACAGAAAAATGTAAATCTGAATTTCTTAGATGACCACCCACCCTGAGCAACCCATCTGAATCCAAAAAGGATTTAAGTTTTCTAAATGGATTGGGTAGCAATTGATTGCGAATGATCTTTAGAATAATGTCTGTAAAAACCGACGACTGCACGTGCTTTATCGGGCACATTGAACATTTATGTAATATTTCAGGACTAGCACTTTCAAATTGTTTGCTAGGACCATGTTTAAAATTAATCGAAACGCGAAAACAATAGGACAGGATTCTTTGAATTTTTGGAAGTGACGAATGTCGCTCAAGAGGTAGGTTGAAAATATTGTTGTCTATAAATAACATACCTATTTGGAGTTTACATTTTAAGCTTCAGCATTCAGAAAATTAACCAATCCGCATATCCGAAAATTATAGAACTATTTTGTTATTTATTGCCCTGCTATGAATGCAGTACTATTTGTTTTAAATAACTAAAAAAAAATTTTATGGTGCTTAATAATGTGTAAATGGTTTAAAATGATTACCTTTAGGGGAGATGATGTTTGTCGATTATATTGTGTTTATTACGACAATGTTATGTACTGAATTTGGTATTAAACTGATACTGTAGGGCTGTAGTTTTTAGAGCTGTAATTGGTTAATTTTTTTTGTGTAGTTCATATGGGGAGGGACCTAGAAACTGCAGCTGGCCATTTTAAGAAATAATTTTTTTTTATTCCTGACATGTGTATTGTGGTTATTGATTTTGTTTCTTGTTCTTTTTTGTATACTACGCTGCTATGTCTAGCCAGAATGTTACTTAAAATAATTATAACTAGTACTAAATTGTGTTAATTTCTCTTCTTTATTTCAGACTTTCCTTTAGATAATTTTTTTGCATGTGTAATACCCCACCCCCGCACCGATTGAGCCCGTTCACACTTACTTTTCTTTCTTTGGTTTTTATGTTAGACTACGTCGATGTACGTGGCAAATATTTTAATGTTTGTTTAATATACGTGTATATATCCATGTGGACATCTGTGTTCTTTTTGACATATCTGATACGAATATTTCGTTCAGAGGATTATTAGGTTCTTTATTATTTTTAGTAAACAGAGCATGTCCTGATATTCTATGACATGTATGTATGACATGAATTTCTTGTGCTCCCTATTTATACTGTTTGATTAAGGTGGCTTCTTTAATAGTACATAAATATCTTGCAATGTATTTGTATCTAATTGTTACATTGCTCTCTTTCAGGGGCCTGTTTAGGTGTGGTTTCTCGCTAACAACCTCACTAATTTGGTTAAACCTATAGTTCGGTACTTTGGTTCACAGAAACACGCAAGCCATTCCACCCGATTTAGTATTGTAGAACTTCTTCAAGGTGCAGGTCGGTTCAAAATAGAAAATATCCGTAAGAATAGATAAATAAGTTTTGATACATGTATTCATACACAAATATATCACTACATTGACATCTGGTATATCTGAATTTTCATTTTAGCACATTAACACGTACAGTGCCACGGGGGGCATGCCACATCCCCCATTTAACAAAAGACTTTTTGCTGAATGGCCGCGGGGGACAAACAATATCCGACAGTAAAAATTTTACTTATGGCCATGTAAAAGAGCATTTGTGCGACGGATCAATGTAAAAAGTACGCAGGTGGCTAGGTAATGTTATGGGCAACATTTTGATATACTTGGTTTTGGTGAAGGGCGTTTATATCACGTACAGCAATGATTTTAGTTAGTATAATTAAAAAACACAGTTTTCACTATATTTTATTGATTTAAAGTATCTATCTTGTGAACATTAAAAAAGCAATTTAAACAAAGATACTTTTTACATGCATTGCATCGAAATTTTGTTTTTACTGCAGTATATTTTGCTACCAGTCGACCAGAAGCTTTGACAGTTATGGCGTAGCAACCGCTGCAGGTTCTTCTTTCACAGTTTTCGAGTCTATGGCTGTTAGTTCTATTTTCTATTTAATAAAATGGAATTTGATTCATTTTTAACAAACCTAAACATTAAATATTACAGCAAGGATATATATTATAGCAATTATTCGATTACAAACCTTTTATTACTTCCTCACGAAATTTTGTAATAGTAATTTTGTTAAAAGTTACTTGTTGATGTAGTATATATGCGTTGACTAAAGACGATCCAACTACTAACTCTATTGTCAACTTTCTATACCATTTCACACCACGACGTAATGAAGAATTATACGATTTCATTTGATCTGCAAGCAGAACATAAACTAATATTACAGCAGAGATAATGTGAGAAATTACCTGATATATCAATGTATGCCTTGTGCTTGTTATATTCGATAACGGTATTAGGTTTATGCATCTCTCCAGACCTCGTTTTTACATTTACCATTTCTGGTGGAAATTTTGTAGTTAGCATCAGGACATCTCTTCTATCTCGTCATTTCTGCATATATACCCCAGTATTACTTTCCTCCGAAATTTCTTCTCCCCTTTTTCAATTTCTTTTGTATAAAATTTTTTGAATTGTTTTTCTGTTGCTACGTACAGTCCCCAGAATACAAGTGTTCTTCTCAAGTAAGGTCTGGGATAATTCAACAGAAGTGTAATAGTTATCCACAACAATTGTACGTCCTTTATGTAATAGATCTTTTGCTAGTCTCAACACCACTGCTGAAGGAACTGAACTTCCATCCGCAACCTCTTGTTCCTGACCAGAGTAGACAGATACATCATATAAGTACCCATTTTGAAAACACAATTTAAAAAGTTTAATACCAAATTTATGGCGTTTGTTACTGATGTATTGTTTAAATTTAAGTCTGTCCTTCAAAGGTACTAAAGTTTCATCTATACAAATAAATTCACCTGGTACAATAAAACTTTGAAAAGTTGTCATCAGTTTTTTTAATAAAGGAGTTATCTTTAATAGACGGTCAGGATCTTCAACATTTTGGTTGTCCACAAAGTGCCAATTTTTTAGCAGTATTTGGAAACGATTCCTGGACATCACTTTCTTAATGTCATTATTATAGATTAGATCTGTAGACCAATAAGCAGCCAATGATGGCAGCTGAACCAAACCAATCCACATCAAACAGCCGATAAACTTTTCCATTTCATTTTGATCCGTCGGTTTCCACTTTTGGATACGACTTCTAGGAGTTGGGTTTTTAGCTTTCTCTTGCTCGGCATATAAATTTGTTTCATTTACAAATAGTTTAAATATTTCATCAGAGACCATAAGTTTATAAAACTCGTAAGGTGACTTATCATATAAATCATAAACAAACGGACTAATGCCGGGCTTTTGTTCAGAAAATTCAAACTTTTTCAAATACGAAACTGTAACTGGTGACCAAATTATGATATCTTTTGTTTGACTTTGGGTTTCTAATTCATCTTCAGTTTCAGAACAATAATTTACATTTTGTGCAATCACTTGTTCTATAAGTTCATCTATTTCATTTGAAGCAGAATAAACCGGTATATGCTCACAACTGGATGGCGTCATGGGTTCTGTTACATGCACATTTTTTGTTAATTTTTCTTCTGCAGATAATGTAAGCAACTCAGAAGAAAACGATCCAAATTTAGAATCAGGCAAAACACGTCGGCGTACACTGTCAAAATTTTTCACTGGTAAAGGTAGCGTTTGGTGTTTAGAACTATTATAAATCATAATTTTTTTTCTGGGTGTTTCTGGATCGTCGTCAGATGAACTCGAGGAATTAGAAGGTTAATATTCACTTTCAACAGGTGAGAAATCTCTTTCATCAGCAGATAATACATCTGACCACAACTCTTGCAATCTCATTTGTTCTCGTTCATAACTCATTTTATTAGTTATTACATGCACAAATACAGACTTCAACGCAAAGCTCTTCAAACACGAATGAACAAGAACGATTTATAGCATGAAGTTATGCGCACGTGTACAGTACGTGGGTTCCCCCCATGGCCATTAGGACATTAGAAGTGGTTGTAACCGCAGGGGACAAATGCCGTCCGACAAATTAATTAAAAATTTTTTCACTAATTACTATTATTTTAAGAAAATAGCAATTGGCAATATACATATTAAGGTAAAAAAAAGTTAATTACGGCAAAGAAAATTGTGGCCACAACGAACCGCATAGCACGGTATACATGGTGGCACTTAAGGTGTTAATAATTAATATATAAATACACCAATAAATGAATACATCAATATGAGGTGTCGCTATTAAATAACGAAACTTATGCACATGCACCAAACGTCAGCGACCTACAGCTGTTTATCGTAAAACCTCTTCTTTCGATTGCAGCGCCTTTCACTTCTGTAAACAAATTAGTATAGCCTGCCTTCGTTCCCATTAGAGTTGTTCTTTGTTTTGCCGGAAAAATGTTAAGTGTAACAATAGAACAACGAATTGTTGTGAAATTTCACATGAAACTTGGAAACACCGCAACTGAAACATAATTTATTGAAAGAAGTGTATGGCAATAAATTTTTATCGCATGTACGTGTTTCTGAATGGTTTAAGCATTTTCAAAATGGTCAAGAAGACGTTCACGATGATTCACGCCTGGTTAGCTCTTCCACGTCAAAACGGATGACAATATCGAAAAAATCGATAATCTGATTTGACCGTCTGATCTGACCGTCGGTTTAAGTATTCGTGCGATTGCTGAAACTAGGAATTGATAAAGAATCCGTACCGCAAATTTTACATAACAATTTTAACATGCAAAAAGTGTGTGCCAAAATGATGCCTAAAATTCGCACGTTTGAAAAAAAGAAGTTCGCATCTAACGTTTGTACTGACTCTTTCGATGCCATTGAAAATGATGGTCCTGAAACGAAGCACCAATTCATGCACTGGAAGAGCCAATCTTCATCGAAAACCAAAAAATCTCGAATGAGCAAATCAAAATTCAAAGCAATGATAATGTTTTTTTTTATATTTATGGGATTGTGTACCTCTACTGCGTTCCTGACGGTCAAACTATTAATCAATATTACTACCTACACATTCTTGCTGAACTCCGTGAAAGAATAAGGAAAAAACGACAGACGATCGCATTGTCTGTTAAGAGATTTCTAGCCAAGTACAGCATCCTAGTGTTATTAGCCGGATCTTGAGCCGTGTGATTTCTATGTATTTGCTGAGATGAAATCTGCATTAAACGGAACAAGATTTGAGTACGTTGAAGCTATGAAAAAGAAAGCGGCATGCGTCCTGAAGGAGCTGACAAAAAAAGACTTCCAGCACCGTTTCAAACAATGGACGATTCGCATGGAGTATTGTAGGGATAGAGGAGGGGTGTATATTGAAGATTATGATATGTAAATATGTATGAAATCAAAATAAAATGTTCTACAGCATCAGTCTCGTTATTTAATAGCCACATCTCGTATAGTGATAACTAGTCGTACACCTATAATAAAGAGTACATACATCACATTAAAGACTACCAACATAAGTAATATTTTTTTTTGTTTACTTCGAACTTCAGAAAATGCTATTTAGGAATGGAAAGCAAATAAATCAACAGAAAAACATCACATTAAAGATCACCAACATAAGTATCGTTAAAAGTCACAATAATAAGTTATAGATACACTAGTAAGCATCGGCATATCCTTCACTTTTAACATATCAATATCTATAATACCAAATTAAAACAATGATAATAATTAATATACTGAATATAATAATATACTTTTAACTACTTCAGAAAATTTCTGGCGAAATTCTGATAGCGGACAATGATTAACAATAAAATAATCACTACCGACATTTTATCAAATCATCAATAATTACTATATACCTACAAATGAGTAAATCAATTACCCCGATTCTACCGATTATAAATGCTAGTGAAAATTTCAATAACAGTAATCAAATATAGAACTTTGCTTTACCAAACACAAACGTAGCACATAAGCAACAAACATATTGAATAAATTGTGATACGCTGTTCATAGTTAACTTAGAAAGATCTGGCAAAGACAAATGCGAGCTTCACAGTTGAATAAGTCATTCTGTATCTAACCCCTAGCCAGAAAAACTACGAGTGTAATCGGCTAGAAGATTGACAACCCATAAACGACGTTTCAGTGGAATGTGATACAGAATAATTTTAACAACTAAGAAAGTTTTAATAATAAAATTAAAAAAGTTATACAAAATATAAAAATGTATAATTTGATAAACGATTACTGTTTCATTTCTTAATTTTAATTAAATATTTCTTAAGGTATTTCTTGATATCGGTCCAATTTTTTTTTTTAGGATAGGATTAGCAAAGATACAGTTTGTGCAAACTTCTTTTCGATTTAATGAATTTTGTTCAATGTGTTTTTTAAAATAGTCAATCACTACCTTACTTTCATTCTCCTGTCAATATATTTTCTTCTTGATTGAGCACCCTTCGTTTTCAATTCCAGGTGCATTTTCGACCATGTTGTTACTTGAAGCGTTTTCTTTTCTTTTCTTCTGTTCATTTCGACTTGCATGTGTATTTTTAACTATGTTGGTACTGGAAGCGTCTTCTAACACCTCTGCCATTCCACTTTTTTATCATTAACAGAATTACTTCAAATTTCTTCAGTTTCTAAATAAGGTAAATAAAAAAAGTCAGAATAATACATAATGCACTATTCACATTTTTATGCAGGACTACTCAAATTCGTAATATTCGATGGACATTTTTAGCAATAAGTTATAAGCGTCAGCATGTAATAAAAAGTACCAACCCGAAAACAGTCAAATTGATAATACCATATTTCATTTTCATTTGTAAATTCACTCTTGCATGCTGTAACATTCAGGTTACTTTCGATAGAAACTAGATAAGAAAGGAAAAAATTAATTTAAACTGGCAGCATAAATACGAATTTACCGCGTAAATTATGATTCCTTAAGCCATTGTCACGGAAAGTGCACTCATTGTGCCAGTGTTAGAGCACTGTTGCTGTTAGTGGCGGAAATGGACGGTGTAGAATTTCAAAAATAATTCGAAGTCAAGTGTGGCAGAAATAGAGGAGGCTGGAGCCTTGGTTTCCGCATGCTGCGATTCTTCTGCCACCTCGTCCTTCTCCATTTCGGGAGACCGAGCTAGAGGTGGGCCTAATTCGCAGCGTTAATAGCAAGCATCTTATTGAAAGGCCTTGATTATTACTATTACGACTAGGAATAACGAAGTTACCTTAACAATCAATTAAAAGACTTGAACGTCAGTTGAAAGACAAACCTATCAAAATGATGAAAAACATCTGAGGTAGATGGAATAATTAGATGAAGATCCCTTATCAAATAGTGCAATAAAACGCTAATTACAACGCGTATAACCAAAATCACCAAAAATGTCGTTTATTAAATTTCGATGAAAACAGTTGATCGGATGACATATACGGCCCACAATATGCCACAAGATAGTGAGTGTAATGCAGGTTCCTTGGTAGAAAAAACAGAAAACGATTTTATATAGAGTTCTTTGATAAAAAAAAGTTCGTCACTCCCGGGACACCCCCACTGCCGCCGTAAGGAGATATTCCCAAACAAGTTGGCGCAAACTGATCAGGCTTGCATTCCATACCTTATTCCGCAATATACTTATCAATTTCTTATTTTCAAAAAAAAATGCTTGAAAATGTTGTTACGTGCCAAGGGTCACTTTAACTTTTATGTTAAGTTTTTTGATATACGGAAGTTTCCCGCCATAATTTTCAAATACGCGAGACGCGGGAATTTTTAAATAGACTAGGCGGTACTTCCGTACGTCATGGTAGTGAGCTTGCGCAGTGAGTGTATCCCTAGAGGGATAGGGCAATACTAGACAATGGGGTGGGAGAGTTCTCCGCTTCTCTCGCAACAACGTGGCTTTTTCGCGAATACCTTTGTGTTAAGTACACGTTTTTGTCTTTGGTAACGTATCGTTAGGGTTATCTATGTAGTTCCTTGCCTAATTATGTTTGTTGTCTACTTCCATACCTTATTATCCTGTCCAATCCCTACATAGGTAAGAAATTGCTGCCACCGAGGACTACCGATCTTCACGCCTGAGGAGGACCTCATGTTTACCTAGCTAGCCGGAGCCGTTCCGTACGCTTTTGCTAGCGTCGACGTTCATCTCTAATTCCTTCGGGAGGAGCCCCGACTGGAGTGGTTAGAGGCCTGCCCGAGTGCAATTTCAGGAAGAAGAAGCAGGAGTTCTGATGTGAGTAATCCTTTACTTAATTTGTGCATGCCTTATTCTTGGTGTTAAAAATGTAGTAAATTTGCGTAGGATTGCGTAATATTGATGACATCATTGATAGTTGACGCGCCCTAAATCTGTATAAGAATGAGTGCAGCCAACTGTTGATAGTGTCTATTACACCATGCTACCGGTGTTGTAATTATCGAACTTTTAATTTTAACTACCGTTTGAAATATAACAATGTGCGCAGCAGCACTTTTGTTTCACTCGTCGAGATCTATCTAATGGCATGGGTTTCGGTTTTGGCAGGCTTGAGCCCACTTTGTATTTACTTGTGAATATGGCCCTTTGGTTCATTTTCATTTATTCATATATTTAAGCGATATAGAACGAATCTTGAACCAAAATCGAGAAAATGTATTTTGGTGAGTTGTGCCGGTTTTACCAGTGGCTATAAAGTATTTGATCCTACTCGAAATGCTGTTGTTGAATTAAGCATACTAAGGTAAATAGACCTCTTTTAGGTATAAATGGTAAAAAGGATAAAATTACTCCTTTAATGAATCCTGACGTTTTCAGCGATTAGGATGAAGAACAGATTTCTGAAAATGCTGTTTCGAGTAATTCAAATGACGAAGTTTTCGAAAATCAAAGATCACAAGTTTCAAGTATTAATGAAAATGTGGTTGATGACAGACGATCTTCTGTATGTAGCATAGTGCCAGGTGTTAATGAAAATTCTATCCAGTGGAAACGTCAAAAAGTTCCCAGGAAGAATAGAACTTGTACTGATGTATACTATTGGTCTAGCTTGGATAAATGCCGTTCGAAAAACGATGTTAAAAGCATCTGCATACAAAAGGGGTTAGAATATAAACCCAAATTGTTTTTTTCTTCTAATCCTTCTAAAAATGAAAAATCTGCAAAGCTTGTAGAATGCGATGATGAAAATAATAAAGACGTGTCTAAAAGTAATTATTATAAACAATGGGAAAAAACAATGTTGAAGAAATCTCCACAAGCGAAAAATGGGATGTATGGGAAGTGGTCTTTAAGTGACCTAATCAACAAATTATTGCTTGCAGGGGGATCTATATTTTTAAAATGAATGCCGATGGTACTATTAAACGTTTTCGAGCTCGTTTAGTAGCACATGGTTTTTAAGCAGACTTTTGGGATGGATTAGTTCCATACTTTTGCTCCTGTTGTAGACTTTAATTTAGTAAAGTTATTGTTTTGCTTACATTGGGATGTTAAGTGTGCTTTTCTTTATAATGATCTAGATGAGGAGATTTATATGAAATCGCCTCCTGGGTATAAAAACTTTGGGAACGACATGTTACGTTTCTTTCGTCCCTGAAATTGAAATAAATGGTCATTCAACGCCCTGTAAATTTTTTTAGTACATGCTACTATCATTTAGATATAGCAAATTACTCTAGCAATATAACTTATAACTTTTTACTTATAAAAAACGCTTGCTTCGGAAATATCACTATAGCATTTTTTTGCATATCGCATTAAAATATTTTGCCGTTAACGATTGTCAGGTGTTCCGAGCACTTTAAATATATACGCCCCGTCAATAGCTTTGTTTACTAAAGCGCTTGTTTGCCCATGATAAGGTATAATGTTTTAGCATGCTTCCTATGTTGAGGACGAATGTACTTCAAACAATAAATTCTTATGATCAAACTGAAAATAGGTAACTTATGTTACATCTACCTCTAAGAATCTGCAAAGCTGGTTAAAGATAATCGTAGTTGGTTAGGTACGCGTCCAAGGTTTTTTTTTGGTATATCCGAATCCAGTGGAGTGGAAAGCTTTTATAACCAAAGTGTGGGACTCTCCTAGCGGCATACCCACTAAAACCACTCTCCCTGGCGGGTGCGTCTGTCAAGCGGCTCCGCCGCACTACAGCCTAAAAGGCCTATTGTGCTGCATCCAAGAGGTTAATGACGTTTCATGTTTATCAAAGCACTTTACTCCGTTCTCGTGACAATCCTTGCTGTTTTGGAAATTATTCTTCACGTGGGTGTTTTGGTCGACAGAAAATGTTCCTTCAGAAACACGATTTCTGGGAAGTTTTTTCGGTACATGGACGTGTTTCATGTGAAACGATGATCGAAAGAAGGATCACTACTGTGCCGATTTTCCAGAAGTGAAGTTATTGAGGTTAAAAACGATGGCTTCCAGTTCAGTGATAAAAATATTGCGTGACTACAAGCGCAACGTTTTATTTTGTGGCGATTCTTTTGTTTTTCAAGGAATGTGCTTTGCTGTAATAACTTTTTAGTGTAAATGCTATATGGTTACAACAATCCGTCATGTCTACCCTAAAAATGAATAACGTCCTTTATATGAAACTTTGAGAATATATTAGCAACCAAATACCAGAACAAAAAAAATTATCTTTATTATCTTGGATGTATTTTGTTCGGTTTAGACGATTTGCGAGCCGTAGCTTGATATATAAGCAGATACAACAGGTATGTCCGGCCGTTATATTTTCTATAGCAGCCAATGACTTTAGTAACAATAAATTTGGTTTGGATTTGGTATTTTCTGGTTAAATTCCTTTTTTTCTAAGATTTGGTTTTGGCTTAGGAAATGGATTTCACCTCGCTCAAGGCAGTCGGCATGCACTGCGGTGACAGAATTATAGCAATTAATTTTAGCCCTCGCTATCTATAAACCTTTTTTTGCTTATATGATTTTTTTTAGAGCTATCGTACGACTCAGGTATAATGCTACCACTCGAGTCGACCGAGAGAATGCATTCTGCCAGTAGAATATGGGTGATCACGATAAAAATGTAAGTAGACCTAATTTTTTTGTTTGCCCAGAAACCGTTAAACTAATTAATAACAAAGATTTTGTTTATATATTTTCTTTTTCTTCCTATTTAATGTACATGTGAGATATTACCATTTAAATTACTTAATAGAAAATCTAGCAAGGTAACAATTATATTCTTGCTACAATAATTTTTTGATCAAACTGTTTCGACAACAAAGATTTAATAATTGTAAATGTAACTGAACTAAAAAACGCGCATTCAAGATTTTGTTTAAATATTTTCTTTCTATTTAATGTGCATGTGAGACGTTACCAATTAAATTACTTGACAAGGTAACAATTATACTTTTGCTTTAGTATTTTATGGTACGAAAATCGTTGGGATAATTTGTGAACTTAGAAATGTATTTATTATTTTGGTGAACATTTTTGTACCATAAATTATTCGGGATATTTTGTAGAAATTATTGTTTTGGTCACGAACTGGTTTTCTTTACTCGTGCAACAAGTTTTCTAATTAAAGGTTTGAAAAATATTTTTTATGTATCATGTTTAGATACTCCAGATCATTATAAATAAAATGTATACCTTGAGGTTTCCAATTTTTCTTTATGTGCGACCTACCTCACTCTATGACGCTTTTAGAAAAAACAGGCCCTTGATAAAATTTTAACTCATTTGCTTAATCAAAATATCATTCGTGAAAGTGACTCACGTTATTGCTCTCCTATAGTTTTAATTAAGAAAAAAGATGGAAAGTATAGACTTTGTGTAGATTTTAGGACCTTAAATAAATATTTAGTGAAAGATAAATTTCCGTTACCACTTATTCAAGATCATTTAGATCGATTAAAAGATAAAAATTACTTTAGTAAATTAGATCTAAAAAAACGCATTCTATCATTTATCTCTAGATGAAGAATCAATGCAATATACGTCTTTTATTACACCTTCAGGACAATACGAATTTTGTAAAGCTCCGTTTGGACTTAGCGCAAGCTGTAACAGTTCACCCCTTCTTCTGACCTATCTGTATCAGTCAAAGAAACAAGGAACGAGTTACCTAATACATATATATATTTTTTATACTTCACTTTAATTTCTAGGCGGTTACATAACCACAATAGTTACGCGCCATTGTCGTGTAACTGGCCCTAACTATGGGCGTATTACTTTTATTTTATTTAATATATCTGTTGCCTTTGTGTATTGTCTTTGTGGGTTGAATCTATCTTAATTTCTCTCTCCTGGTTGATCCTGCCCTCTCAGGGCACGTCTCGCAGTCAGCGTTAACCAAGTGGTTTCTGCTGTCTTGTCTGTATCGTTTGTCGTGCGCGTGTTCTAGGTGTCTATTTTTCCACCTAGTGGTCTGAATCTCGTGTTGTGTCTTAGTTGTTTTTTTTTATTTAGCCAACTAGGTCCGGTCTGGAGTGCTTGTCTGATGTTGTGTCACACATCGAGTAGTCGGTGTGGTCGTCTTTTAATGGTTTGTCGTGTGCCTTGTGGCGGTGCGACGTCTCGTATTGATGGATATGGTGAGTCGTCTATTGTTTGGTATGTTTTTTTGGCGTTTGTTCTACAGTATTCGTATACTGTGGGAATGTTTAGGTCGTTGCGTATCGTATCGTTTCTGACGAACCACCGTGCGCCGGTAATCAGTCGAAGGATGGTGTTCTGAAGTGCCTCTAGGCGTCGTAAGTTTGTGTTCGAAAGGTATGTCAGCCATGCCTGGAATCCGTAGGTGATGATCGGTCTTATGTGCGTTTTGTAGGTTCTGGTCCGTGTTTCTGTCGGTAGTTTGTTGTTAAATGTCAGCATCGGATGTAGGTAGCCTTTGGTCTGTCTTGCTTTTTTAAGCGTCTCGTCTAGGTGTTTGTGGAAGCAGAGGTTTCTGTCGATCGTCACTCCGAGGTATCGTATTGTGTTCTTCCACTGAAGTCGCTGCCCTCCAAACGTTGGCGGAGGATGTGGGTGTAGTCTGTGTCGTGAAAAAGTATGGCTTCTGTTTTGTCGACGTTGATTCGTATTTTCCATTTCCCTAACCAGTCGGGTAGGGCGTCCAGTTGGCGTTGTAATCTTTGAGTCGCTAGTCTGGGGTGGCGTGCTGTTGTGATGAATAAAGTGTCGTCGGCGTATAGTCTGCATTTGACGTTGTTGTTGCATGGTATGTCGTGTATGTAGGCGTTGAACAGTGCTGCCGAGAGACATCCGCCTTGCGGGACTCCAGCCGTGATGTGTATTTCGTGCGATAGCTGTCCGTCTACTCGTACTTGTAGTTTTAGGTCTGTGAGGTAGCTGTCCAGTAGCTGTATGTATTGTGGTGGTACTTGGTGAATAGTCGCTAGTTTGTACAGGAGTCCTCTGTGCCAAACCTTGTCGAATGCGTTCTGTATGTCCAGAGAAACTGCTGTCGTGACGTGAGCTTTGTTGTAGTTCTCTGCGATGTGGTCTATGACGTGTATTATTTGTAGTGTCGTCGAGTGATCTTCTCTGAAGCCGAATTGTTCTTGTCGGTCTCGTAGGTGATGTTTCAGTTTCTGTAGTAGTAGTAGTCGTTCGAAGATTTTTGATAACGCACTGAGGAGCGATATCGGTCGGTAGTGTGACTGGTTTGTCCTTGTTTTTCCTGTCTTGTGAATCATAACTGTGATTGCAGTCTTCCATGTTGTGGTATAATGTCGTTGTAGAAGTATTCCGTTGAACAGTCTCGTGATGTATGCTAGCGTGCGTTTCGTGATGTTCTTGAGTGCTTGGTTCGTGATATTGTCTTTTCCGGGTGCTTTTCTGTTTGCGTTGCTGAGGATGGTTTGTTTCGTGTCTTTCGGTGTTATAAGTGGTATGCTGTCTTCTGGGTTCATTTGTAGTATTTCGTCCATGGTTTCGTTAACTTGTGTTTCGTGTTGCTGGTGTGTTGTCGGGTTCGGTGAGTATGTTTCTTGTAGCGTCTTGGCGAGTATGTTTGCCTTTTCACGGGCGTCGTAGATTTTTCCGTCTGGTCCGTCTAGTGGTGCGTTGGATAGTCGATGTCTTTTTGTAAGTCCTCTGTTGAGTCGGTGTAAGTTCCCCTCAGTCTCGAGAACATTGTTGATGTGTTCCGTCCACTGTTGCGTGTTGTGTTCGTCCAGTAGGGTTTTCAGTGAGGCTTGTGTCGCGTTCAGTTGGGTTTTGATGGCTGGGTCCGCGTTATCCGCCATCTCCGGACTAACTTCCTTTTCTGCTTGATGATGTCGCGTAGGTAGTCAGGAAGTCGTGGTCTGTTGGTGTTCCGGATTCTTGTCGTTGTGCTGTGATTTAATGCTTCTTGTAACGAATTAGTGATGTATTCCGTGGCTGCGTCGATTTGTTCGTGTGTGTCGACGGTCGGGTTTCCAGAAGTTATTTTGTGCTGTAGGTATTCGTTGAATTTCCTCCAGTTTGTCGATGTGACGGTGTTATTCGTCTCTTGCATATGTGGCGTTGTGTGTAACGTAGTTAGTATCGGTAGATGGTCGGAGCTTAAGTCTTGTATCACTTCTGTCGTGAAGTTGTACGGCATGTTTTTCACTATCGTTATGTCTAGTACGTCAGGTTGATGGTCTGGATTCGGAGGAATTCTTGTCGGTGTGTCTGGTCCGGTGATGTCGAAAGTCTTTACCCAGCGAGTGAGTGAAGAGCGTAAGTCCGTCGCGATTGTTGATTCTGGAACCCCATGTGGTGTGTTTAGCGTTTAAGTCACCCATGATTATCGTGGCGGTGTCTCCGAGCATTAAGTTGTCGATGTCTTGCGTCGATAGTATTGTCGTTGGGCTTCGGTATACGGAGATGAGCCTGAGTAGTTGTCCGTCTGCGTATATTTCCACGCCTGCAGCATCTAGCTGCGTTTGCGAAAGGTCGAGTACGTAATGCGTGATTCGTCTGTGAATAAGTACGGCTACACCTCCGCTTGTTATTTGTCCTAGTTCGATGGTCCTGTCTTTCCTGTGCGTTGTGTAATTTGCAATCTTGAGTTCGTGGTTGCGGTTTAGTTTCGTCTCTCCAAGTAGTGCGATGTCGATGTCGAATTCGGTCAGGAAGTGTCGTAGTTCAGTTAGTCTGCGTTTAATTCCATTGGCGTTCCAAGAGAGTAGTCGCAGTTGTCGTCGTTTTCGGTGATTATCCATTAAGGATCGTGAAATGCCGTACAGTGCATTCAGTAGAAGCGGCATAACAGGTTCCCCAGCCATGTAGGTCGAGATGAGTCGTTGCGTCCACTGTAGTGCTTTGTTCAGTAGTGTCTTGGTTTTTCTGTCCTGGTCGGTGTTCGTTTGTGGCGTGACTGCTTCAGGTGCTGGGGCAGCTGGAGCAATGCTTACGGTGGTGTGAGGTTCCGTTGTGGGCGTAGCGGTGATAGTCGGTGTCGTTGTTTTTGTCGACTTAGTCTTCGTGGAACGTCTGCGTCTTCGTTTCACTCGCTTCTCGGGGGTGCTGTCCATGCTGACGTCGGAGGAGCTGTCGGTGTCTGCTGTACGGTGTGTGGTGGATGTCGTTGCCGTAACCGCTTCAGTCGGTTTTGTCGGTGCTTCCTGTGGGGTCTTGCGTGGTTGTGTTTTCTTATTACGGTCGACTCTCGTCCAACCTTCCTCTTCGTCTGAGTCGGAGCTGTCGGATGTATTCTGTGCCAGTATCGGTGCTGGTGGTTGGTGCGTCTTTTTTTTCTTGTCGAGTATTTCTTTGTAGGCTGGACAATTTCTGTAATTAGCGGGGTGTGGTCCTCTGCAGTTAGCGCATGTCGGTGTCGTCTCTCGTTTTTTGGTACATTCGGTGGCGTAGTGTTCTTTGCTGCACTTGATGCAGCGCGGGCGGTATCCACAGTTCAAACTGGAGTGTCCGTATCGTTGACAAGCAAAACCTTGTGGTATATCCACCCTCGATTGGAAGGCAGCAACCCTGACGCCGTGGCAGTATAGGAGTTCTCGGATTTCGTAAATCGTCTGTGATGTCGGTTCGTTTTTTAAAATAACCAGGAACTTGTTGCTATATTGTTTTTTCTTGGATTGTAATCTCGTAACGTGCTCAACATTGAATTTCCTTTCCAACAGTTCGTTTGTGACGTCTTCAGGTGTGATGTTCGCGGCTAGTCCTTGTATTACAACCTTAAGTTGTCGTTCGGTCTTCAGTCCGTAGGTATGAAATTCGATGGCGTGTTTTTTCAAATAGTCTTGTGCGAATCGGAATTCGTCTGCGTCAGCTGCGTGGATTCGTGCACCGTAGGCAACCAAACTACCTTTTGTATACATTGCTAAAGCCTAGTTACATACAACAAACACAGATACAAATATACAAAAAGCAGTGACAATAAAACCCTCAAAAACTGATTGTCACATTGTTCGTGGATAGATTACGCCATTGCTGAGTCAAATTGCCAATCCGTCCATCCTTTATGCTCGTGCGTAGGGGGACGATAAGGAACAACCAGGTATAAGGAACGATTAAGTCAAGGTAGAAAGAAACCTACTACCTGAAAAGGAAAGGCACACCACACTACAGATAGATGTTCTTGGCTTCAGGTCTCGTTGCATAATGGCGTCCTTTCACACACTCCGCACCTGCGCATTCTTCTGCGCAAACGCAACTGTCCGGAATGACGGAAATTGACTAGCCGCAATTTTGAGCGTTGCTTCCCGTCTATATCTGACATAAGTCAAAAACTTGACAATGTCAGATATGAGTGACAAAAATGCTAAACGTAATTGGAAGTTAGGTTTATGTATGGTTCTGTACACGATATAGATTTGTAAATTTCCCAATTATAGTCATCGGTCTCGGTGGCGTAGTTGGTAAAACACACAGTCCTGACAAGACTGAGATGGAAGTTCAAATCCTGTCCAAGACCTTATATTTTCCTTCTTTCAATTACTAACTCGATTTGAAATGATCATTTGGGCTTTGCATAAAAGTTTAAGTTATTATTTCATCTTAGAAATTGTAATACGATAGTATTTATCAACTTACCTTGTGTAAAAAAACTACCTAAAATATTTATATATTTAATACTTGTCTTATAGCCGCAATTTTGAGCGTTGCTTCCTGTCTATATCTGAAATAAGTCAAAAAAGCTTGATAATGTCAGATATGACTGACAAAAATGCTAAACGTAATTGAAAGTTCGGTTTATGTATGGTTCTGTACACGATTTAAATTTCTAAATTTCCCAATTATAGTCCTCGGTCTCGGTGGCGTAATTGGTAACACGCACAGTCCCGGCAAGACTGAGATGCAGGTTCAAATCCTGTCCAAGACCTTGTATTTTCCTTCTTTCAGTTACTATATCGTTTTGAAATGATCATTTGGGCTTTGCCTAGAAGTCTAAGTTATTATTTCATCTTATTAATTCTAATACGTTAGTATTTATCAACTTACTTTGTGTAAAAAAAACTACCTAAAATATTTATATATTTAATACTTATCCTATAGCCGCAATTTTGAGCGTTGCTTCCTGTCTATATCTGACATAAGTCAAAAAACTTGACAATGACAGATATGAGTGACAAAAATGCTAAACGTAATTGAAAGTTAGGTTTATGTATGGTTCTGTACACGATTTAGATTTGTAAATTTTCCAATTATAGTCATCGATCTCGGTGGCGTAGTGGGTAAAACGCACAGTCCCGACAAGACTGAGATGCAGGTTCAAATCCTGTCCAAGGCCTTAAATTTTCCTTTTTTCAGTTACTATCTCGATTTGAAATGATCATTTGGGCTTTGCATAAAAGTCTAAGTTATTATTTCATCTTATTAATTGTAATACGTTAGTATTTATCAACTTACCTTGTGTAATAAAAACAAGCTAAAATATGTATATATTTAATACTTGGCCTATAGCCGTAATTTTGAGCGTCGCTTCCTGTGTATATCTGATATAAGTAAAAAAACTTGACAATGTCAGATATGATTGCCAAAAATGCTAAACCTAATTGAAAGTTAAGTTTATGTATGGTTCTGTACACGATCTAGATTTGTAAATTTCCCAATTATAGTCATCGGTCTCGGTGACGTAATTGCTAAAACGTACAGTCCCGGCAAGACTGATATGCAGATTCAAATCCTATACAAGACCTTATATTTTCCATCTTTCAATTACTAGCTCGATTTGAAATGATCATTTGGGCTTTGCATATAAGTCTAAGTTATTATTCAATGCGTATTGTAATAACTCGAGTTATGTATCCCCCAATTGATGTATATATTAAAAAATAGAATAATTAGGAATTATTAGAATGTGTAAAAAAAATGTTAAGTGAAGTGCAACAAAGTTCATACAAGAACAATTTATAAAGTTTATTAACGTTCATGAGAACGGATGTACTACTTTGTATCGCAGACGATAGTGACACTGCAGATGTCAGGTCACAGACGGTCAGGTACCGTCATTACTTAAAAATTAAGATTACAACATTCTATTTATGAATAGTATTAAGTGTAAGCAGACATGAGGTCTGCAAGTTTCCACAGCCATGTGAGGGGGTAGGAACATTATAAAAAGCCCGGGAGCTCAAGGACCCGGTAGTCACTCTTCGAACTCCATACTTCGTTGTTCAAGCTACTCGAGTGAGCCGGTCAAGTATTCTGCTTTAGCATTGCAGTTGCTTAGACTACTCAAAATAGTACATTAATTAATTAATTAATTTTGAACTTAGAATAATTTGAATCAACTTGTCAAAATTCCCCAATTAATTTCTGTATAATTAAAATAAATTTGTTAAGAAGTTTTGGAACTGGTTTTTAAAAAGGCAGTTCCCAAGGCCCGAACCTTAACTCGCGTTAGTCATTCAATAGATAAATATTACGACAGTATAAACCGTTAAAATAAAAGTTTTCATAAATAATGCAATGTAATAAATATTTATTTATAGGTAGTGCATCTAGAGGACAAAAAATTCTAAATGGCACAAAAACACAATATAACGCAAAAAATATTGACTATAATACCAATCACAGCTTAACCTAATTGATACAGACTTTACCAGGAAATTGCATGTTTAAAGCTAATTATGTTGATACCAAAAATATCACTGCCATTGCTCGTATTAAATATTCTTGCTATTTGATCAACAAAAACAGATCAACCATAATTGGATCTATGAGAGAGCTCTTTAAACAGGTTACTGTTACGTGTATCCTTATCATTCACATGGAAAAAGACCATATTTAAAAAAAAAGGTTAGTCAATTACAATATTTACCAATTTATATAAAAATACTGCTGTGGCAGCATTCCTTCTAAAGGTGAGATCTTTCTTGCCAACCAGCAACAGACGAGTGGATCTAGGCATGTTTTTATAAGGGAAGTGTTGCTTCCATAGGACGTATTTAACAAAACTGTCTTGAACACTTTTGCAACTTAGGATTATAACCGTAATATGCCGGTGTCCATATAAAACTATTATATTTTAGTACACTAAGAACTAAGATGTTGATTAAAAATATGATTGCGCGAATATTTTTAAAATGTTTAGTACACCTACGTAGGAAACCCAGCATCCCGTATCCTTTAAGCAAAATATTATCCACTTGTTTAGCAAAAAATCATACCTGACTCAAAAATAACTCCTAAATCACTAATACTGTCTACGGTCTGAATTACATCCGTAATGGTGTAATTAAAATTCACCATGTTTTTGCATTTAGTGAAACTTATGAATTTGTAATGAATACAGGGCGTCATGCAATAAACTCAAACCATAAAACCAGGAAGTTATTTATGATAAAATACATATTTGAGCGGCTCAGATTCAAAAATTATTAAAACTTGTAACGATTTTATTTCCTATCTAGATGTGTTCATATAATTAATCTATTTATTTAATAATAAACAATATAATGCATAATAATGCTACACAATCCACTAAATAAATATTACCTATTGTCCAATAAAATATTAGCATTCAATTCAAATTAAAATTTAATTTACACGGTGACAAAATAAACTTTTCATTTAGTATCATTCCTAGAGCTCCATCTGTTAGGAAATTGTAAGGTAATCTTGTTGCCGAGCGGTAACTCGCTTGACCTAGACACTTCCAATACAGCTGTGGTGAAAGCAAGTCGAATTGTTCCTTGAACCCGAGGACAATGGTTTTTGCAGTTTTTTTCGTGTTGGAAGCACGTGCGATTTAAGTTGTTTTAGGAGAGAATGTCATCTCCGAAAAGCATTTTTGTATTGTCCACTTGCTGGAACAGCTCGTAGATGACGAGAAATTTTTTGGTTGAAGGACCGTAGTTAACAGTAAGTAGAATCGATTCTGTAACCATATAAAGTAAAGATTTTCAGTGCAACTTTTGTTATAACATGCAACTTTTGTTATAACATGCAACTTTTGATATAACATGCAACGTTTGATAATATTCGTAATTTTAATTTATACGTAAAGCAACTTTAATTAACATGCAGCTTGGTAATAATGTGAAAATTGGAAATGATGTTTAGCTTTGAAAAAACATACAACCTTTAGTTTACAGAAGCCTGGTTTAACGTAATTTTAATTAAATGCACAAGAAGAAAATATAGGAATTTACGCTTTGTTCGAGTGTGGATCTGGCGAGATTCAATTACTTAAAATGGATGCCGAGTATTTTTCTGTCAGATGGACATCTGGTATGTAGAAATTTGTTTTCGTATGTTAACTGAATTATGGACATAGCAGATAGATAATTTTTTGTTTAATCAAGTTATTTGAACTTCAAAATAGGTCAAGGACAGACTATAAATATATTTTTCAATATTAAGCAATAGGAATCTGTAAATTTTACATTTCTAAATCTTTTATGAATACACTGAAACTAGGGAAGATGTCATTATGTGATAGAGAAAGTAAATTCTTCTATTTAAGAAAAATTAGAAATTAAACTTCTATGTTTACTATTTCATTAATAACTAACTGGAATTATTTATCGTGAGGTTGTGGTAGATCTACCCAAACCAACATTTTTGTTATCAGTAAGTAACAGTTCAGAAAGCAACTTCAGGCTTAATCAATGTGTTAATAAAACTTGGCTAGATATTTCTTACAGAAATAACCACATTTAAACTGAACGGTACTGATTATATCCAGTGCCTTTGTAAATAATTTTCACAAATTAATTTAATCAAAAATATATAATAAATGAAAAGATATTTTGTAAAAAGCACGTTAACTGAATACAAGAGGAATAGATTTTTATTTTTGAACAAGACTATTCTTTTTAATTAGAATGAATGAAGGATGATTCGAATTGAATTTTAAAATTTTGAGTATAAACGCACAAACAGTGCTATTCTTTGTTTAATCTGTTCACAGGTGTAGCAGTGAAGTACAAAGGTCAAAGTCGAGCCATAAGGTAAGAAACTTGAGGGATTATGTTGTCTTTAATAAACTGTATAGCGGTTATAGAATAAAGGTTTCCGCATTCGCCTTGTACAAGGGACTTAAGTAGGTCTTCTCTGTATAGAGAAATACGGTGGCGCCTTATTCTTCATATTTTTGGTCGCAATCCAACCCCGACCCACAGCTCATGTTCCACCCAGAGCATATAGTTCGACTAACCGCTTTGCCTTTGAGATTTCCACAACTTTGGGGCATTTTCCATCAGAACTTGCCGTGGGCTCTATTCGCTTACTGGAAATTCTCGTAAATAAAATCCCATAATAAGTAGAAAAAGGCTATAAATAGCGCCCAACGTATAGGCCTCGATTGCTGTACCAATTGTATAAGCACATAACGTGCAGGCTTCGATTAACTTTGCTTGTTTACACTTGTTGATTCGTAAATCATTTACCCTAAGATTAATTTAGTCTATCGATGTTGTTCGACTGAAGTTTTAGTGCAGATTGTATTAATTGAGTTTAATTTGTAATTAGTTAGCTAGTCTATTCCATAATGGCTGTGACGTATCAAGTAGTTTATTTGCATAGAGATGAATTGGATTATGAATTGAGAATCCGAGGAGTTGTTAGCAGCAGACCGATGCAGGATAAGAGGAAAATGTTAGGTCGATTATTAGCTAAAGAAACAACAGTACCTGGTCGTTTAATTGATCCTTCCGCATATGTCGTAGAATATTCAGATGAACGTGATGAGAGATTGAGGTTTCGATAGAATCAGTAAAAAATGTTTTATTAGAATTTGAAGGTGAATTAGCAGACCCTACATTTAATAGGATACAGTCGAGATTAATACATCTTGATGGTCGAGTTAGGAGAATGAAAATCCCTTTAGATAATTCGGATGAAGTTACTTTATTTAAGAATGAATCGTTAGCAACTATTCTTACCATGGAGGCAGAGTTACATGAAAAGCTTAAGAAGAATGAAGATGTAAGCGCATATGGTGAATTTTCTATGAGAGAAACCATTCCAGCTGTTGTCAGTGCTCCTATTCATATTGTTTCATATTTAGTACCCCCTATTCCAATTGGTTCGTGGTTAGTAAAATTTTCTGGAGATCCAAGACAGGTTCATCAATTTTTGGACAGAGTAGCTGAGTTAGCACACTCGCGTAAAGTATCTGAAGAAGATTTATTTAATGCTTCTGTAGAATTGTTCACAGGTAACGGTTTAGAATGGTATCGTTGTGTTAGAAGTTCTTTAACAAACTGGAGTTCTTTGGTTATTCGATTAAAGGAAGATTTCTTACCATCACACTCAGAGGACGAGATTTGGGAAAAAATTAAGTCGCGTCATCAACATAAAGGAGAATCTGTAGTCATATATATAGCTCATATGGAGAATTTGTTTAGTAGGTTACCACAATCACCTGCGGAATGCACAAAAGTTAGAATGGTAAAAAAGAATCTATTACCTGATTTTATTTGTCAATTAGCTCTAACGGAAATTGATAGTATGTCAACGTTGATAAAGTTGTGCAAGAAATTGGAAGAAGCTTATGCATCCAAGCATAAATTAGTACAAAGTCCAGTGAAATATATTCCGAAAGCATTAGGAAATTCAAAATTTCAAGTTGAAAATAAGTGGTCAGCTCCCGTTAAAAACTTTTCAGCGCGAACTGGTCGTAGTTTTTATAATCAATCATTTCCACCTCAAATACAATCTCTTGGTAATAATAATAGCAATAATAATAATCTTTCTAGTAGAGTCCCTGTAAATAAATTTAAAATAAATAAACCTACATGTTGGAATTGTTTGGAAGAAGGTCATACATTTTGGAGGAGTAAGATTCATCGTAAAATATTTTGTTATAGCTGCGGATATAGTGGAGTTAAGTCAATAACTTGTCCGTCGTGTTCAAAAAACGAGTAGGTAGGCAGATGCAGAGTGGCCGGCATCATGCTTTTACGCAAAAGGCTACAGTTATGATGTGTGAACAGAAAAATTTTTTTGATAAAGATGATTGGTCAAGATGGCTAGGCATCGTTAAAGATTTTTGTCAACGGAACGTCAAGCCAAAAGCTGACGCGTTATTTGTAAGGAAACCTCAGGACAATCGTCCGTACATTATGGTAAAATTGTTGGATAGAGACGTCACGGGTTTGTTCGACTCTGGTTGTACTACTACCGTGGTTGGTTCATTAGCATTTTCTGTTCTTGAAGAATTAAATTTAAAAGTTTTTAAAACTGAAAAGAGAAAAGTTTCCACTGCGGATGGTGCTCTTCAAGAAGTTATTGGTTCAGTTGATTTACCTATTAGAATTGGAAGACAATATCGTATTATTAACGCTTTGGTTGTACCATCTCTTCCTCACACATTTATTTTTGGTAGCGATTTCGCAAAATCCTTTCGTTTAATAGCAGATTTCAAAAACAATACATGGCATATTCAAGATTATGATAATAATAGTATTTCGTATATAAGTCATTCGTCAGTACCCTTAAGTTGTAGTAATCAGTTACTTAGTTTAGATGATTTGTTGGAAACGCAGCGAGTAAAGGCACAATTAGCAATAGAATCCTTCAATGAAATTAGTAGTGAAGAGAGACTAGGGCGTACCGATAAAATTGTTTTAGATATTGATACTGGTGATGCAAAACCATTTCGTAAAAAACCATACGTCATGTCCCCCTTTATGAGTAAGATGTTAGATAAAGAGTTAGATGAGATGTTGAGATTAGGAGTAGTGGAAGAATGTCAGAGTCCATGGTCATCCCCCGCACTGTTAGTTAAAAAACACGACAGCGAGTACAGATTTTGTTTTGACGGAAGAGCGCTCAATGATATTACTAAACATGATAGCTACCCATTGCCAAATATCGATAGGATTATTAATTTACTTAGAGGTGCAAATTATATTTCTAGTCTAGACCTTAGAAAGAGTTTTTGGCAAATCCCACTTTCCGAAACATCTAAGGATAAAACAGCATTTAGTGTTATTTCAAGAGGGCAATGTAGGTTTGTCACCATGCCATTCGGATTAAAGAATGCTGCTCAGACGCAACAGCGTTTGGTTGATTCAATTTTTGGACCGAAGTTTGAACCACATGTTTTTTGTTATTTAGATGACATTATTTTGTGTTCAGCATCTTTTGAGGAACATTTGAAGTTATTAGAAACGGTGAAGGAACGTCTTAAGGAGGCAAACCTTACGATTAACTTGAAAAAGTGTGAATTCTTTAAGAAATCGTTGAAATTTCTTGGTTATATTGTTGGATCAAATTCCCTTCGTACAGATCCCGAAAAGGTTTCTGCTATGGTAAATTTCCCTAGACCTAAGACCACTACTGAGGTCAAACGTTTTTTAGGAATGTGTAGTTGGTATCGTCGTTTTATAAAAAACTTTTCATCTTTAGTGTCACCGATCAGTGATTTAGTAAAAGGAAGAAAAAAGGGTCAATCTATTGTTTGGACGTCCGAGGCTGAGGACTCATTTGTACAGATCAAGCAGGCTTTAGTTTCCGCTCCATTGTTATCACAACCGGACTATTCAGTTCCATTTATTGTCGAATGCGACGCCAGTGATACAGGGCTCGGAGCAGTTTTAATACAAAAAATCGATGATGTAGAGCACGTTATTTCTTATGCCAGTAAATCACTTACTCGAACTGAGCGAAATTATTCAGTCACGGAGAAAGAGTGTCTTGCTGTAATTTTCGCTATAGAAAAATTCCGACCTTGGGTAGAAGGTACCCGTTTCACTGTTATCACAGATCACTTTTCATTGTTATGGCTTAATAATATACAAAACCCAACCGGTAAATTAGTTAGATGGGCTGTCCGTTTACGACAGCATACTTTTGAGTTAGTTCATCGAAAAGGAAAGTTTAATGTAGTTCCAGATTGTCTTAGTCGTGCAGTTCCAGTCGTAAATCATGTGGATAATTTAGTTGAGATCAAGTTAGATAATGTGGATCCCTGGTATGTGTCTCTTCGAGAAAAAATTTTATCTTCACCTGATGATTACCCACAATGGAAAGTGGAAGATAATCATGTATTTAAATTTCTTTCTTCAAATTTACCACTCTCATCGAATGTAAGGGAATGTAAATATTTAGTTCCTAGATCACAAAAGGAAGAGGTTATTCGGATAAATCATGACCCTTCAGTGGCCGGACATTTTGGTTTTTTTAAAACCTTGGCACGCATACAAGAGAATTTTTATTGGCCAAGAATGCGTATTGATGTGTTGAAATTTTGTAAAAATTGTTTAACGTGTGGTGCACAGAAGGCATCGAATAGAGGACCCCTTGGTTTAATGGGAAAGGAAAAAGAAGTGAAGTTCCCTTTCCAGATTATTGCTATAGACCTCATGGGCCCATTTCCACGGTCCAAGGTTGGACACAAATGGTTATTAGTTATTGGTGATTGGTTCTCAAAATTTACGTTAATGTTTCCGTTATGTAATGCAAAAGCGCATTTAATAGAACGTGTATTGGAGGAAAAAGTTTTTTTAGTTTATGGTGTCCCCAAATTCATTATTTGTGACAACGGCTCACAATTTAGTGGAAGAAATTTCAAGGCAGTATGTAAAAAATATGATGTTCAAAAAATTTGGTTTAATGCAGTTTACTCTCCCCAATGTAATTTTGTGGAAAGGATAAATCGAACCGTCGGAACAGCTATACGGTCTTATATTAAAGAACATGATACTTGGGATATTGAGTTACCCCAAATTCAGTATGCGACTAATTCTGCAAAACATCATGCCACTGGTTATTCGCCAAATTTCTTAGTTTTTGGTAGACATGTTCCCGTGTCTGGAAGATTTTATGGTCTTGGTGTGGAACCCTCAGTTGATTCAGATATTATTTCTGGTGATAGACCTTCGTATGTGTTAGATCATCAAGGACTATTTGATATTTTTATAGACGTACAAAAAGGTTACATTTAGCTTACATGCAGTCTAGTAATTCATATAATTTAAGGAGACGTAACATTTCTTTCGAAGTAGGTGACAAGGTTTGGAGGTCAAATAAAGTTCTTTCGAAAGCAAGTGATAAGTTTACTGCTAAGCTTGCACCAAAATATGTTTTGTGTATCGTTAGAAAGAAGATTTCTAATTTGATTTATGAATTAAATAATGAAGAATGGTTCAAAGGCAGGCAGATGGCATGTTAAGGACTTAAAACCTTATTCAGAGTTCAGTAATGATATTGAGAAAGAAGATGTTTCTGAACGTTAATTAGTAATGTTGATATGTCAATTGGTTGATAGTATGAATTATTTCTGTCTTATCTTTTTGGTAAAGAGTTTATTTATTGTATTGAAATACTGTTTGGTAATCTAAAATTTAGATGTTGGATATGAAGTAAAGAAGGATAGAGAAATATTGTAGTGCAGTAAGGTTAATATTAGTCTGCGCTGAAATTGTTGGTTGCAAATTATTTGTTTAAGTTGAGATGTTATAAGTTGCATGTTTACCATAAAGGTCAAATGTCAGTAAGGGATGTTTATTTATACTTTTGGTGATGAATTTTGATAAATTTTGTATATTTAGTTAATAATTTCTTTTGGATTTATGTAGGTATGGTCATATTAATATATGGTGAATTAGGTATAAAATAATTCATTTGTTTCATTTAATTCGTTTAGTTTGGTTAATGAGTTGGATATAGCGTTTGGAAAGTAATATTGTAGTCAAGAGGACAATTGAAGAGAATTGTATTTCTTGAGATTATATTGGAAATCAAGTAGTTTGAGTCCAAGTTAGATATTGGTAAGAGACCAATATTGTTAGTAACTAAAATAGTTATGTTTATTATGAATATTGTGTGAGTTAGCAATGTTCTATTTTGTTCATTCATGTTTGAGTGAAATTTTTTTGAGAAGTAAGACGTGGTGACGTTTAACTTGTCTCTTCATAGGTAGAGATATTTCTACATTTTTGTTAGCATATGCATGCGGTAGATTGTTAAACATTCATGATTTCGAGACATGTTTGTTATTTTGGAAATATGTTTGTTATGGATCCCAATGGTAGTGGGAGTCCTTTTTTCTTTTGTAAGTATGTAAATTATGGTTAGTAAAGTAAGAGTATGTTTGTCATGATAATTTAAATCTTTATTAAGGAATTATAATACGGCAGTATTCTATGTTTCGTTTCTTAAGTTTTGAGTGTAAAATGAGTGATAAAATAACCCCGAATATGTGTTAAATAATAGTGAAACTTTACCGATTACGACTTCCCGAATTTGTCCCATTTTGGCGTGTAGTACGCGTAGTTACTGGTCACTCATTTACATGTATGCAGTATCTTAGTTGATTCAGAAGTTATTTTTGTTTTGGTATGTAAAAACTAATAATAAATTGTAAATACTAGTAATAAAATAAATAAAAAAAAAATTCTTTGCATTTATTCCGGAATATGTTCTCGAATTTTTTCACTTAGAAAGAGGCAGTGTAACGATTTTATTTCCTATCTAGATGTGTTCATATAATTAATCTATTTATTTAATAATAAACAATATATGCATAATAATGCTACACAATCCACTAAATAAATATTACCTATTGTCCAATAAAATATTAGCATTCAATTCAAATTAAAATTTAATTTACACGGTGACAAAATAAACTTTTCATTTAGTTGTTATAACATGCAACTTTTGTTATAACATGCAACTTTTGATATAACATGCAACGTTTGATAATATTCGTAATTTTAATTGATACGTAAAGCAACTTTAATTAACATGCAGCTTGGTAATAATGTGAAAATTGGAAATGATGTTTAGCTTTGAAAAAACATACAACCTTTAGTTAACAGAAGCCTGGTTTAACGTAATTTTAATTAAATGCACAAGAAGAAAATATAGGAATTTACGCTTTGTTCGAGTGTGGATCTGGCGAGATTCAATTACTTAAAATGGATGCCGAGTATTTTTCTGTCAGATGGACATCTGGTATGTAGAAATTTGTTTTCGTATGTTAGCTGAATTATGGACATAGCAGATAGATAATTTTTTGTTTAATCAAGTTATTTGAACTTCAAAATAGGTCAAGGACAGACTATAAATATATTTTTCAATATTAAGCAATAGGAATCTGTAAATTTTACATTTCTAAATCTTTTATGAATACACTGAAACTAGGGAACATGTCATTATGTGATAGAGAAAGTAAATTCTTCTATTTAAGAAAAATTAGAAATTAAACTTCTATGTTTACTATTTCATTAATAACTAACTGGAATTATTTATCGTGAGGTTGTGGTAGATCTACCCAAACCAACATTTTTGTTATCAGTAAGTAACAGTTCAGAAAGCAACTTCAGGCTTAATCAATGTGTTAATAAAACTTGGCTAGATATTTCTTACAGAAATAACCACATTTAAACTGAACGGTACTGATTATATCCAGTGCCTTTGTAAATAATTTTCACAAATTAATTTAATCAAAAATATATAATAAATGAAAAGATATTTTGTAAAAAGCACGTTAACTGAATACAAGAGGAATAGATTTTTATTTTTGAACAAGACTATTCTTTTTAATTAGAATGAATGAAGGATGATTCGAATTGAATTTTAAAATTTTGAGTATAAACGCACAAACAGTGCTATTCTTTGTTTAATCTGTTGACAGGTGTAGCAGTGAAGTACAAAGGTCAAAGTCGAGCCATAAGGTAAGAAACTTTAGGGATTATGTTGTCTTTAATAAACTGTATAGCGGTTATAGAATAAAGGTTTCCGCATTCGCCTTGTACAAGGGACTTAAGTAGGTCTTCTCTGTATAAAAAAATACGGTGGCGCCTTATTCTTCATATTTTTGGTCGCAATCCAATCCCGACCCACAGCTCATGTTCCACCCAGAGCATATAGTTCGACTAGCCGCTTTGCCTTTGAGATTTCCACAACTTTGGGCCATTTTCCATCAGAACTTGCCGTGGGCTCTATTCGCTTACTGGAAATTTTCGTAAATAAAATCCCATAATAAGTAGAAAAAGGCTATAAACTACAAACATTAAAAACAGATTTCAATGTTATGCAAACCTCACATAAAATTAAAAAATTGTTGTACATTGGTTATTAAAAATAATACCATTTAATAGTTCACCAAAATAATTACTGATATGGTTTACAATATATTCAGCCAAGATAAAAATATTGTTTTTACAATGTTGTTAAATACAAAAAAGGAGCCGATGAGTTAGTAAAATCCACAAATTTAGATGACAAGCCAAACAACGCCATAAAATTTAATGTTACAGTGTATTCGATTAGTATTGCTGAGGACAGAAAAAAACACGGACGTTTACTGAAGTAAATCACATGTTACCACAAGTACTTTTCTGGCGTTTATTCTATAAACTCAGTAGAAAAACTGTACATGACAAAACCTCCGACTGAACATAAGAAAGAGGGAGAAATAAATGACAATCGGTACATTCGTTAGAAAAAATAATTAGATATTCGCGAGCAGGTAATAAGAATAGATAAAATCTAATCATTCGAGCGCATAATATGGCAGTAACCCACGCTGTAGGGGGCCGTGCATGAAGGAGAAAGTTGGAAATGAACGAAACACAGCTTCAAGAAAAACAAATATAGATTGTACCACGGGGATAATAAACGCGGTGTGCGACAAATGATTGAACTTATCCTTGTACGTGCAAGGTACTTTCAATTCACATGTTAAAATCTGTTGAAAAGGGTATAAACCACGCCATTAATTTGGAATTTTGGTTTATTTTGTGTCAAGGGAACTGTTGTTTACAGGACGAGAAAGTGGAAAATGCTGATGGTTGTTGGAAATCCTGGAAATAAACGGTGAGGTACATTATGAGCTTTTATGTAACTTTTTAAAAATGTATAGGTGAGTGAGTCTTTAAATGTAATGGTATGCATTTGTGTAGTAGGAAATTAGTTAAAGTAAAGGTGGTTATTTTACTGAATGATAATTTCGCAAAGCAATAAATGTTGGTTATCATTTTAAAATTTTAAGAAGTATGTATGTATTAATTTTAAGTTTTTTTTTAATGGACAATGAAAGGAAATGGCAAAAAGCTTGTACAACTGTCTCCTATGTTTGCATTTCATGACATCTTCAGAAATTTGAATTTATAAATATTTGGGGTAAAAGGGTCCTGGCTCTGTGGAAAAGAAGGCCAAGAAGTTGCTCTTTCTTAGGTGGTGCGTAGCGAACTGCATTTTTTAAACCGGGTGATATAAAACTTAGATTTTGAAGGACTATTAGATTTTAACTTGTAATGAAACTCCCAGAAATTGGGTAAATCACACTTTAGTTTAAACTAAAAGCGGTTACAATGCAACATATATATATATATATATATATATATATATATATATATATATATATATTTTGTATAAAACGCTCAAATGAAAAAAAATTTATAGGTTTAATACTTAATTGTAACTACAAGAAAAAAGAAACCCGAGATCTGAATAAATAATTAAAATTGTTCTCATATAAAGAAAGACGTAGAACCCTACACTTAAGAGAGGAAACCGAACTGCTAAACTGAATGAATAAAAACTCGTGCAAAGTAGTTTAAGGGTGACGTAAGGACAAATAAAAAAGATTTGAGAATTTGTTTCTCAAGCTCTACCGTTATAAAAATCAATGAGGGTTGCATATCCAAGTTTAGTAGCAATAAATTAATGTCGACTCACTGTCGTTCAAGATGGAATGACCGTAAATTATTTTCTGAAGTAAAGGAATATGTGAGAAACCCCAACAAATGTCATATAAATTCATACGGGAAACGGGAAAACTTAGAGTGATGGTAGGATTATTGATGGATTAGACTTAATGTCTTTTTAGAATTTCTTTTAGCAATGCCTGGCCAGAGTAAGGTTATGGAATCTAGGTTTTTCGTTTAAGGAAAATATATTTGTATTTATAGTGAAATTAATTAATGTCAATAGAGCTTAGGTTTAGATTAAACTATATTTGAGTTTATTTAAAAACTAAGTATAAACAAATACATTTGTTAAGAATATCCATCTACCGCAATGATGGAATAGTACTTAGAAAATGCATTTTATTTTACAACTTTATTTAATTATGGCAAAACATAATAAGTGTTTTAAGATATTTGAAATAATGGAAAAAATTAAGAAACCGGAACAATGGAGGCATATGCTCGATAATATCAAAAGGGATTGCTGTGACTAGACTCCTCGATTATGACAAGTAGAATAAGCTTTTCAGGATAGTGATAGTGTAACGTAGTTTTTGGTACTTCAGCAATGTGTTTATCATTTTTTGACTATCTTTATTTTTTTAGTGTTTTTATTTCGAATTTGTTTATTTTCTTTTATAATTTCTTCCACATTAAACTACTCACACACTACTGCAGTTAGACGACGTACCCTTGTATTGTTACGGGGTTCCCGACCCTTTAGGAAAAATTAAAATTTATGAACATTACGCTCATTTTACCTGTAACACAATTTTCAAAAGGTTCTTCCTGCAACATGAATCTTTTTACTTTCCTATTTCTTGGGAATTACCCAGTTCGTCGAATTTATTCGTTATTGGAGGTTTCGCTATAAACTTGCTATCTCAACCCGTTGCGTGGTTTGCTCAAAAAATTACTGTACTACCAAAGTAATTGAAACTAAGCGTATATAGGTTTAGTTACAAAAATATTTTCAAAAAAAATTGTTTTTGACTTATATAAGAAATACTAAAAACTATTCTAGGAATTACTAAAATTTAAGGAACCGAAGAAACTAATAGATTAATAAATGAGTGAGAGGATAACTTTGCGTACCGTACGTCCAAAGAGAATCAATTTAAAGATAGGGAAAATCGGTAAAGGTCACAATCGGTTGAAGTCAAAATTAGGATGTCAACACTCATATAATACAAGGGGGGGTCATAGAGAATGGAAATATTAAAAAATTTACGACATCAAAAAAGTTTACATATATATATATATATATATATATATATATATATATATATACTCATATTTAGACCAGGGTAGAAGATTAAATAATCGCATCAAATAATTTTAATCACCGTGTATAATGAATATTATTAGATAATACGCTTTATTAAAACCATTAAGCATAAATAAATTCGGTCGTCTCAGTAAAATTAAGAAATTTAAATTATTTATAAGACGCTTTATATCAAAAGAAGCAGTATTGAAAAGCTCTGCGTGTAATGTAATTATTCCTAAACAAAGAGAAATTACGTGCAAAATTTATCTTAATTAACCTATTTTAAGTAACCGGTAGTAAAACAGAGTGTACACATAATAATTAATATTTAAGTTGTATTCGCTAAAAATGAAAGGATAGAAATCAATTTAATTGGAGTTAATTAAACTGTTAGTAACATATAATACCTATAAAAACTTGTGAAAATCCAAGATTAAAATACCACGGAATAAGGCTCTGAGAATTAATATTATATTTGAACACCTGCGTAGTTTAAATGTCACATTCGGCGTAAAGTTTGCAGATAATTAATGTTTCAAAGAATCTTGGGGAAAACGTCGCATAATAGTTACGAGAATTGCTAAAGCTGGGTTATTTCAAACTCCATGTGGACTAAAATAATCGATAATAAAGAATATCAATTTGCACCAATACGAACAGGTTAGAGAAGGAAAGAGAAAATGCGTCAAGCAAAGACACATATTGTAAAAGGCGGATTTAAACAACGTCACGAGGGTCACAATTGGTTGAAAATAGGATGCAAATATCAGAGGTAGAACAACAATTTCTGTACAAAATTAATTAGTTTTTCTCGGACATGCTTGCGTGCCGTGTGGAAATTTTCTGAGATTTAAATGGGGCGAGTGAAAATTCGTAAAAAACGACGTGCGAGCGACAGACTGGGAACATGGCATGAGAAATTCTTTAGAATTACCCGTTTTGGGGAACAGACCGACAGACAGGCTTTTTGCTATATATACCGAGATGAATATAAACAAGCCCTCTTAGACTTTTGACGATTCGATGCGTTAAAAGCTCGTACATACGCGACTTGATTGAAGATGTTAAACCGTGCATTTTAGTTTGATTAAATAATTTAAAGTTTGCTCGTATATTTTAGTGATTCAAAATAGCTTGTTATTTACGTGCTAACATGAATGTACTTCAGTGCACTTAGATACAAGGTAATAAAATTTAGTTTCACTGTACCAATTAGCAAAATTTACAACGACGAATGTATACACAAAAGTAGGCAGTTTTGGCGTATATTGGTGACAGACGCATGAATTTCTTTGCTATTTTTCGGGGGTGTTAATAATTAAATGGTTCAAATACGTGTCTGGATCCATGAAACAAGGGTCAGATAAACACAGATGAGTTCCGGAAAGGCCCAGAAACGACTTTGAATGGATGGTGATGGAGAAAATTTTAAAAGCGTAGAGAATCAGAAGCCGTAAATATAATCCTGTTGAATGGTGTGATTAACTAAAGAAACGATACTTTGAAGCTACGAGGACAGTAACCTTCAGGTAAATTATGCCATTTTGTTTGACATTTTTGTGTGTATTGAATGACTTTATAATTGATTTACTGTAAATGGACATTAGTGAAATTATACTAACCATAAAAGTTTAATTTTAAGAGGAAATTTGCTTGTTTAAGTAAAAAGGGGTATTTTGTTTTGATGTTCGGGAATATGATGAAAATTTGGGTATGTCTTTGAGCTCAATTAGACGAACCTGGTTAATTAACGTAAAGGGGTGGTAGATGCTCCCTTTATACTCAGACTCCGGTCTGCCTATATTGTTATATTAATTAGTAGGCATCCAACAAGGACTTTAATTCAGGATGCACATTAAAATGATAATAAAATTAATAATCTTGAAATTTTTTTGAAAACTGAATTTTATGCTGAAATTTAATTTGAAAATTTAATGTATTCTGAATATTGATGTAAATAGAGTTAACGTTGATGTTTGTGGTAGGAATGTGTTGTTTAATTTTATGAATGAGGAGGTTTATAACATTAGGTGAGCAGCCGAGGCGAAAAGCGTAGTTCACGGATTTTAAGAGGTTCACAGCCGTTCATGACGCCCAATCTGTGGGACTAGAATTTTTTTGTTGAAAGGACCCAGTTCCCGCATTCAAAGGAGTATATCACAACATTCTTTGGCGACCCAAAAGTGAGGCTCGAGTTCCAAATAAAATTTTTGTGATTTTATTCCAGGAAACTGGCGATCTGAGAGAGAGAGTTTTTGTGTGTGTATAAATTTAAGAGTATTTTAGAGTGTGTGTGAGTGATTGGAACGTATGCAGAGAAAAGAGTGGTTAAGGAGTCAAGGAGTGGAAATTGGAAGTGACGATAGTGCATTGTGTGAGAAAATTTCGAAAATGGAAGAAGCTGGAGGCAGTAGAGATCAGTCGAGGACGGAATCAGGAGAAACAGGAAATGAGTTAATGATGAGAATGTTAGAGGAAATGCGATTAGCTAGGGAAGAATCGAATAGAGCGATGGAGGAGTCTAACAGAAAATTAGAACTGCTAAGCGATGAATCTAATAGAGCTAGGGAGGAGTCCAACCAAAAATTAGAGCAGATAAGCGGGAAAATTGAGCAGTCGACTAAAGAACTTACAGAGTTTAAAAATAGTCTTACCATAAAGATGGGGGAAGTTGAAAATAGGGTTGAAAAAAATGAGCGTGATATTACAGGTCTTCGACAGGAAATGGGACATTTAAGGTCCGAAGTACGCATTTTTTGTGAAGAAGAGATTAATGTAAAAATGACTGAAGTGACGGACTCATGTAGGGATCAGTTAGGCAGGGTAGAACGCGAAGTTAATAGTATCAAATACAACATGTCAAATTTAACGGGGGATGGTCCCAGATTTTCTACAGGTGGAGTATCATTGGACCAACACATGAAGTTTTATGGAGATAACAGGGTAAATCCACAAATTTTTATTAATAGTGTAAGAAATCTAGTGGGAAATTTATTTGACGAACAGACTAAACTAAATACGATAAAGGCTTTATTAAAGGACAACGCGGAAGCATGGTACAATTTAGTAGGACAGGACATAGACACGTATCAGGACTTTGAAAACAAATTTTTACAACATTACTGGAGTGATCACAAACAGGATCAGATTAGGGACGACTTGATTACAGGAAAATTTAAGGGAGAGTTTGCAGGTTCTAGGAGCAATATGCCATCCGCAAGTACAGTGTGGCCAAACAACTGAATCCACCATTGACGGACAGACAGATTATCAAGTACCTATCACGACATTTTGAACTGGAAATTAGACAACACGTGGCCTTACAAAACATCACAGAACGGGAGACATTTTAGAGTATTTGCAGAGATATGACGATGTATGTGTAGGACGGACAAGAGAGATACGAGAACGAAACGTTAACACAGTTAGGTTTGACAACAGGACACCGAATTATCCGAGACGGCCTGACTACAACAGAAATTTTCGACCGAATTGGGAACGACGAGGACAGGAATACAGAAGTAATAGTGCGACTAGGGGACCGACGCCAAGACCTAGTTACACGCGACAGAACAGTTTACCGGAGGTAAACAGGACTGTGACCAGCACGCCGAATAGAGACAGGGACACGGATATTAACACGAGGAGGACGTACGCACAGGTTGTAGAAGGACAACCAGGACCAAGCACGGAAAACAGGATGAGACAGGATTTTTAGAACGTGACAGACCACTAGATTTCTGTGTAAATGTATACGAACATCCACGTGAATTTTTCAAAATTGAGGAGGAAGTAGAGCCAGAAACTGAGGAAAAATTATGTTTGCCAATTATTAATTTAGAAATTTTGGAGAATAATGTAGAAGTATTACTTGATACAGGGGCAGAGGCGAGTTTAATATCGGAGGAATTCGTCAGCAAAATTAGGGATAAGGTTTGTGATAGAATTATGCCTATAAAACGTAGCCATTTAGTAGCTCCAAATAAAAAGAAGTTTGCTGTAGTAAATAGTGTTGTGGTGCTTAGGATAGATATAGGAGGTTTAAGCTGTGAACAGGAGTTTGTAATTGTACCTGGACTGAAGTTTCAGAGCATTTTAGGTGTTGACTGTATGATGAAGTTAGGGGTTTTGATAGATATGGAAAGGAAGGTAATAAGGATTAAGGATAGGGTAGTGCCATGGAAGGGCAGTTATGAAGTCACAGAGGATGACACGGGGTTTAGTATTAATGTAGTAGAGGTAGAGGATGATGAAGGTAAACAGATCAACACAATAAGATGTCCAGAGGATAGGAGAGTACAAAAACATGCAGAAGTAGTGGAGGTAGAAGCAGCATATCAGGAGCAGGTGAAGGCGAAATTAAGTAAAGATGGCAAGTTTGTTTTTAATAAAGTAGATTTAAGGGATTCATTCTGGCGGATTCCATTACACAAAAATTCTAGAAGGTACAAAGGATTTTCCGTAGAGGGAAAAATCGATAATTGTAAGGTAGTATCGTTTGGTTTGTCGGCAGAAAGAAAAAAAATAGTAAATGAGAAACAGACAAATGTAGGGACTGAAGAAGAAGCTGTATTTAAGAGTCAGGATAATAGGGATGATAAGTTTATTGTATGTGAGATAATAGGAATGATAAGTATAGATATAGAAGGGGGAGAGATAGGGATGAAGAGTATTAGGATGGTAAGAAGAAAGACATGGAGGGTCAAGAAGAGAGTTAGATTTAAATAGGATTGGGATAGAATAGGTGTATAGAGAAGAGTAGAAGTAGGTGTTTATAGAAAATAAAGCTAAGTATAGGATAAATATGGGAGATAATTAGAAATAGGTTTAGGATGAGAATAAAGAGTAAATGTAGGAAGAAAAGAAGATAGGTTAAGTATAGATATTTCATATAAGATTAGAGGAGAGTTAGGAATATAGGATAAGAATAGGATAGGTATATAGAATTAGTTAGGGGGAAGTAAAGTATAATGAAGATTAGTTAAAAGTTAGAAATAGGATAGGGATATAGGATAGATGTAAATATTTTTTGGGTTGGATAAGTTAGGTAAGTTAGATAGATAAGGGTAGAGAGAGATAGGCAATTTTTTTTGTAATTTTTTTGTCTAAATGCTTTATATTTGCATTCAAATAAGTGGGATTATTTGTATTCAAATAGGGAAAATACTCATATTTAGACCAGGGTAGAAGATTAAATAATCGCATCAAATAATTTTAATCACCGTGTATAATGAATATTATTAGATAATACGCTTTATTAAAACCATTAAGCATAAATAAATTCGGTCGTCTCAGTAAAATTAAGAAATTTAAATTATTTATAAGACGCTTTATATCAAAAGAAGCAGTATTGAAAAGCTCTGCGTGTAATGTAATTATTCCTAAACAAAGAGAAATTACGTGCAAAATTTATCTTAATTAACCTATTTTAAGTAACCGGTAGTAAAACAAAGTGTACACATAATAATTAATATTTAAGTTGTATTCGCTAAAAATGAAAGGATAGAAATCAATTTAATTGGAGTTAATTAAACCGTTAGTAACATATAATACCTATAAAAACTTGTGAAAATCCAAGATTAAAATACCACGGAATAAGGCTCTGAGAATTAATATTATATTTGAACACCTGCGTAGTTTAAATGTCACATTCGGCGTAAAGTTTGCAGATAATTAATGTTTCAAAGAATCTTGGGAAAACGTCGCATAATAGTTACGAGAATTGCTAAAGCTGGGTTATTTCACACTCCATGTGGACTAAAATAATCGATAATAAAGAATATCAATTTGCACCAATACGAACAGGTTAGAGAAGGAAAGAGAAAATGCGTCAAGCAAAGACACATATTGTAAAAGGCGGGATTTAAACAACGTCACGAGGGTCACAATTGGTTGAAAATAGGATGCAAATATCAGAGGTAGAACAACAATTTCTGTACAAAATTAATTAGTTTTTCTCGGACATGCTTGCGTGCCGTGTGGTAATTTTCTGTGATTTAAATGGGGCGAGTGAAAATTCGTAAAAAACGACGTGCGAGCGACAGACTGGGAACATGGCATGAGAAATTCTTTAGAATTACCCGTTTTGGGGAACAGACCGACAGACAGGCTTTTTGCTATATATACCGAGATGAATATAAACAAGCCCTCTTAGACTTTTGACGATTCGATGCGTTAAAAGCTCCTACATACGCGACTTGATTGAAGATGTTAAACCGTGCATTTTAGTTTGATTAAATAATTTAAAGTTTGCTCGTATATTTTAGTGATTCAAAATAGCTTGTTATTTACGTGCTAACATGAATGTACTTCAGTGCACTTAGATACAAGGTAATAAAATTTAGTTTCACTGTACCAATTAGCAAAATTTACAACGACGAATGTATACACAAAAGTAGGCAGTTTTGGCGTATATTGGTGACAGACGCATGAATTTCTTTGCTATTTTTCGGGGGTGTTAATAATTAAATGGTTCAAATACGTGTCTGGATCCATGAAACAAGGGTCAGATAAACACAGATGAGTTCCGGAAAGGCCCAGAAACGACTTTGAATGGATGGTGATGGAGAAAATTTTAAAAGCGTAGAGAATCAGAAGCCGTAAATATAATCCTGTTGAATGGTGTGATTAACTAAAGAAACGATACTTTGAAGCTACGAGGACAGTAACCTTCAGGTAAATTATGCCATTTTGTTTGACATTTTTGTGTGTATTGAATGACTTTATAATTGATTTACTGTAAATGGACATTAGTGAAATTATACTAACCATAAAAGTTTAATTTTAAGAGGAAATTTGCTTGTTTAAGTAAAAAGGGGTATTTTGTTTTGATGTTCGGGAATATGATGAAAATTTGGGTATGTCTTTGAGCTCAATTAGACGAACCTGGTTAATTAACGTAAAGGGGTGGTAGATGCTCCCTTTATACTCAGACTCCGGTCTGCCTATATTGTTATATTAATTAGTAGGCATCCAACAAGGACTTTAATTCAGGATGCACATTAAAATGATAATAAAATTAATCTTGAAATTTTTTTGAAAACTGAATTTTATGCTGAAATTTAATTTGAAAATTTAATGTATTCTGAATATTGATGTAAATAGAGTTAACGTTGATGTTTGTGGTAGGAATGTGTTGTTTAATTTTATGAATGAGGAGGTTTATAACATTAGGTGAGCAGCCGAGGCGAAAAGCGTAGTTCACGGATTTTGGAGGTTTCACAGCAATATATATATATTGAAATGTATGGTTTGCTTGGGTTTTAAGGTCATTTAACTTGAATAAATATATATGAAAATACAAATCTGTCATCTTTATTTTTTACATAACAATTCCACCAAACGTTTCGGCCGTAAGTTCCAGCCTTTCTCAATGGTTCAAAGAAACCTCGTACATTTACTAAGAAATTAAACCTCTTTTATGGATCATTACAATTTAATTAAATTGTAATGATCCATAAAAGAGGTTTCTTTGAACCATTGAGAAAGGCTGGAACGTACGGCCGAAACGTTTGGTGGAATTGTTATGTAAAAAATAAAGATGACATAGATTTGTATTTTCATATATATTTATTCAAGTTAAATGACCTTAAAACCCAAGAAAACCATACATTTCAATATTACAAATATCAAGGTCAAGAAATATAGTAAAAATCTATCATTTATATATATATATATATATATATATGTATATAAGATAAAATGAAAACTCAACCTTTTATGTAAAGTTGAATTACCATTTCAAATAGAACTGGTAATTGAAAACCGTTAAAAGAACAGCTGCAGTAGGATTTCAAACTGCGACCATTGATTTGTCGGGTCATCGCACTAACCAACTGAGCTATGCAGCCAATTGATTCTAAACAATTCAATTACCGGTACGATTTAAAATGGTAAATCAATTTACATAAAAAAGTTGGATTTTCATTTCATCTTATAGACAAACATGCATGTGTGTTGAAGAAAGATGTCAGTGAATGTAGCGACTGTTTTAATTTGTAGGATTGTTTATAATTATTTTATTATAGTTGTGATGTTAAAATTTCGTTGTTTCATTATGTCTGAGCTAGCGAGATAATACGGACTTCCTCAGGTAAGAAGCAATTACATTTCATTTGCACTACAATCATAGCACATTTATTAACGACCAACACTTGAACAGGATTTTAACTAGGCTAAACCATAAAATTTTATTGGCCCCAGTGGCCCAGTTTCGTGTAACAGAACAAACTATCTCAGACCAATATCTCTGAAGAGAAAAGCTGTATAAAAAGCCTTAAGTTTTGCGCTAAAATACTGTCTTACTTCTTAAACTAATTTTTACTATCAACGACCCTATTACAAGCATCTCGGAGGATGGAATGAAAGTGACAAAATTATCAAAACCGTTTATAGGAACGATTTGCCTCGGAAAACCTTATCTGCACGAAATTATACCAAAGAAGATAGATGCTTAACAAAACCAAGACAGACCACGAACGGTGTTATAAAACAGCTTGGAAAACCTTAAAATATTTGAAAATAACAAAGTATTTACTTACAATTTCTACTGTTAAAGTGCACTTTCAAACGATAATCTTGAGTATCTAATGACGTTCACAACAAGATTTTAAGTACCTGAAGTATAGACTATGAAATTTAACCTTGCAATAGAATTAACTTGAAATAACGGATTGTTTATTGTTTATTATCCTTAACTAAAAATTTATTATGAATATGAAAACCTATTTAGGACTGCAAATAAGTAGTTTTAGCGAATTTTTTTTTCTTTCTTACATAAAAATGATTACACGATATATTAAAAATCGTAGAACGGCGTCAATATTTCGGTTTTCGTGTGATGGTTTAATTAAGTGTATTTTGTGGCATGAATCAAATTACATGAAATTTCGAGCCGCAAGGTCACTCGGTCCACGAGGCCATAGGCGATTGCCCACGTGGCTCATGTCTTACACCGCTTCTGAATCCCCTTTAACACGACGGCAGTGTCTGGAAGAATTTAGTTCGTTATTTGGGAATGAAGCATCGTCCACAACTATAGCTTGCAATGATTCGCAAAATTCAAGGATTGAAGACAAGCGTCTGATGACGATAATCACAAAAGTTGTTCATGCAACTTTGTTGTCGCAAAGAATATCGATACTCTACGTGATATGACTATAGTAGATCGGTATGTGAGATAAAATTCGAAAGAGGTAATCCATAGCCATTGTGACGCAACAAATACAGGAGATTTTACACGATGAGTTGTATGTCAAAAATGTTTACGAACAATTTGAAACATCTGCAAAAACAGGCATATGTCAAATCGTGCAAGAAAAACGTAAAGGTTGGACGGCGGTCGTTTAAATTCTATATGTACGTGGTGTGCTCAATATATATCGGGAACTGACAACACTAGTGTTGCTAGGTGCGATCTGACGGTTCTACCCTAAAGTTTGACATTTTTGACAGTATACATACTTATAACATTTTGTCAATGAACACTATCTGTTTTGTTTTGATTAAGTTGAAAATTTCGTCTCGGCCAAGAAACTATTTTACGATTTTCCAACGTGAATTGTCTCCACCACAGTGTCTGAATCAACTTATTTCGACTAAAACCACTGTATATCATTGGTATAGTGAATTTAATCGTGGTCGTAGTTCGTTAGCGGATGAATTTAAAGAAGGTCGTCTAAAATCAGCTGTTATGACAGAAAACATCGATACTGTACGTGATTTGATAATGCAAGATCGTTCGTCATGTGACTTATCGTGAGATTCAGGCATCTCTAGGCATTAGTATGAGAAGTATACATTCGATATGACATGAAGATTTAGCTGTGAAAAAACTATGTTTGCGTTGGATCCCACATAATTTGATAATCGCTCAAAAAGAGACCCGTGTCGATTGGTGCAAAGAAATGCTAAAAAAAATACGATTGCGGTGCATCAAACGTAGTGTATAACAACTACACATGTGACGAATCTTGGATTTATTCTGCATGGGTCTTCAAAGGTAAACGAAATTCAACAAAATTTGTTCGCGCTCGAAGCACTCCAAAAAAATGGTTGCCTGTTTTTCGAATTAAATGGACATGTCACGAACGTTACTTTAGAGGATCGTAGAACAGTTAATTCTGCTTGGTATACAACCATTTGTTTGCGACAAGGTTTCTCAGAAATAAGAAAAATTAACCGATGATGCCGAATCATTCTCTATCATGACAACGCGAGCTCTCATACATCGGCTCAAACAAGTGACTATTTGAGCACTCAAAACATCGATTTCATGGGTCATCCGCCGTATAGTCCTGATTTGACACGTAATGATTTCTTTTTGTTCCCACATGAGTTATATATCCCGCAAACCAATACATGTATAATTAAATAGAAATTGTTAAGAAACTTAAGTTAGATGCAACATTGTATTCAAGATTGCGTTCAAAACTTATGTTTTGGAGATATCTCAATCAGAATGAAAAAATGCTATGAAAATTGGTTCCAACGTATGCAAAAGTGTATAAATCATTGTGGAGAATATTTTAAAAAACAGTAAAGAAGTTTTCACGCCTTAAGTTTTGTTTTTGTTACTTATTCCCGATACATATCTAGCACTCCTCGTCACATCGTAACAGATGAGGAATTATGGATATATTCATATGAGCTTGAAACTAAACAGAAATTAACTTCACTTCAAAGTGAACCTAATCCAATAAAAGTGTGTGTTGTCCAAGTGTTTATGAAAAAAAGTTGCTTGTTTCTTCACATAAGCAGATCATGTTGCAACTGTAGCATCGAAGGATAATTAATTCTAGAAGTCGCCAAAATTAGAAGAAACAACGCAAACCGGCGAATCAATCTTCATCATGATAATGCAACCGCGCACACCGTCGAGTTTATGACAAGTAACAACATCGAAATAATGACTCATTGTTCATATTCGCCGGATTTACCGCACAATGAGTTTTTATTTTGATACATCACCAGAAAGGGTCATTCAAACCTTTAATTCGCTTGTTTCGGAGGAAGTTTGTTTAGAGTGGTCGGGGAACGTTTTAAAAAGCAATTTACCTAATGTCGTGTGCAATTTGATTTATATTTTCCGCGAGTTTTAGCAGTGACCCTTGTAATGGGCAGATTGATTTATGTGTGTATAATCTAAATTCTTCATTGCACAAATGCAACCGCGAATAACTAATATCTTATGCTTTCCATATGGTTAAAAACATTGAAATTTCAATATAATTTATTTATTGAATTAACTAAACGAAATTAGTTTACTTTTAGTTGATAAATGAAGTTTTGGGTGGTTAAAAAGAAATATATACAGCTGTATTATTGATTATCGTTGCAAGGACATGTACACAAATCCTTTGTATTTGCTTTAATTGTATAGAAGCACCCTTCTTGCAAGTAATATTGTACTTAAAATCATTAGCTACTCACCCTTCATAACGCTTTGCTGTTCAGTATAAATCTAGTGCTATACTTTGAAAGCGGTTGGTTGGTTTACATATTTTTTATTCGTTACTAAAAGCTTAATACTTGTTTGAGGAACAGTTATAATGAAATGTCTATTAAAATAATATTTTCATAATTTATATTCTAATGTAGATAACCGTATCGTAGAGACAAGGAATTTAATCGATATGTCGTTCAGCAATTTGCGAATGAATTAATGTAAACCCAGCGCATAATAAATTTAGAGCTTCTTGAAAATACCAGAATACCTCTTATAATTTCTGTAATCCTGATACGAAAACACATGTTTTAGAAGTGCACATTTTAGTTAGTAGAGTACTCTAGCGTTAAAATTCTATATTATTGATGTGTAGCTATTTCTAAAAAGAAGTCTGTATCACTACAGATTATAGCTACCTATAAATTGAATAGTATTTTAATGTCAGTGGGACTATTTACCGCTTGAATAAAAAATACAAAAAATTATTGACTTTTCAGTGAACAGATCGTTAATCAGATATTAAAATCTTTTGACGATGAAAAAGCTCTCCAGAAAATAATGTATTTAATTTGCGGTTAAGGTAATAATCGTAGTATAGAGAAGCGTTAATCGGCCTCAAGAATCAAATAACTGCTAAGTACATTTGTACTATTTAAAACTGATATAGTTATCGCCATCGATTGTGTACAAGTTATCAATTAGTCGAAACAATAGAATTTTATAGAATAATAGAAATCACACAATATATCTAACCTTTTTAGTTATTTTTCCTATTAAGTATTCTGTATAACCAGTGTGAAGTTAGCAGCCAAAACTAAGTAGTTACTTTACCAAAACAATCAAATGTAGGTGCCATAAAAATAACTTAATACGGAGTTTGATAATATTGTAACATGACATTTTTCTAGTGCACCAATGTCAAGTTACAGCTCTGTGAATCACGTGGATTCACTTTTCAGATTCCTATTTTTATGTAAATTTTATCTCATAAGTTACTTGATCTTTTGTCTGGATGTTATTAAACTTGCCTATATGCGTTTAGTTCGCTCATGCAACATACGCTTTATTTAAATATAGTGCTATGCTTGTACTTCTAATACATTTCTTTCTATATTTTAGTCCAGTATTAAAAGTTGCTTGCGTTATTGATTTTAGAAAATATTTTCCTTTTCTCACCCATACACAACCGAGGTGTATATAAACTTCTGTAATAAAAATCAACATTGACAGTTGTTCTCTCTCTCTCTCTCTCTCTCTCTCTCTCTCTCTATATATATATATATATATATATATATATATATATATATATATATACAGATACATCTTAAACCATTACTGCGTCCTTTCATGAAGCAGTGCTATTGCGTCCCCCTGAAAACACGGTGCTATACAAATTTTTGTTGTGAATAATATAACGCATTCGGTTGGTTGCACTAGTGCGCACTGGGTGTGCACTTTTTCAGTACCGTGCATTCGGTTGGTATTATACACTATCCCCGATTCAGGTTTGCTTATTCGATTCGTCTGCATGCACTAAATACGTGCAGATTTATTGCACCGGTCATTTGTGGTAGTGCAAGCAATTGAACTGAATAAAAATGGCCGACTTAACCTCACATTTAATTAAAGAGTTATTAGATAGTAGCAGTAGTTCAGAGGACGAAATTGATATTTATTTGAAAATGGAAGATTCAGACGTACCAAAAATTACAAATTATTTAGATATTGTGGAAGAATATAGTGATGAACAGGTTACTAAATTTACATTGCACTTTAATAAAACAACTATTTATGTCTCAATTTTTGCAGTTTCGTAAGCAATTTCGCATGACTAGAGAAACGTTGGAAAACATAATTCAGAACTATAAAACTTCGCCTCATTATCCACAAGATACACACCATGGTGGCAAGATACCGAAGTCCCCTGAAACTCATATGCTTTCGTTTTTATGGTAATTTTGTAAAGGTTTTGAAAAGGTTTGTATTTTATCAACATTTACCCACAATAACCACATTCAAAATGTACTTTAGATTGCTCGCCTTCCTGGTGTAATTGGAACCATAGACGGAACGTTTATTCCCATTCGAAAACCAATTCATAAACTCAAATCCACATATGTAAATCGGCATGATTTACCATCACTAACCCTACAGGCAAGTTGCAAATAAATCTTTAAACTTGTTAAATAAGTCAAATTACAGGCCATTTGTAATGCTAATAAACAATTTTTGGATGTTTTTACTGGAATTTCTAGTAAGATACATGATGCACGAGTTTTCAAGTTGTCGCATATAAGCCAAACCATCCAACACATTTGCGGTGACGAGTTTTATTTATTGGGAGATGCGGCATATCCATTACGCAAGTGGTTAATAACACCATATAGAGATTACGGGAATCTAACACCTGAACAACAACGTTTTAATAAAAAATTGGCTACAACGAGGGTTAAAATTGAAAATGCATTTGGTTTATTAAAACAGAGATTTCGTCAGTTAATCCGAACAGATTTCGAGTTAGTGGACACAACATCTAAATTTATTATAGCTTGTTGTGTATTACATAATGTATGCATTAATGCTAATGATGAGTGGAATGAGGAATACAACAATACAGAATTGGATGATAATTTACACCAACCGGATGATGATGTAAGAGCAAGACAAGAAGGAGAAATAAAAAGAAACTATTTATGTGAACTTGTGAACATGTAATATACTTTTAAAAATGTACTATTTATATCTATATTAACTGTAACACATTACTTAATTTTCTATTTATTTCATATTTAATTAAAAATGTAACTAATAATTAAAACACTCGGCTTCTAAATTACAATTATTTTTTGTTTGTAATGATAAAAATTGTCGTAAGAGCTCCATTTTTTCATTATGGCGCCTATCTTTATTTGCCTCTTTATCCTTCTGAATTTGTAACAAGATATTCGACAGCTTAGCTGCATGCTTCCTTTTTTTGGTAGGTGTTTTTTGCATGGTTACCTTGTTAGCACTGCGTAACACCTCTGGTTGGATACTATCATCGATTTTTGATATTTTTCTCAATTCATCCTCATATTCTACAGTCTCCCTAGATGAACCTGACGTTGAGTTAGTTATGGTGGCTGTTTTTTTCGTTTTAATATGGTTTTGTAGCGGTTTTCACACTGCATACCACTACGCTCTACATTTAACGTTTCTTTTAAAACGTTTCATAGGGCCAACCTGACTAAGCGATTCTTCATATTTATCCAGAAGAAGTTTGGATTCTGCAACGTTCCACTCTACAACCTTTTGCCCTGTTGACGTGGAGGGTTGTGGCTGCTCTACTAATGACTCCTCTTCCAGAATATTAGCAGTAATTAGAGCTTCTTTAGCTATAGTCATTAAAGTTTCCTCGCCTAAAACAATAGTTTATTAGTGTCTCCTTACAAACAGTAGGCATTTTAACATACCATTAGTTTTTATCATTTTACATACGTATTTACCATCCTCTGTAATACTGCAGTTACCCATCTGGTCATACATAAATTCCACAGCCATTACATACGTTTTAAGATTTATATTTGCGATTAACACAAAAAAACAGCCACTTGACATTTGACAGATGTTTGACCTAGAATTGAGCGAGTGCGCACCGAACACGTGCTACCGACCACTCGGGGCGCGTTCAGAGTGCACTTGCTCCGACCCAGTGCAGGCCCAACCGAATACATTATTAGTCGCTGAAGTTAATTTCTGTTCAGTACACGCCAAAAAACCAACAAAATTAGAAATTTAGATATACACGCGATTTTCTTACTTTGTGCATATTACTAGCTCCGCATGATTATTGCACAATGCTAACTCCATTTAAGACATATATGGTATATTGTTACGTCCAGCTTCATTGCCATGTTTTGAATAAGAAATTTAATATATTTAAATCCGGACAAATAATCATGATAGTTTAGGATTCGGATTTAATTACAAGTAAGACTTGGTGTAGACTATAGTAATGTTACTGATCTAAATTTTAACTATTTAGATGCTTTGATGTACATTTAAATTACTCAGAAATATAATACTTTAGTTTGGAGATTTGAAAAGTTTAAATATAATACCCTGCATACATTATTTTAAAGCTAATGTTTTCGAATGTTTTAAAATATTTAGTTATTGTCATAAATGAAGTTGGTATAAAAAAAGTTCCATTGTATGTTTATGACCGTGAAGTCAGGCTGTTCTCACATTTTTCTAGCAACTTCAGATTGGTTGAGTTGCGTGCCAATACTGAAGCCATTGTTAATTCATTCATCCTGGCTACTTTATTAAATACGTCGGGATTGAATGGACATTAGTTGGGACCGAACCAATTTATGAATGAGGATTAATACACGTGCAAGAGTAAATACAACATTTTTGCATACTAGAATGATTCTAAGAGTCGGTATTTTAGCAGGCGCCATTTAGTCGTAACATAACCTTAAATTTTATTTGTTGTTTATGTTTTGGGTAAAAACATTATGAATCTTTCTATGCAATAAATAGTTTTCTACTTTGGTATAATATTATTTGAAGATAATTCTAACAAAAAAACTACTTAATATTTGAAGATTTACTAAGGAAAATATAACAATTGTCACTGTTCGTTATTTGGGCAATTTGAAGTATTATAAGTTAGTTGTATTATTTACATTCAAAATCCAATAATGATAATTTTTAGTTCTGTTGCAAAAAGGTGTTCCAACAAAACTTTATAACATCGAATATTTTATAACAGATCGGCCATTATAACTATTGTATGAAAAGCAATGGATGTAAAAAATCCTGCATTGGGAAATTCTCCAGATTGCTCATCAAGTGCAAATTTTCGATAGCTGAGTGGACTGTTTTGTGTGAAAGGTGAAAACCAAATTGATAATAACAATAATAAATGCTGAGGTTTTACAATTTCGACAATAAAAAAATGCAATAAATCGGAACAGTGTAAACACTTACCCAACACTTGCAGAGAAGTTCTTCATTGTTGCGTAGCACAAAAAATTGAGTCCCGCGAAGGGAATACAGGTACGAACCGCAAAATGTGGCGCACAAGGCCGTGCATCTACCATACGCTACGAAGTATCAAACGCGACTCGTTTAATTTTATTGTTGTAGATAATAGGACGGGTATTATCTTTCACGTGTATGCAAAGTTTCGATATACCGCCTAATATCGTCAAAAGAGGAAACCTCATATATTTCTAACATACCCCCCACCCAAAATGATAATTTTGTTTAAATGCAAGGAAAAGAGAAAAAAAAAGGAAAAATGTAACTAAAACATCGTTCGCTAAACATAAAAAAAAAATGTAAACTGAATAATGTGCTAATGTAACTATTGAGGAGGGAGCGGTACGACTTTGTCAACAGTGCGCACCTTTTCACCAGAAGGTGTCCTAAGTCGTACAACTCTCACAACTCCGTCATCTCCTGGTATCAGCTGTACTATTTTTGCCAAAGGCCAACAAGTAGGGGGTAGGGATTCAGGAGTATAGTAAAAAACAATGTCGCCCACCTGTAACTTTTGCGCGGGCGTATTCCATTTTGGTCTATGTTGAAGACTGTGAAGGTATTCTTTTGACCAGCGCCACCAAAACGACTGAACTAATTGTTGGGCAAGCTGCCAGCGATTAAGTCTGTTAACGGGAACTTTAGTTAAGTCAATTTCAGCTCTGGATAAAATGGGACCACCGGTCAAAAAATGTGCTGGAGTAAGGGCATCGATTACCCCCTCGTCCAGTGAAGCAGAAAGTGTACAAAAGGGACGAGAATTTAAAATACCTTCAATCCTCGTAATAGTAGTGATAAATTCTTCAAGGGAGAGGGCAGCGTTACCTACTATTCGTTTTAAATGGTATTTTGCGCTTTTGATCCCAGCCTCCCATAACCCGCCAAAATGGGGTGCGTAGGGAGAATTAAAGCACCACTTTATACCTCTACTGGCTAAATAATGGGCGGCATCCGGATTAGAAATATCAAATAATTTAGCAATTTCGGATATTTCACGAGCGGCGCCACGAAAATTACTACCTTGGTCTGAATAAACGTTGGTCGGTAATCCGCGTCGTGAAATAAATCGATCTAAAGAAGCAAGGCAAGCCTCTGTAGTCAGTGCCGTAACCACCTCGATATGAATGGCGCGAGATACCATACATATAAATAATGCTATGTACACTTTATTGTATCTAGCGGTGCGTAGCAAAGACAATTTTACATTAAACGGACCCGCAAAATTCAGGCCAGTATGGGTAAAGCATTTCCCGGGCTCCAAACGATAAAGGGGTAGGTGGGCCATCCGAGGTTGAATTGGTTCTGCTTTAAATCTATAACAAGTAAGGCAACATCCTACTTCTAATTAATTGTCTAATAGACGGAATCCAATAAGTTCTGTTTATTAGTGAGTGTACCAAACGAATACCTCCGTGACCGGAATAAATATGATAATAATCACATAACAATGTAGCTAGTCGACTTTCTTTAGGAACTAAGTAAGGGTGTTTAGTCATACTTGGAAGGCTCGAATGGCGCAAACGGCCCCCCACCATGATAAAACCCATGGGAGAAAGAAAAGGTGACAACGCACGAAGTTTTTTTGTGCTCGTTTGGCCCTTTTCTAAAAGTAAAATATCGGTATGAAAGTACTCGTGTTGAGTGATTCTAATAAGGAAAAGAAGGGCATCGTGGTATTCAGAAGCAGTGAGATGACCAGTAAGCGACCGAAACGTGCGTACTCGAGCAAGACAGTTATGTTTAAATCTTAAAACATAAGCAAATATTCTTTGCACTTTCAATAAATTAGAAAAACGCTGTAAAACTTGTGTGAATTGTTCCACTTCATTTGTGGTCAGTAGAACACATTCAGAAAGCTGTATCGATTCATCAGGATCGACCGTGAAATTAGTCTTGGGCCAATTTGTATAATTGGTATACATAAAATTAGGACCATTCCACCAAATACTACAATTTACGAGTTCGAACGGCATCAAACCGCGACTAGCGGGATCAGCAGGGTTATCCGCTCTAGGGACATATCTCCAAGTAGCAGTGGGTTGGTTTTCGTGAATTTGAACAACTCTATTGGCAAAGAATGTTTTTAATTTATATGGAGGACTACGAATCCACGACAACGTATTAGTAGAATCACTGAAACAAATCGGGTTTAACAAACGAAAATTATCAAAAGCCAAAGCAGTATGTTTCATTAATTTAGATAAGAGGCAAGCAGCGCCTAGTTCAAGACGCGGAATAGTCCACGTCTTGAGTGGAGCAACACGTGTTTTCGAAGCTATTAAATGAATAAAAATTTTATCGTCAATTTCTATTCTTAAATATACAACCGCGGCCATACCAAGTGCACTTGCGTCGGAAAACCCTACAAGACGAGCCTGTATATCACCTGGTTTCCATATACAGCGAGGTATGGTTATATTTTCCAGAAAGCGCAATTCTAATTGTATGTGTTGCCACTTTTGAAGTATTTCGCAAGGAAGATCATCGTCCCAACCTATTTTTAATATCCATAATTGTTGAATAAGGGACTTAAGAACGAAAGTAAATGGACTAATGTAACCATTCATGTCGTATGTTCGAGCAATACGAGAAAGAATTCCCTTTTTTGTGGGCGTGTCCACAACATGTTGAATTTTGCATTTCAGAACATCTGTTTGAACGTCCCAGCAAAGACCCAAAACTTTTAAAATAGGTGAATCAATATTCGTATCGGGTAAGGCTAAAATATTGTTATTAGAAGCACTAACTACGGATGTATTAGAGCTTGCCCATTTTCCAAGTTCGAATCCGCCCAACCTTAATAAATCAGTTAATTCTGATTTGAGAAGTAGTGCTTCTTCTACAGTATCAGCACCTGTCAAAATATCGTCCACGTATGTGGACATAGCAAGGGCATTAGCGGCCCATGGGTAGCGACCGCCCTCATCCTCTAACAATTATTTTAAAACGCGAAGAGCAAGAAACGGGCTACAGGTAGCACCAAAGATTACACGAGTATGTTCCCATTCGGTTAAGGGATCACTTGGATTAAACCGCCAGAAAATACGTAAGAATTTTCTGTCATCGGGATGAATTAATATGGAACGAAACATTTGTCCAATGTCACATGTTAGTGCAATTTGCGGAATACGAAATCTTGTGATAACTAAACTAATATCAGCTTGTAATTTAGGCCCCGCTAAAAGTATATTGTTAAGGCTTAAATTATTTATGTCCTTATCAGCGGGACTAAACACAACACGAACTTGTGTACCAAGTGATGTTTTCTTTACAACTCCGTGGTGAGTCATAATATAGGGAGATGAAACTAGAGCAGGGGTCAAATGATTCTGAGAAATGTAGTCAGACATATTTTCCGAATATAATTTATGATATTCTTTATCATGCTGGAACCTCATTTCCAGTTTCATGAAGCGATTTACAGCGAGCGCTCTTGTTGATCCTAATTCGCGAGAAATATTTTCTTTAAAGGGTAAACGAACCATATATCGACCGCAGTCGGTGCGTTCTGTTGTGGATTTAAAATATTGTTCGCAAATACTTTCTTCCGGTGAAAATATTGGTGGGAAAATTATTTCTTCCGATTCCCAAAAGGCACGTATTGTTTCGTTGAGCGAAAGTTCCTCCGACACACTAACGTGTAAAGAAACACTAGCAGGGGTATGAACTAACGTGGGTACTTCACCCATGATTACCCAACCAAACGTCGTAAGAACCGCAGTGGGATTTCCTTTCAAATATGACGGTTCGGTGGGGGTAATATCTAAAACGGATTGTACCCCCAACAAAATGTCTACGGGGGATTTTATGTAAAAATCTGGGTCAGCTAGTTGCAGCGAGGAAATTGCTGTTTAAGCTGAACCGGTAACGTTGCTGTAGGTAGCTCAGCGGTAATGCGAGGCAAGACTACAGCTTGAAAATTAAGGTAAGCGCCATGGCTTAGCGACGAAATTTTACAATCAACAAGACCGCCTACATTGTCTAACACGGATTCTCCCACCCCGCGTATCTCAAGAGGACATTTTTTACGTTTCAAACCTAGTCTGTTTGCCAAAGAAACAGTAATGAAATTGGAGTGGGACCCGGTGTCTAAAACTAGGCGACAGCGATGCCAATTATTATCGCAAGATAAAATCCATGCTTGTGCTGTGGCTAAAAGCGCAACAGTTCCCTTTTCATTGGCAATAGAATGAACCAAAGAAATAGGGGCAGAGGGGTTTACTCTAAACTATTCGAATTACTGGTAACTAAACTGTTATTCTTATCGGGGTGTGACGCAGTGGGTCCACACTGTACGATTGTATGGTTAAAATGCAGTAGTGAATTATGCTTTTTGCTACCGCAGTGACGGCATTGATTTTTGGATCGACATGAAGCAACATTATGTGGCGCTAAACACGCGTAACATCTGCGTAGTTGCTTCACTTTTTCATGTCTATCTTTAGGCGAAAGTGCCAATAACTGTGGACAATTAATAAATTTATGGTTTTCGTTGCAAGCAGGACAAAAAATTATCGCTGCTTTGGGTGCGATAACATTAATTTGTTGTGTAGCCATAGCTATACGTTTATCGCTTGCTTCAAAATAGCGTGAAATAGATTTTTTAGGTGCGTTAGGAATATTTTTTAACGAACAAGCAGTACTACTTTCAATCATTGCGGAGATTGAACATTTGTTACGCAAAAAATGCAATAGGTCCTCAAATGAAGGAAATTCTTGTTCTAAATAATCTTTTTCAAATTCTTGTCGCGTTTTTGAATCTAACAACTCCAAAGAAAAATATAAAAATATGTAATTGGACAAATGGTTTAATTTCATGTCCATTGGTGCAGAAACGTTAGCCTGTAACGTTTCACACAAGTTACTGAGGGAATGTTCCGAATCAGTTTTCAGTTTAGACATTGAAAATATTTTTGACAGATAATGATTGGCGATTAAACGTTTGTTCGTGTAACGTTGAACAAGAAGATTATAAGCTATCAAATAATTTTCTGGTGAGAATCGTACGCTTTGAACTACTTTCAAAGGCGTATTTTCCAGATAAGATATTAAGTATGTAAACTTTTCTATATCCGATAAGGATTTGTTATTGTGAATTAAGCTATCATAAAGTGATTTGAAAGAAGAGAATTGTTCGGGTTTACCAAGAAACTTATCAATTTTTATTTCAGGCAAATGTACATTTGACTGTTTACCGGCGGTATTAAGTGCGGTTATGTTAGGCGCTACTGATGAACTGTAACAACCGGCGACGGACAAAATATTAAAATATATGGAATTAAAATTTGATTCCAGGGTTACGGTGTCTATAGCCAAGGTTGCGTGAGTGTCAGATAACGATGCAAGTTCATCAAGAATTCCTAAAAATTGATTACGCGTCTCATCAATTTGAGTAACACGGACTTTGAATTGTTCGAGCTGTGTAGGTAAATCCTTAATTAGATCATGGCAATCTTGTAAACGACGCCAATATCGCTCTTTACGATTAGTTAATTTTTTAAAGTAAGCGAGGGTTTCCCTATCAGGTTCCATTTTAAGGAATTTAACAAATGTTAAGAATAAGTCGGCAATTAGTAAGCTGATAAAGGATTGTAAACAAACCTTCTAATGCAAGTGTTAAAATACGATTAGCACAAAATTCCAGTTTTGATAGCAAACAGTGTTTGTAATCACATAAATTATATATATTATAATTCGGTTAACGCGGTCAATTAATTTTGACTACAAAATAAGAATTTAAATCCCCAATTTAATATTCTAAAATTATTAAATCCCAGTTTTAAATCCAGCGATACGAAGTGACCAAATCTTGTATGAAAAGCAATGGACGTAAAAAATCCTGCATTGGGAAATTCTCCAGATTACTCATCAAGTGCAAATTTTCGATAGCTGAGTGGACTGTTTTGTGTGAAAGGTGAAAACCAAATTGATAATAACAATAATAAATGCTGAGGTTTTACAATTTTGACAATAATAAAAATGCAATAAATCGGTACAGTGTAAACACTTACCCAACACTTGCAGAGAAGTTCTTCATTGTTGCGTAGCACAAAAAATTGAGTCCCGCGAAGGGAATACAGGTACGAACCGCAAAATGTGGCGCACAAGGCCGTGCATCTACCATACGCTACGAAGTATCAAACGCGACTCGTTTAATTTTATTGTTGTAGATAATAGGACGGGTATTATCTTTCACGTGTATGCAAAGTTTCGATATACCGCCTAATATCGTCAAAAGAGGAAACCTCATATATTTCTAACAACTATATAGAATAAATGAGTGATATTCAATTATACCTATGTTGGTCTTCCCAACACATTAGGAAATAATTAATGCATACATGGGTTCAGAGGTTTATAATTTAAATAAAATTTCTTACATTTAAAAGTTCATAAATACAACACCGCAAGCGGGGTTTACTAGACACCACCGGCAGTTGGTAGCGCTAATCTTATACAGATTTTGGGCGCGCTCATCTGCCAATGACGTAACCAATCCACAAAATTAAGACGCAATTATCGGAAAAATATATAAATTTAAGACAATAGATTATAATAGCGAACAAATTAACAATGAGAGTACTCACATAAAAAATCCGGCGTCCGGCGGGATTGAGTTAAAGTTGGCTTCTCTAAAGTCCATCAGGCTACTGAAGGCCCTTTTGAGGTAGTTAAAGATGGTACTCCTGCCAACGTTCCTTCAAGCGCTCCGACCAGCTACGGCAGTCATGGGCTCGTTCATCCAGGGTCGTGCAGTACGGTTCGCCTAGGCGGCTGCAAATTTACTCTACCTATGTAGGGAATGGACAGGAAACATGGTAAAGGGCGACAAACAAGATAATTAGCAAGGAAATCTACATAAATAAGATAAGGCACGATACGATACCTCAAACGTCCACTCCACTCGAAGGTTCAGGCAAAAAAGCCACGTTAGAAAGAGCACAGGAAAAACCCCACTTCTGTCTTTTCCGCGTCGGCGCGAAGTTATTCGTCCAACCCACTATTGACGTGACGGAAATACGCGCACGTCTTTTAAATTTGTGGCGCGAAACTTCCGCACATCAAAATTAACCTAAAACAATGTTTAAGGGCCAATTTCATTGGCACGTAACAATCGCGACAAAGCCACAAAAGAAAAAACTTAAAAAAAAGAAAAAGTCTGTTAGCACAGTAACAGCTTAAAATCTAAATCCTAACTACCCTACGTAAAACCTAACTTAAAACCTACAAAATGTTTATATAAGGCGCCACCTGTTTTTTTTCGACCGATAACACGTCTACCGAATTACCAGGAAACGGAATAGGTAGCCCCATTGTTTTTGACTACACTAATAATCGACAGCACAAATTTGTCGGGGAGCATGAAACACTACTTAAATTAAAACGGATGCGACAAGTCGCCTAACCTATCTAAACTAAAACTAACATTAAAGTTCTTACGTGCAACACACATGAGCGTTGCATCAAAACTGTTCTTTAATGGCAAAAAGTGCCCAAATTTAAAAATGTTCATGGAGTGAGGCACTCTACATTCTAGCAAATTTTGTTACTGGTACTTTGGCTTACTAACGATACACATTAAAACTTGTCCATGACATGGTTGTGAATCAACAAATTTACCGAAAGTACCACCCTACTAAATCCTTACATGGCTAACCTAACAAATTACATTTCTATATCGGGTTAGCTTTTTCACTTAAATTCAAGAAAAATAATTCCCACGTCTGGTCATAGATACCACACGTTAGGAAGATAAAAAGATAAGACAAGATCTCAAACTGTTGTTAAAGATAAGAGATAAGATAACGATAATAAGCTTAAATTGTTATCATCAAAGATAATAGATAGGATAACGATATTAAGCTTTAGTTATTATTTGAGATACTAGGTAAGATAACGCGATATTAAGCTAAAGTTATTATTAGAGATAGTAGGTAAGGTAACGCGATATTAAACAAAAGTTATTACTAAAGATAACAGGTAAGATAACGCGAAATTAACTAAAGTTATTACTAAAGGTAGTCGGTAAGATAACGATATTAAAACTAAGGGTATTATCTAAGATAATAAATAAGACAAAGATATTGACTTAATCATTATCCAAGCCAATGGATAAAGGTAAAGATAGAGTGACTCCGTGGAGTCGTTAAATAGGGATTATCGCGTGCCCTCTAAAAGAGAGACATGTGAAGCAGGTCCGTTTGCAATAAACGGTACGAGGGACCGGCAAAGACGTTTGGGTGCATTCCTGCACCCGGCGTTAATCGATATCGGTGATATAATCACCCGATACCCACACGGTATATAACGATATACACATCCACTCACACATTCACACACTCATACATACCTTCACTGCCAGTGCCCATGCGCTGACAGCGGCACCGCATGACCTCACGAAAGATTCCCAGAGACGTGGTCCAGGCGTCTGTGAAAACCTCCCGCGCAACCACACGGTGACTAACGGAAATGAAAAGGCAGAGAAACAGGAACGGTAAAAAGAGGGAGGTTGGTTATTTGGAATGCATAAGAGGCACTTCCAGGTAGAAGAAAGTAGAGGAAGGGCTCGCATTGAGCAAAAGAGACAGAAAGGTGGATAGCAAAGCGCTACTCAACCAGCCAATGTGGCCAGTAGCTCGGAGTGAGGGAACATCACTCTTATGTGGCAGACGGGTGTTCCGAGACAAGAACAGGTCCACCGAAAGAAGAATAAGGCATAGACGGAGACAGCGGGATAAGAAAAAGTAGAGTTATTGGACAAGCGTACGAGAGAAGGTAGAGAGTTGTCCCTATTAAAACACAGCACAGTCTGAAGGACCACCTGCGATATTAATCCGACAAGATAAGGTATAACATAAATTTAAAAAACTAGACTCTTAAGAGAACTAATCATTTGCCTAACGAGTGCATTCACTACGATAAGAAAATCAGACAAAAGTTGACACAACAACTTAAAAGTATCATTACGGATACATTCACACAAAAACAAACTGTTTTAAGGTAGTTTTTTAAAACGGTAGCGCCCTAAACACACAAAAATGCCCAATTATAAGCAGTTAAATACAGGTACACTGTTCCAATATGCTAAAACAACCGGGAATTTAATAAGATATCAATAAGAAGCAATAGCGTCTCACCACGAAGTTCAACAAAAAACAATAAAAATAATGTTTATAAGTTATGTTGATTTAGTAGAAAAAGAAAGAATAAATGATGTAGTATAATGTGGGCGACTGTAATAATTCAGAGGAAAAACACATGGAATAGACAATCCTAGCTTTTTGCAACTGCGAATATGAACTATTTCTTTCAATGGCATAGGTCGCGACTCATATGTGGGCCCAAAGAAAAAAATCATCCACTCAACATCAGCTAAAACCAATCATAAAAATTCAATGAGTTATTTCAACCAAAGTTACGACAATTACCACACAAAATTAAATGACGTAAGAAAAAAATACTAAAAACCAAATAATATGCTGTAGGAAAACTTCGAGAATTAATTAAATGAAACACAGAGTTATATTGTGGGGTGTAGAAAATGAAGTGATATATAAGTAACGGTATGGTCAAGGAAAAGTTACCCAAAAGAAAAAGATAGCTAATTTAAGGTAAGTAAAGTTGAACGTGTAAGAGATTATATACTGTATGAGAGAGGAATAAGTAATTAAAGTTAACTAATTGATGGTGAGAACAAAAAATATTAGGTAAATAGTGAGGAGAATAGAACGTGAAAAACTTAACTAGCATTTGGGTCAGCAGAGAATGACTTAAGGTCTTTAATATGCCACCTGCCTTGGCGTTTTCCTTCAGCATCCTGAAGTTCGTAGATAAGGGGACTAATGACACGAGTGACCTTACAAAGAATGAATTTAGGGGCTAATTTTAAAGAGAATTTCTTAGATGCATCCGATAAGACATAGTTCTTTTTCCAAACTTGTTCGCCCAAGGCGAAGGAAATATTTCGTTTGCGTAGATTATAATGGTCCTTACTCTTTTCGTAAGCTTTTAACAAATTTTTTCTAACGTCGTTAAAGATAGAAGATAATGACTGTTGGTCTTTGTCCCAGCGTACTTTATCGTCAAATTCAATTACGTTAGTATCGTCAGGCACTAAACCATAGTAACTCCCATCGATTGGGGTATATCTTCCAAAAACAAGAAATGACGGAGTGAATTGGGTTGCTTCGTGTTTAGATGTACGCAAAGCTTGAGCAATTTTAAAGATATGTTCATCCCATGTAGTATGGTCTGAATCAATATAGGAAGAGATAGCGGTAATTAAGACTCGATTTACTCTTTCGCTAGGGTTTACTTGGGGGTGGTATTTTGCGTTAAACCAAATTTTTTGTACTTTGTAACTTTTGACGAAATTCTGAAAATCTTTAGAGATAAATTGTGCCCCATTGTCACAAAGGATAATCTGAGGGACACCAAAGATAAGAAATACATTTTGTTCTAGGAATTTAATTATAGCTGCAGATGTAGCTTTACGTAAGGGTTACACCATAACAAATTTAGAAAACCAATCGGTGACAACTAAAAGATATTGGTTACCTCTTTTCGATCGGGGGAAAGGTCCTAATAAGTCAAGCGAAATTAATTGAAAGGGATAAGATACACGTTTAAAGTTACCCATTAAACCAGGACGAGCGTCTTGCGAACTCTTATGAGAACCACGAATTCTACAGTTCTTAATATAACGACAAACAGATTGCTTTAGTGTAGGCCAGTAATATAATTCAGATATTTTAGCGAGAGTTTTTGTAACACCAAGGTGCGCAGCTATGGGGTCATCGTGACATAATTTGAGCACCTCACTGCGGTTAGCAGTAGGCACGACAAGTTTCCATTCAGGAATATTAGATATTTTATGCGGAGAAGATGATACAAATTTATATAGTCTATTATTAGTTACACGAAAGGTAGGAAATTTATCGAGATTATCGGAAACCTTTTTAATCATATTGAGACACCAGGTATCAGGAATTAAATTTGGAAGGTTAAGAGAGACAACATCACGAGATAAGGCATCAGGTACGATATTTAATTTGCCAGGCCTATGCCTAACATCAAAAGTGAATTGAGAGATACGCAAGTTCCATCTTGCCAAACGACCTGCGGGTTGTTTTAAGTTACTAAGCCAAGTGAGAGCAGCACAATCAGTGATTACGGTAAAGTGTGTACCTTCAACATATCCTCTAAATTTCTCGATGCCAAAGATAACGCCCAATAATTCTCGTTCGGTAGCTGAGTATTTTTGTTCGGCAGAAGTTAAGGCGCGACTTGCATAGGCGATTGGATGTTCTAAACCATTTCTTACCTGGAACAACATTGCACCTAAACCAGTAAGCGAGGCATCGGTTTGTATATAAAACTTTTCATCGAAATTGGGTGAAATTAAGATAGGTGCTGAAGTGATTAACGTTTTAATTTATTCGAAAGCCTGTTGAGATTCTAAATTCCACTCGATAGTTTGAGATTTCTTTTTATTTTTAATTAAAGCGGTTATGGGTGCAGATATAGTTGAAAGATTGGGTAGAAAGATGCGATAATAGCTAATCATTCCAATTAAACGTTTGATTTCGGTAACAGTTTTAGGTGTTTTGCATTTAGTAATAGCGTCGACTTTAGCAGGATCTGCTCGTAGGCCAGTTCCATCGATAATAAAACCAAGAAATGTAACGGACGAACAACAAAATTGACACTTTTCCCAGTTTATCTTAAAACCTGCTGCGTTTAAACGTTCTGCAACCTCATTTAATGTAGCGATATGTTCATCAAAGGAACTTGAGATAACTAAAATATCATCCAAAAATACAAAGGCACGTTCCTGGTGTAAGATAGGACCTAACGTTTGATCCATAGTACGTTGTAGGGTTTGTGGTGCGTTACAGAGACCAAATGGCAAAAAATTATATTCGAAAAGACCTCGGCCTGGAACACAAAAAGCAGTTTTTTGACGAGAAGATAGGTCGAGAGGTATCTGATAAAAAGCTTGTCTAAGGTCAATAGATGAGATAAATTTTGCGTTTCGAAGCCGGCTTAAAATAGAGTCAGTTCTAGGTAAAGGGTAAGCGTCAGAAACAGTCACGGAATTCAACTTTCTGCCATCAAAACAAACACGCCATTCGTCATTCTTTTTACGAACTAATAATACGGGAGACGTCCAGGGTGAATTTGTGGGAGAGATAACACCAGATTCTAACATTTTATCAATTTCAGCATGCAAATGCTTTTGTAATGCAGGCGATAACGGATATTGACGTTGCTTAAAAGGGAGGGCATCACCTGTAGAGATAACATGTGTTGCAGTAGTAACGCAACCAAGTTCAGAGGTATTAAGTTTACGAAATTTGTCGATTGTAGCGTTAAGGGTTACATTTTGGGAATCAGTAAGAGAAATTTTGTTAGATATTCCTGTAGATGCACAGGAATTTGTTTTAAGAGAGTTTTGCCATGAAAAATCCTGGAAATAAAGTGACATTACATGTGATTTTCCAATGCTCCACCCGAAGGTACTACACTGGCCAGGAAGCGAGTTTTTGTTACCTGGAAAATTTTGAATTTTGCCGAACCCTTGCTGTTCCAAGCAAGGTAGGGATCTTTAACGTGCGTGACAACACTCACACACGGGACCTCCATTTTACCTCTCATCCGAACGAGGGTGTATTTTTGTGAAAAATGCTCGCCTAACATTTTTCAAGCGGACCGTGTCGGGATTCGAACCCGGGACCTTGGGCGTAGTAGTCACACACATACCACTACGCCACGGAGCCGCCGAAATAAAGTGACAGATTAAAATGTTTACAGAAATCCACACCTAGTAGAAAAGGATAAGCTAATGCAGGGACAATCAAAATGAAACGTCACGTTCAAGTGATTCTACTCGAATTTTTAATTTAAGGGAACCCGTTACATATATTTCATTATCGTCAGCTAAATTTATGGAAGTTTTTTCGGGAATAATTTGAATTTTAATATTTTGTTTAGATAATTGATGTAAACCTTCGTTGTTTATAAGGGAACATGAGGAACCTGTGTCCAATAAAGCTATTACATTTAAGGAACCAATCGAAATGGGCAAGTGTGGACGATTATCAAAGGGTTTCCTAATAAGTTGTAAAGCGGCAGACTTTTTATGATAAAAGGAATTAACAGTTTGTAGCCAATTAGACCACTCGGACGGAGTAGTATAACACAATTCTTCTAATGAAGGTAAGGCATTTTGAACATTAACAGCAGCGGTATTATTGTTAGATAAATTTAATAACGGTACAGCGTTAGGGGTAGTTTTATGGTTTAAATCTATTAACGTCTGGGTCCGTTGAATGATTGGTGTTGAGGACGATTTTGATTTCTTGAGATATTCACGCCCTGAGTTGGAGTATCTTGACGGGAGTGTCCCGATACGTTAGGATTACAGTTCGTGCAGTTAGATTTGTAGATATTTGCACGACCACAACCATAACAAAAAATATTTTTGGGGTATGTGCAGACATTATAGTTATGTCCACTTCTCTTACAGTTCCAACAGTTAAGCGAGTTATTTGTTGCGGTAGAAGGAACATTAAGGCTAGATACTTTATGGGAAGCTCGAACTTGACAAGCTAAATCTGGTTCTAAAAGGCCAGATAGTTTTTCTGGGGGCGGACGGTATTTATCAATTCTTAACTTCACTTCCTGAAGAGAACGACATAAATCTTTAAAGTGAGCTAAAGAAGAAATGCGTTGCAAGGCCAGACGTTCAGAGAAATATGGGTTTAAATTTCTAAGTAACTGATCGATAATTTCAGATTCTGAAGGTTTTTTATCGAGTCTACTATATAAGGCTTCTAATGAGGTAATGAAGGAGACAACATTTTCGTCAGGTCCTTGGGTTCGATTTCGTATCTCGTTCCAAAGGTCGGTAATATAACCATGAGGTAGGAAGTCTCGTTTTAGGCACGCAACTAACTCCTCCCAGGTAGAAATTTGGTCTCGGATGTTTCGGTACCAGATTAACGTGGAGTCTGAAAACAACTCACCTGCTGAAACAAATAAGTCCTGATCGGTACACTGGCGAGAGATTTTAAAATCATTAATTCGGTCAAGGGAGGACGATAGAGACGTGCGAGTCAAACCCTTGAAAAGTGAGACCCCATTTGTGAACAGGTATGGATTTTCCTACTGGTTGAGCTTGGGCAAGTACGAGATTTGAAAATGGTAACGATATATCTGCGTCTGCGTTTGGATTGAGTCTTTCAAGAACAATCCCTTCAAGTAATAATATTTCCGACAATAAATTTTATTTAGCTTGGGTCGCTTGTTCATCGTCATATAAGGACAATAATTCTATACGCTGTTTGACATGCATTATTCTCGAAACCAAGCGCCTCAGCTCGATATCGCTGGGACTAGGATCTATTCTATTTATTATACCAGTTATGTCATCTAAAGACAATTTAATTTCAGATACGTTGTGAGGCCAATCGGAAACGGGTTTCTTTAAAATGGGGATGCCTTTCATTTCCTGGGCTAAAATGGCTCTAAGTTATGATCGACGATCATTTTGGTTATGAGCAGGAGTAATATTCCTACACTCAATCTCGTAGATGAGCTCGAGAGACTTTAAATGTGAAATATTCATCTTGGATTTCTATTTGAGACACGATATATATATGAGATATACAATACTGAGGTAAATCAGAAGGTAAAAATGGTACAGCTACTTCAAGTCAGTACGATAAAGATATTTAAGGGTGGAAACTTCCTATAAAAGCATTCGTAAGGAATAATATTCAAATTGAATCACGCTAAGTAACCAAAAAACTAAAGAAACACGTTTAAAACTATATGCGGGCAAGGTTAGTATTTAATAAAGGGATATATCATTGATAAACTACAAAAAGACACTCCAAATTATAAAAACACGCAGGTAATGTGTTAATTAACAAATAAAACAAGAACTATTAATCTAGCATTTTCAAAAGATATTCTAAAGGGGCAATTCACTACAATAAACGTTTGTAAACATAAGGTTTGTTTAAAAGCGTTCGAATATCAAAATCAAACAGGTAAATGATTAAAGACACTTTTTTGTAAACACACAAGATAATTTATGTACAGTTTTTTTTAAAAAAAGGAAGGAAGGGTTATGTTTAAATTTAATATAAATAGATAATTTTCGTGATAAACGGTGTTTAAGGGATGCAATTACTTAGTTGATTGATTGTTTATTTATGTATAAATAATTCGCTTACCCGTATAATACAGAAGTAAGGTTGAGGTATAAATCCTTCTAAAAACTTGGAGTTCTGTTTAGAACAACTAAACACATATTTCAGATAATTTCAGTTATACACTTCATTTAAAGTTACAGTAAATTAATTAGATTAATGTAGCATTTTTAAGACAAAAGGTATATATTACAATAACCCCAAAATGGCAGTTTTCATTACAACAGCTGACATGTCAATTCAGGAAAATCTCTGGGGAATTTACAAGATACCAACCTGAAATTTAAAATCCACAGATATATTAGAGAACATAGATAATGACGTTTATTAATTTTTTTTTAGATGAAAAAGCTTTTTAAATACATTAGTTAATACATTCTATAGTCATAAAGGAATCATACCACCTAAAAAAACACGTTGGACGGCAATTCTTACATTTAAAAGTTCATAAATACAACACCGCAAGCGGGGTTTGCTAGACACCACCGGCAGTTGGTAGCGCTAATCTTATACAGATTTTGGGCGCGCTCATCTGCCAATGACGTCACCAATCCACAAAATTAAGACGCAATTATCGGAAAAATATATAAATTTAAGACAATATATTATAATAGCGAACAAATTAACAATGAGAGTACTCACATAAGAAATCCGGCGTCCGGCGGGATTGAGTTAAAGTTGGCTTCTCTAAAGTCCATCAGGGCTACGGAATGCCCTTTTTAGGCAATTAAGGATGGTGACTCCTGCCAATGTTCCTTCAAGCGCTCCGACCAGATACGGCAGTCATGGGCTCGTTCATCTAGGGTCGTGCAGTACGGTTCGCCTAGGCGGCTGCAAATTTACTCTACCTATGTAGGGAATGGACAGGAAACATGGTAAAGGGCGACAAACAAGATAATTAGCAAGGAAATCTACATAGATAAGATAAGGCACGATATGATACCTCAAACGTCCACTCCACTCGAAGGTTCAGGCAAAAAAGCCACGTTAGAGAGCACAGGAAAAACCCCACTTTTGTCTTTTCCGCGTCGGCGCGAAGTTATTCGTCCAACCCACTATTGACGTGAAGGAAATACGCGCACCGCGTCTTTTAAATTTGTGGCGCGAAACTTCCGCACATCAAAATTAACCTAAAACAATGTTTAAGGGCCAATTTGATTGGCACGTAACAAATTAAGGAATATCATTCAATTGTATATTAATTAGAGATCAATATAAGATTAGAGTTAACATCAGTGAACCACGAGAAAAAAATTGTTAAATTATTACAAAGTTGCTCTTAAAAGTATTTGAAATAAATTCACTCTTATCGAATTGTAAAGTTAACCTCGTAATTGAGTTTGACCTGCATGTTGATAAACGGTTATCAGCACAGGTGTGTTTGTTTATATTTGCATTCAATTTTAATTATAAAATACTTTTCAATTCGATTACATATTTGCGTGTAGTTTAAGCTATTCTGAAAATGTCTTTCGACAGCATTTCTTTGCAAGCTCAACAAGAAGCCTTATTTGGTCGCTTGCAAGGCATTTGGGATTATGCTATTTCCGCAAATGTAAGTAAATTAAACTTATTAGAAGCAAAAATGCAAAGGCTTCCGATTATTGAAAATGCTCGAAAAACTACAGGTAGCAATAATAGAATTTAACGCTACTAAACCCGACCCGAAACTACATGTAAAATTGAATCTAGCAGCTTTCGACGACTTATTTGACGTAGTTCGTGCAAAATATTTAGAATTGAAAGAAAATTCTACAAAATCGGTTTCTGCGGATGCTCTGGCATTTAAGGGCCTATCCGTTGAATGTTTAAAACCCCTAGAAATTCCTGTTTTTGATGGTTCCATTGATAAGTGGAATAATTTCATTACTACTTACCGCAGTGTTGTACACGAAAACAAATCTATTCCAGTCTCATTAAAATATTTATATTTTAGATCGTATCTCGAGAAGGAAGCATTAAGTGTCGTCTCTGATCTAGCGTTAGATCCCAATTTGTATGAGCAAGTATTTAAAAAACTGGTAGATCGGTACGATTCTCCACGCAGAATTGTTAATTTTATTTGAATAAAATTCTTCAATTTAAATCTACTGGTTCCTTATCAAATTTCATAAATACACATTTCAACGCAGTAAGCACTTTGAAATCTGCCCCGACGTTGAAGATTTATCGGACTTTATTTTATTTTCTATGTTATCGTAATTTGGATCCTAAATTACAACATGCATTTGATGCACGCGCGGATTCTAATGTGCCGACTTGTGCTAAGTTGTTCGAATTTTTAACTGCGCAGAATAAAACCTCAGAAATGCACGAAGATGTTCAAGTCTTAAAACCCGTCAACGTAAATATGCCACCGCGCTTCAAATATAATCTAAATAAGTCTTTTTTTGTAAAAGAATCCACTAACGATGCGCAAATAAAATGCGATCGTAATTCGTGTCCCTATTGTAATGAAGGGCATACAATTTACGCGTGCAAAAACTTTCAAAAATTAAATGTTTCCGATAGATACACCGCGGTAAAAAGAATGTTGCGTTGTTTTAAATGTTTAGGCAATCATATTAAGGGCTGCAACTCTAAAGGAAGATGCAGGTTATGTAGCTCGAGATATCATCACACCTTTTTGCATAATGCGTCGCCTGTCTCGACTTTGGGACCGATAACCCCTGTGACCCCTTCCACATCCGATATGAAAGAAACAGTTTCTACATGCAATGTGTCTAATAATCCTAAAAATTATACAGTGCTTTTAGGAACGATTCAAGCTAAGATTCGGGACATCAATGGCGATTTTCAACCTGTAAGGTGCGTTCTTGATTCAGGGTCCCAAATCAATGCGATCACTTCTGCTTGCGTGCAACGGTTGGGTCTTAAATATGTTCGCAATAACAGTAAGGTGTGTGGACTAGCCAATACCGCTGTTAATTCTAAAGGGCTAGTCGATTGTTTTCTACTTTCCAATTATGCAGATCAACGAATAAATTTTTGTGCCTCTATTCTTCCAAAACTTACAGGTAATATTCCTGGTTGTTCTTTACCACGTGGAATTTATGAACGATTTAAACATTTACCTTTGGCTGACCCTAATTTCCATGTATCCGCTCCGGTAGAAATATTATTAGGAGCGGACATATGTTGTGGAATATTATTTTCGAATAACGCAAATAACCGTTTTGGTAAACCTCTAGCGATTGACACTATTTTTGGATACGTGTTAATGGGACAGGTGCCTTCTCCGCAAGGACCGTCAAACGCTACTTCGCTTTGTATAATGTCGCAACCTCTTGAAAGCGAAGTAAAAAATTTTTGGGCGCTCGAAGAAGTCTCGCAACCTCCTGCTGTGAATATTGACGACAATTATTGTGAAGCACATTTTGTTAGTACCCACTCTCGCGATGAAACTGGTCGTTACATTGTAGCCCTACCCTTCAAGGATAATGCCGAACCTCTAGGGCGCAATCGTGAAATTGCTTATAACAGTTATCTAAATTTAGAACGGCGACTTCGGAATTCAACTGAAAATCAAAAGGTTTATGATTCATTTCTCAAGGAATATTTATCTCTAAATCACATGAATGTTGCTCTGCAACCCTCCGATTATATTTTACCACACTACGGCATTCATAAAACCCCAAGCAGTATTACCAAACTACGAGTGGTGTTTAACGGATCTGCTAATGATTCGACCGGTAAGTCCCTCAATCAACGTCTTTACGCTGGTCCGAAACTACTTTCTAGTTACCGCTTGAAGCGAGCGGACGTGTTTAACAGCGCTCCGCTTCAGCAACTAAGAAGTAAGTTTTTATCTAGGGTTTTTATTATTTATTTTTAATTTATTTTATTTGAAGCTTTGTTTTTTATTGTGTTTTATTTTTATAATTGTGTGCCATCAAATTTTAAATACAGTGCCGTAAAATAAAAATTTTAAAACAGAATTTAAACTAAATAAAAACTAAATAAATCGCGTTGTCTTTGTAATTTAAACTAAATTCGCGTTTTAAAATAAACTAGATAAATTTCGGGTTAATAAAACAAAAATATACTAAACTAATACTCAAAATAACTTAAAGAGGCATTTTAATAATAAATTTAAAATAAAACTGCGTAAATCGAGTAAAAACCGGGAAAACAACCAAAAGTGTGTGTAATTTTTATAGTGCGTATAATCAAATAATAACCAAAAAACAAAAATCTAACCCCTTTTTAAATCAACTAAATAACTCAAAAACTGTAAATTTTAAAACAATTTTAATATAAATTTAAGTACACGCGTACTTATAAGTGCTTTTAAAATCGATTTTGGTGTAATTAAGCGGTGTATCAGTTACGGGTTGTGCTAGTTACCAAGCGATAAAGTGAAAGGTCATTTCCGGTTACCGCATTCCGATTGCGCTCGACCTTATTTTGTTAATTACACATTTAAAAATAGAGTGTTCTTATTTATAAATTAGATATTTTAATATTTTGAAGTAATTAGTTTATTTAAATTTGATTTGGCGGTTTAAAAATTTAAAATAAATAAATAGCGTTTTTTACAGTACATTTTAAATCGAAATATTTTTATTGCGTTAGGGAATTTATTTGATTCTAGTTGTTATTTTGACGCTTAGTGCTTGTTGTATTTTTGTTAAAATTTGATATTTAATTGGGCGGTTGAAGTTTTAATAAATACAAGGTTGTTTACGGTTCACCTTTAAACAAAACATTTTTATTGGACCAACGTTTTGCGTTCTTCTAGCGTCGTTCTTTTAGCGTCGTAACGGTTAGGACGTTTTTTGAGCTGCGTTTTAGGTGTCATTTTTAAAGCTAGTTTTGTCAGCATGGTGGTCCACCGCGATGAAGAGCCGCTGCCCAGGAGGAAGAGGGGCGATCGGTCGGAGTCTGCTAGGTCGGCGGCGGAGGGCGCTGTTGGGGGGAAACAGCTTAAGGTAGTGCTAAAGGATTTCTTGTTAGAAACTCAGGAGGAGGTACAGGAGGTAGGGAAGGAGCCTGCGTCTGCGGCGGTCGTGCCTGGGGAGTCGGGGCCTCCCGTGGTGGTTGCGGCGCCAGAATTGCCCTCTACTTCGAGAGCCCAGCGCACGATGTCGACTAGCAGCAACGGTAGCGTTAATGCTAGCGACCTCGATGAGCTGGAACTCTTAAAGTTTAGAGTGAGGAAGGCGCACGCTGCCGTCTATGGAAGGTGCCGACGACCTCCGCCACTATCGTCGTGGAGGATAGGAAGATGGTTCGGCACGCCGTAGATGATATCCGCGACGTGACGAACCAACTGATAGGTATGGTTAGGGCGCTGCGTCTTTGTTTAGATGGTTCAGGAGAGCAAGTGTTGTTGGGGAAGTCCGGCGGTGAATTCTGTTGTTTCAGGAGGCCAGAGTCAGGGTGCGTCGGTGCAGCGCAAGGTTTCCTACGCCGCTGCAGCTTCAGCATCTGCCCCTACGTTTGCTGTAAGGGTCGACGCCAGGCCAGGCCAGAAGGACGACGTGATGACGACCCTGAAGCAGAAGGTCGATCCCGCTCGAGATGGGTTTGTTGTTGTCGGAGCTCGTAGGACGCGCCGGGGCGGTGTCGTTGTGGAGTGCGCAGGTCGCGACGACGCCAAGAAACCGCAGTTGAAGGTCGGCGGAACTGCAAGGAACTCGTGGCGAAGACCATCGAGAAGAAACGTCCACGGGTCGTTCTTCCGGGGTCGAAGCGGGATGAAGGCTGAAGAGCTCGTGCGGTTGATTGCGAGCCAGAATCCCCGTTTCGGCGATTTGAAGCTAGAAGACCACCTGAGAGAGAAGTTCAGGTTTGGCGGAAAGGGCCCTAGAGATCCCTTTGCCAACGTAGTCTTCGAAGTGACCCCCACACTTCGAAGACGTATATTAGCAGATGCTATTAACCTCAGGTGGCGAAGAGTATGGGCCCGGGACCACTTCTCGATGACCCAGTGTTACCGGTGCTACGAGTACGGCCATCGATAGATGGAGTGCAGGGAGAAGGTACAGTGGTGCGGTAACTGTGCCGAGGTCGGGCATGAATTCAAGAATTGCCGGAAGGCAGTCCCCTGCTGTGTGGTTTGCGCTAGGGCAAACGACAGAACTGGCGGTGGCGCGAAGGTCGATACGCGCCACAACGCCAAGTCGAGTAGATGCCCCACGATGCAACGTCTGAAGCACGCAATCAAACGAAACATCGATTATGGACTGTGAAGATAAAACAAAGTCCATAAGAAGCAAGAAGATTAAATTCGCGCAACTAAATCTCGGGAAAGGTAGAGGGGCAACAAATAACTTCGTAAAGTTATTCATCGAAAATAATATCGACATCGGGTTTATACAGGAACTGCACCTGTATGGCCACAAAATAACAGGTTTTGGGAGGGGGGTTACCGTCTTAAACGCGAATAGTGAACGACCGCGTAGCGGGATAATAATAAATAATGGAACGTGCGCCGGAATTATATTAAATAATTTATCGAACGAATTTGTAACGACGGCCGAAATCAAATCAGGGAAAATGCGTTCTATGTCATAGCGTGTACCTCCCGCCGGTCGATTCCCGGCGGAAAATCCTCAAACCGAAGACTTGATAAATGAAGTAGATAATATTATTCGTAAAATCGGCAGAAATAAAAATCTAGTCATCGGGGGAGATTTTAATGCCAAGTCGCCACTATGGGGCAGCCCTATCGAAGACGATAGGGCTCGCAGGTTGCTGATCTTTTACGGAATGGGATCTTAGTGTGATAAACACTAATGATTTACCTACGTTTGAGACGCATAGAGGCAGCAGTTTTATAGATATTACTGCAGTCTCGCACGAAATGTTAGAAACGATTTGTAATTGGAAATTAAGGTCGGACGAGGAAACGCTCTCTGATCATAAATTAATAACATGGGACGTTGAAACCAAAACAAGTGCAAACGAGCAGCTAACTGTATTTCCGCGGTTCTGTAATAAAAAGCAAATTGGGAGCGATTTAAACAAAATTTGGCGAAAGTATCCTGTGCTCGAAAATGAGCTATTTAACTGCCGAGAGGCAGACGAAGTAGAAACACTCGCGAAAAATTAAACGACGCGGTGGTAGACGCGTCGTCGTATTCCATGCCGAAAAGAAAACATTTAAAGACAGCGTACCCTGGTGGACCCGGGAACTAACCACCAAGCGGGCAGAAACGCGTAACCTAAGGCGCCGCTATCAACGCGCCTCGGGAGATATAAGAGAACAACGGAGAATAGAATATAATCAAAGTTACCGCGAATATAAAATATTAATAGAAGAAACGCGAACGAATAAATTTAAAGAATTCTGCACGCAAAACTCAGAGAAAGAACCCTGGGGAACCGCATACCGCGTAATTAGAGGAAAACAACAAAAAATCGCGCTCAGTAATATAAAGAAAACAAATGGCGAATACACGGAAGGTTTTAAAACCACGGCGGAATATTTACTAGAGAAATTTTTCCCATCGGATAATCCCGAGGGGGATGAAGGGTCGCACGATTTAGTACGTCGGGTAGCTGCAGAAGCGCAAGGAACAGGTGCCGATAAGGCAATCCTAGTTCACGAGGTCGTTAGGGCTCTTAGGAGGATGAACCCTAAGAAAGCACCGGGGCATGATGGAATCACTTCAGACGCAGCTCTGGAGGCGTGCCTGTTAGCCCCGTGTGTCTTTGTCGGGTTGTTTAATCTTTGTTTAGAAAGGGGCGTTTTTCCGCGTTGCTGGAAAATCCAGAACGTGAAATTTATACCCAAACCTAAAAGGCGGATGCGTCAGATCCGGGCAGCTATCGTCCAATTAGCTTGCTACCGGTGCTGGGGAAAGTTTTAGATCGCGTTATGACTACGCGTGTTGAGCACATAGTGCGAGACAGCGGCGGTTTTAATAACCGACAGTTTGGTTTCGTGGAGGGCAAGTCGACTATCGACGCGTTAGAGTTTGTTGTCGGAGAAATAAAGCAGGCGAGAGATGCTAAAGAGTACTGTGTCGTTGTTGCTTTGGACATTTCAGGAGCATTTGATGCTGCCTGGTGGCCATTAATCGTTTGCGAGTTAGATCGTAGGGGTTGTCCGCGAAACTTGATGTCTTTGGTCAAGAGTTATTTCTCGGGGCGATTGGCACAGGTTGAAATTCCGGGTGAGGTTCTGTCGCGTGAGGTGGAAAGGGGATGCCCGCAGGGGTCATGTTCTGGTCCCACATTTTGAAGTTGTTGTATGAGAGCATCTTTAGGGTCAAGTTGCCCGCAGGATGCTCAATCGTTGGGTTTGCGGATGACACGCTTTTAATTGTAAGATCGAGATTGTGAATGGATATGCGCACAAAACCGAACGAGGCGCTTAACAAATTACACGAATGGTCGCAGGCGGTAAAACTAAAATTTAACACGGCGAAGTCAGAGGCGCTTTATTTCGGCACGAAACCAGGACAGAGACCTCCTAGGCTAGAGCTAGGAGGGGAGAAAATCCCGTTTAAAGATTGTATTACCTACCTCGGCGTCAAGATCGACGATAAAATAAATTGGAAAGCGCACGTACAATACGTAAAAGTAAGGGCCGCGAAATATCAAATAAAATGATGGCGGCGGCTAAAATAAAGTGGGGTTTCAGGGGCGAATCGCTGAGGACGGTTTATGCCGGAGCAATTGAGCCGGCAATACTGTACGCAGCTTCTGTATGGGCAGAAGGTTGTAAAGTCCGGGAGATGCGTCAATTGACGAGCGTACAACGCATAACCGCGGTAAAAGCGGCGAGGGCGTACAGGACCACCTCCACGGAAGCTGTCCTGGTGATCAGTAGGACTCTCCCTATCGAATATGTCGTTAGGGAGATTAGAGATAGGCGATTAATAAATATAGGAAAAGGGCGCGAAATTATCGAAGATCTTAATCTTGGTAATAGGAAATTGCAAAAAGATCGTTGTATCTGAGTTGGGGCACCCGGCTGATATTAGGGGAATCGAGTTTGTCGAAGGTGATGAGGACGCGATGGGTATTAAAATTTATACGGACGGTTCACGTATGGACGATGGGCAAGCAGGCGCGGCGTTTGTCGTGTTTAAGCAGGAAAGGGAGGTGTTTCGGTTTCAAACCAAACTTGCGAACTGGTGCACTATCTTCCAGTGCGAATTGGTAGCCATACGAGAGGCTATCGATTACGTAATAAATCACACGGGCAGAGACGAGTATTATATAATCAGCGACAGTAAATCAGCGCTGACGGCATTAACTAACATGAACACCTCGACAGACCTCCAAGCGGACGTCTGGAGGATAGCGCGTACGGCGCTCGGGTTTCGACGTTTAAAGTTCTGTTGGGTCAGGTCGCACAATGGCAACGTAGGAAACGATAGGGCTGACGAATTAGCTAAAGAGGCCGCGACGGGAAACTTTCGGATATCACATTCGTCGATACCGAGGTCTTTAATTAAAAGAAAGCTGCGTGAAAAATCAATTCGACAATGGGAAGAGAGGTGGAACAACGCTGCCACGGGCAGGTTGACCCACAAATTCATACCGAGCTTAGAAGCTAGGTAGGATTGAGGTTAAGCTCGACCATAAAATAGTTCAGTTGATAACAGGACACGGCGCCTTGAAGGCGTATTTACAAAGGTTCGGTCTAACCAACAGCGACCGCTGTGAATGCGGTGAGGGCGCGGAAAGCGCAGAGCATGTGCTCTTCGACTGCCCGCTTGAAGCGGCAAATCGAGGGTTGGCTGATAGCAAACTAGCTATCCTAGGTCTGGCATGGCCAAAGAGCCTAGAGGAAGTCGGGGAAGTGGTCAACCAGAAAGCGTTCTGGACAGCCTTAAAAGAATTTGCGGGAAGGGTCGCGAGATTAGACAATCAATGATAACCGCGTGTAAAATTCGGTGGGGTTGGTGGGAGGATTGAAAAATTTTAGATTGACTTGGCGTGAGTAAGGATACGAGCATAGATATAACCAAAATCTGATAAAAAAAATAAATAAAATAAAATAATAAAAAAAAAATAAAAATAAAAATAACTTGATAATTATACCCAAATGTCCAATATGCACGAGAAACCCCCACACCATTAATACAATCACTGCCTATCTTCATAATTATGCGCGTAAAATCGGGAAATCGAATAAATAACAACAAATAAACAATAACAAATAAATCAGAAACCCTCATTAAATTAAATCAATAAAATAAACAAATATAATAAAATAGAGTGAAACCGCGCATCCCCCAGGACTTAAAAGTGAAGTGATAGTGATTGTGATCCCCAAGAACATTTAGTGCATATCCACCAGGACTTTAGCAGTGCACCCCATCTTCCCTTAGAAATAAGTTACAGTTAGATGTAGGCAGACGACCAGATCTTCGGATGCTGGAGAATTTTATTATCGAGGTAAGGCGTAAATTGTGGCGGCTGTACTGCACAAGCATTGATTTACATTAATTAGTAGTTTTGAAACAATTTAACAAGCACGTTTGGTGTGTAAAGACGCTAGCCGACATAATGCTTGTGCGAGTACACCTGATAAGTGGGGTGATGCTTTTGCTATTTTGTGCACTGCTATATGCTTAACGCTTATTAAACATTTATTTACATATTTATATAATTATATTTATTTATATTTTATATTTACACTTTATATTTATTTATTTATTAGCAGGTATTGCAGTATTATGTGGCTTATTTGTTTTGTTTGACGTTCTGTCGCCATTTTGGTAGCAGTATATATTCGGGAAGGAAGAGTATAATTGCGAAGATTGTAATCATAATATAAATCAGTTAGGGAATGATAGGAAAGCTAGGGATGGATTTAAATTAGTTAGCTAGATTTGGATAGTTTTAAGATGACCCTTCAGGTCGCACTGGTAAGCAGAGCCGGCGTCTGCTATCCGGTATTACGGATCCCTCCCCCTCTCATTTTTGCTTGTGTCTTGTTGATCGGGTACACTCGAAATTCAGCGCTAGGGATACCATTATTTACAACCCTGTTTTTAGTTTTTGTTTCAGTTTGTCAGACTTTTAGATTTGTTAGATTGTCAGAGTTTGTTAGGTTTGTTAGATTTGTTAGATTTCTATTTAGTTTTTATTTAGGGTGGATCAATTATGAAGTCAGAATAAATTAGAAGCACGATAATTTTTCGCGTTTAAACCCAATGTAGTACCTCCGGGTGGAGCATTGGGGACGTGGCCGCAAGTATAGCGGCCCTTATTCAAATTATAATGGTCCGAAACTGCAATCAAGTTTGTCCGAAATAATATTTTTATTTCGTTCCCACAAAATAGCACTTTGTGCTGACATACGAATGATGTACCGCCAAATTTTAGTACGTGCGCAAGATAGAATATACCAACATATATTCTGGCGACCCTCCCTCGACAGCGGATTTCAAGAGTACGAATTGAACACGCTTACTTATGGTCTTACACCATCCTCTTTTATTGCGCAACGCGTGTTAAAACAATTGGTGATCGACGAAGGACAACAATTTTCTCTAGCATCTGTGGCCTTGCTGAATCACACGTATATGGACGATGTGATTTCAGGAGCCGAGTCCGTTGCGGCAGCTCAGCAGCTGCAATCTGAATTAATAAAATTGCTGTCTCTTGGCCAATTTCAGTTAAGAAAGTGGTCCAGCAATGACAACTCTCTTTTAAATCAATTCCAGGAATCTGAATTAGAACCCTCCGTAGCATTTTCTGATGAAATCTCTGGTATCAAAATATTGGGACTAGTTTGGAACCCGAATTCTGATAATTTCACCTACTATGTTGTTCCTTTCGAAGGGAATATTTCAAAACGTTCCGTTCTTTCCTATATGGCTAAAATTTTCGACCCCCTTGGCTGGTTGACTCCGGTGGTGTTCTTAATAAAACATTTTTTACGGCAATTATGGGTACAACGTTTAGGCTGGGACGACACGCCGGACACCGACTGGTGTTTGAAGTGGGAGAAAATTTGTTCCCGCCTTACTGAATTATCAAATTTGAAAATTCCTCGCTGTTTGTTTTTAGACTCGGGACAGTACCGTCTTTTAGGGTTTTGCAATGCCAGTGAGAAAGGTTATGCTGCATGTGTTTTTCTACATGGCACGACTTCAGATAACACGAATTGCCATCTCCTACAAGCTAAAAGTAAAATTTCACCCTTAAAATTTCTTTCAATGCCCCATATGGAATTATTAGGTGCTGTTTTGTTATCTCGTCTAGTATATTCTATAATCTCTAATAAATTTCCTTATCCCTTAAAGGAAATAAGATGATTCACCGATTCTCAAGTGGTACTAGCGTGGATTAACACTCCTTCTTATTTATTAAAAACATTTGTTGCCAACCGCGTGGAAATTATTTTAGAATACACTGCTATTCAACAGTGGTACCATATTTCTGGTGAAAAAAACCCCGCCAATATGGCTTCTCGTGGTCTTATTGCGCACCAGTTGATTGACAACGATATCTGGTGGCATGGCCCATCTAACTGCAGCGATCTAATTACGGCTTCCAGGAATTTGGAATCTCCCCCTTCTCTAGAAATTCTTCCAGAAATAAAATCTCCCCCTAATATATTAGTTACTTCTACACAAAAAAGTTGCACTCAATTTTTGGATAAATTTTCTTCTCTCACCTTGCTTCAGCGTACTGTGGCATATGTAAACCGTTTTATTTACAATTGCAAGAACTCTGATAAAAAATTATCAGGCTCTCTTTCTTCTGATGAATTACATATCTCATTGATAACTATCATAAGGGTTACGCAACAGCAGTTCTACGCCGAAGAAATAAATCAACTAAATTTAAACAAGGGTTGTTCTAAACAACTCCAAAATTGTCCCCTTTATTGATTCGCTAGGTCTTGTTAGGGTGGGCGGACGTTTGCGTCACTCCCTGTTGTCTTATGATAACAGACATCCCTTTCTATTACCGAAACAAGCCACTTTATCGCGATTATTGTGTGATAATTATCACCTTTATCTATGCATTCAGGTGCATTCATGACGCAATCACTTATTCAGCGAAAATTCTGGATTATTGGAATACGTTCCTTAGTTCGTCAGAGGATCCATAAATGCGTTGTTTGTTCGCGCTTCCGTGCGACAACTGCTCAACCGTTCATGGCCGATTTACCCCCTTTCCGTGTTCAACTGTCCAGAACATTTACTCATGTGGGAGTAGATTTCGCCGGCCCATTTATGATCAAGTCTTCTAATCGTCGTAATGCCCCGGTGTCTAAAACTTATTTATGCATATTCATTTGTATGTGCACCAGAGCGGTGCACCTCGAAGTAGTGTCAGAGTTATCTACCGAAGCATTTTTAGCTTGTCTGACAAGGTTTACAGCTCGTAGAGGAATTCCTGATGTTGTTTACTCAGATCAGGGTAGAAACTTTCTTGGTGCCTCGCAGTCCCTCAAGGAAGCTATCATATTCCTTAAATCCAACAACGATAAAATTTTCGCCGCTTTAGCCTCCCGCCATATCAAGTGGCAATTTAATCCTCCATACGCCCCAAATTTTGGCGGAATTTGGGAGTCTGGAGTGAAATCGGCAAAAGCCTTATTAGTTCGTACTTTAGGTACACGCCCTCAAACCTTTGAGGAACTATGTACAATTTTTTCTAGGGTTGAAGCCATACTCAATAGTCGCCCTCTTTGCCAGTCTTCCGATCCTAATGACGGTACGGATTATCTGTCGCCCGGTCATTTTTTGATAGGCGGTCCCCTTTTATCTCTACCTGAAATTACTATTCCGGAGGAAATAACTTTGCGTTCCCGTTGGCAGCGATTGTGTCAGGTTACTCAATCCATTTGGCGTCGGTGGTCCAACGAGTATCTCCACCAACTCACCCAACGTAACAAATGGCATTGCCCCACCATATTGCTCAAGGTAAATGATGTGGTCATAATTAAAAATTTAAATACTGCCCCCTTGTGTTGGCCTCTTGGCCGTATTGAAAAGTTGTTTTTTGGTCGTGACGGTATACCACGAGTAGCATCTGTAAAAACCGCTGCAGGTTTATTTACACGTCCAATAAGTAAGCTTATTATCCTCCCTTTGAATGAATAAATTTTATTTTGGTTATTTTCTCTCTTATTTATGTTCCGTTTAATTTTGAAAATTTTAAGGTTGTATTAAAGTTTTGTTTTAATTTGCCTAGCAACCTTAACATTTCTAGGGTGTATTTTTTAATGATTTATTTTGTTTTGGTATAAAACTTATTCAGTTTTAGATGGGCGGTTATGTTCAGGCCTTGCCTAATATATTATAAAAGCATGCTCCTCTTATCTGTCGACTACGATTTGTTATTCGCGCATCGCCAAGGTGAGCGCTGGTTACAAACAACAATGAGATAAGTCAGTCGACACAGCTCTCTCTTAGAACACAGTCCATTATTAAATGTCACACTCGCGCCGGTTTGTCGGCATTAGTTAATTAATTAAATAACAACGTGGGTACCTCTATTCCTTCCTTCAGCACCCTCTCCTGCCTAACCAATTATGTATTTAGTGGTGAGTGTAAAGTGATAATTGAACACGGGGTAAGTTTTTTATGCAACCACATTTTATTACACATTTTATTATAAACATTTTATTACGCATTTTTTGTTATTGTGAACCAGCCGCTACGCTTAGGCGTGAACAGCGACAGAAATCTGGCAAAACTTGAAGCCGAATTGGAGGACATGCATGCCAGATTGAAAAGGTATATCATCTACAATATACCGATGATTTGAAATGAAAAAACCTGCCCTTGCTGGTTAGACGATGCTGCATCATTCATGAGTTTGCAATTATATAAACATAAATAATGTTTTAAAAATGCAAATCTTTTATTTTCAATGTTTTGCACAAAAGGTATTTAAATTATTCTATAAAGACAATGCAGTGCTAATGTTAATATCCAATAGAAAGTTTGGAACAAAAAAGACTAAGTATTAACAAACATAGTTAAGGTAGGATGTTATGTCATTTTGCTAGCATTTACTGAAAGAGATGGTTAAATCTATCTAATCGTACCATCTTCTCTTGGTTTCCCCTTACTGCATCGCTTATACATTTAGAGATAGCACAATTAATATGAAATCATGATAAAATCAAATTAAGAAATAAAATAAATATTTCAAGATTTGATTTTGGTCTGGGGTACCTAGCGCAACATACGCCAAATTGTATGCACTCATTATTTTGTACTATTTGTAATTTATTTTTAATAAATTTCTTTTTTGAAATGCAGACGCGTCTAACTAGTAAAAATTTAGCAAAAATAATTGTACAATATGGAAGTGCATGTAATTTATGTGAAACATTTATTGCCATTAAGTAGTTTAAATTAAAGAATCTCAAATTTGGTAGTTTTTAGACACATTATTTAGCACCCAGAGTGCGTATTATTCTATCTGTTGAAACAATTCTTTTATAAAACAAAAATTGATATCACTCTTAACATCAAATACATTAATCTTCTTAATATGTTTTATATTCAAATATGTGTAACATTGAAAATACATTTGGAATTATCGTTAAATGGGTGGGCACAAAATTCATGAACTCAGTGGCAAAAACCCAATGATTTGAAATTGTAACTTGATTGACTTTTCCACATCAATATAAATAAAAAATTCAAAATGGAATCTATAACAACTTTTTATGCTCTTTCCATCTACAAAATCATGCGGACAATTTAAAAACAAAAGAATAGTAATTTCTGACATTTTTTAACATAACACCGTGTAAATTGTTTGATGATGCAAAAGCTCATTAAATTCTGAACACAATGTCGTTCTTGTTTTTTTCAATTTAAGTGAAGAATTGTGTGTTAAATTCTAAAGAAACTATTTAATAGACTAGATTAACTAAAAAAAAAATCGTTTATCAGCCCAAGAAACTACGTCTGAAATGTTACATGATTTGCATTTTGGACAGTTTATTTAGCAATTTGCTCATGCTTTGTTGTGAAATAAAAATAAACATTTCTTTCTTTAGTTTTTCATCAAATTTCATATTTCCAAAACCTACTAAAGATGAGTTTTCTTTAATATTAACTCCTAATTTTTTGCTTAAATTTAAAAACTAAAAATTTAATGAGTGCTCGCATTATCAAACAATATTCTATAGAAAATTTGGCAATTACTACTCTTGTTTCCATAATGTCAGCATGATATAGTAATCAGTTAGAAAGGAGAATAAAAAGTTGTTAAAGATACAATTTAAAATGTTTCATTTACATTGATTTTGACGGAATTATAACCAGTGTGTAGTGAAAAGTCATCCGCCCTTTACAGTACAAATTAAAGAAAAATTCCCAAGACAAAATTAGGATGAAGTAATAACATAAAGAAAATATTGCTGTAATGTTCTATACGTGATAACTGAATAAAAACCAAAATTTTTTTAATATAGTTGCGCAAACTTTCTAAGTTACTATCGAGTTTTACATTAGGCCTCAGCATACATCTTATATCTGTGCAATGTTATTTTTTTTTAATAGCAATTAAGTGTGATGACAAATCTTTTACACATGTGCTATCAACCGAAACGAAACCAAGCCAAACAAGTAGTCAAAATAGTTAATGTTGTTTTTAAAAGACACCACAAATATGAAATTGAGAATGCATACAAATCTGTTTATACTAATAGAGCTATTCAAAACAATTAACTAGCAATTAGTTTTGTAGTGATTAAATAGCGCAGTCCAACAGATGTCCGATGACAGGGTATTCACGTCTTTGGTTATAGTGGAAGAGCGTATCAAGAAGTACAATACCTATACTTTATTTGCGATAAATATATGCTGATGTTGTAGACAGTCTAAGTGTCAGGGATTGTATAATGAGAATATATATAGGAACGTTGCTTTTTTGATATCATTTAATGTGTTACAGTTGGTAGTTTTGTGCTGTGTTGTAACATTTTTTGCTTCTGCTCCTTTAAAATTTCCCATTGCATTTTCACTGTTTAATTTGTAATAAAACGTTTATGGTTTACGGATAATGTTTTCATATAGTAGAAAAATACATCTATCATGAAAGTGCATTGTGTCATATTATTAGTTTAAGTTTATCATGACAACACCACATTTATATGAATTATGATGTCAACACATATCTAACACGAATAGGGTATAACATTATCTTTATCACTAAAGATGAGAACATGCACAAAATGTGTACAATAATGTGATTAGGGTTTGAAATAGGTAGGCATTAACTTTAAAATCCCATAATCATTAAAAAATACTCTGTATGTAAGAATACCACTAAATTTAAATTTTGCCTTAACGATTTCTATTTTTCTTAGTGCATTGGTTTTGCACGAAAACTTTAATTTTAAGCCAATTCTTATTTTGCAGTAACTCGGGATATTTGGACTTCAGTTCTTCACATTCAGTTCTCTTTGGAGGTTTACTATGTTTAATATGATTCCTAAAGAATACCATAACTACACTCTTTTGTTTAGTTGTCCAAGGAACCAGAGTGTGGTACGTTCGGGTTTTTGGAGTAACTGCAGAGGAAGCAGGCACATCTGCAATTGTACTAAGAACCAAACCACAGTTTGGTTCAGAATTTAATAAACTTTCTTTTTCAAAATTGTCATCAGCATCACTTTCATTATCATTCTGGTTATCGCCGAGCAAGTCCTCTTCCTTATTAATAGTAATTTCATTTAATGATTGTCCTTTGAATTCATTAACAGCACCTTTCTCCAGGAGCAATAGCAGCTTCGATATTTTAGCTGTTTGATATATTTCATCTGGGAGCCTATATGATCCTCTATGAACTCCTGGCGTATGACCTATGAATGTCGCCAGTTGCTCAATTTCGTTTTCAGATAAATTAAAAAGCTGTGAAGGTGTAGCCAAGTGCTTTCTTAGCCGAATAGATGTTATAGACATTGGATTTTTAGCTCCGCAACATTTGGCATATTTTGACAGGGTTTTATAGCCAATTATATGAGACAAGGAATTTGCCTTTGCAAAAGATAAGGATTGTCTTTAGAACTGTTACTTTGTAATTTAAGTATAACATTAATATGGTTTTGAACGTTTTCATTGAATAACACTGGAACGCCTCTACCTCGTTTTCCTCTAATAACTACTCTCTTTAGGGTTTTTAATAGAATTTGTTCAGTACCAGATATAACTTTATTAGATTCTTCGTACTGCTGTTTTTCCGAGGAGCAATTTAAGTATGTATGTAGAAGCATTCTTTGAAGTTTTCCAGAGCGCTCCCTATTGAATAATATAACTCGGCAATATACAGAGTCTGTCAAATCATTGAAGGATCTACTGTCATTATTTTGTTGTAGTTGTTTCATAGCTCTTTCGGCCAACTGTATTAAATACTCACGTAACAATTTTAGGTCACTTGCGAGGGAGATGATTGTCACCTTATTCCATTTATTGAGGCTAAGATTATTTGCTGCTTGTGATGAAATCTCAAAGCTCCAATTTGATTCGAAAAGGTGAATTAGTGTTTTTAGTTGTGCTTCTGCTTCAGCAGCAGGAACTGATAAATATGGAAGGTGTCTTTTGTGAGCATGTGTAAGAGCGATAGCGCAACATTGTTTTAGTGATGTGGCAATATTCATTGCAAATGTAGGTGATTTATACACATTTTTCTCTGCATCATACATTGCTAATATTTTGCAGCTTCTACAAAAAGATCAAAAAACCTTGGCTGAAGTGCCGAATACATATTTGTAATACTTGTATCAAGTCCTCAAAGTTTGATAAGAATTTTGGAAATTTCTCTCATTTTACGAGAAGTTACATGAATAAAATGTTTATCCCTATGTGTATTTAAATATCTTGCACCGAATGCACAAATTAATATATCGTTTTGAGCTTCCAAAGAAACTTTGTCTGAAAGCATTCGAGGAAATACCTCCTGTTTTAATCGTTGATCCACTTTTGAATTAATAATAAGCTTTGACTGACCTGCAGCTTGAGCTCTACCAGAATTGGCACGACCACATTTCTTTCTATGGCGGTACAAAAGTTTTGAAGAAAAAACCCTAAGCAATTATCACAAGGTAACACAGTTCGGTCTCTAACGTATGTCTGTCGTACTGCTACAAAGCATTTCCCTCCACTAGCTAAAAAATTTCCTTTTCTTCTTAATTTATTAATTAGGCATTTCTCTCTTTACTTTTATAAGTTTTGAGAAAGCTTCTGAAACTTCAACTTCAAGAGAATGTTTTCTTTTAATATGGCGAGCAAAGTTCTGAACATCTTCCTCAAAAGTAGCAGAAGTCTGGCTTTCTTTTATAAACCGGTTTGGAGTGTTCTAGACTATGCCTCGTATTAAAACATAACTATTAGTTTGAAAACATCATTATTTATTAATAATTGTATTTTCTTTTCCCCTATGAGATGTGATTTTAAAGCATTCTCTTGAGGGGCAGGTTGCTGCAGAGACGTATCATTTGAAGTATTAATTTTATCGGCGACGTATAAATTACTTTTAGTTTCTTTGGTGTCAAGGTTCTGAGGTCGAATTGTAAGAGTAAATGGTTGTAGAGTCTCATAATGGAACTGGGCCTGAAATTTGTTAAAAATTGTATGTAAACATTCTGAAATTTTCAGCAAAACACAAAATTATGACAAATATTTTTAAATATAAATTTACAATGTCATTTATACTAGTGCAAAAACCTGACCACGTCATAATAAATAGATGTAATGAAAATCCGCAAATTTTTATAAATTTATTTATTTTATGTAACCATTAGTCTATTTCTGCTACTATGCTTAATAAGTGATGCCAGGAGGCGAGAAATAAAACACTTGTAAATTTAGAATTTTGCCAAACCCTTGATGTTCCAAAGATAAAATAAATATTTATCGTGTATGGCAACATTAATACAAGTGTCACCGGCTTTACCTCTCATTCAAAAGAGGACATATTATTTGATAAAACACTCACAATACATTTTTTCAGGGGTGCTTTGTCTGTGAATCAAACTCGAGACATTTGACCAAGGAATCATGTGCATACTCCATTGTGCCACGGAATCCAGGGCAAAAAGTAATTACTATTTTTTTTATTTAAGTAGTTCGTCAAATTTGTCATAACATTATAAACAGATAAATATTAACATGAAAGTGTGCAACTGTTATAAACATGCTCATGCCAGGCATATTCGCGTGTTCATGCAAATGTTCTCATACATCAGTATCTCAACACAAACATTTTTTTATTCATACATGTTTTTTTATTGAAAAAAACAACATTTAACCCATGACTATACTATTTTGTTTCAAAACCAAACTCAATTTAACCTAGAAATACAGTAAATTTACTAAATTATTAAAAAGGTTTGTACTTCATTATCACTACTACCATGGACACTTAAACAAAACCCTACTGTGTAACACATAAACCTTAAAGTAACAAGCTACGTACAAATAATTCAAAGTTCTGCATGAGTAGTATTTCAGACGTTGTATATTTGTCATATTCTGTTTGATGGTTGAATGAAGCATGTAATACACCACTAATAAAGTTAAAATTCCACATACCTCATCACCACTATTAGGATGATAAGATGAATCACTGCTATCATCTGTTGTATGGTATGGATCTTCTTGCAATGATAGCGGTAAGTCGTTTCTCTTTCACTTGGGACATTCGCAGCTTCTTTTTAACCTAAAAGGTGAAACAGATATATATTAACAAACAAGTCATGTAACACATACCTCCGATGGGTTAGTGCAGGAATGCTCTTGTACATCCTCACTACTTGTCAAGATTGTTTCTGGACGAACAGATTTAAACTCATGTGATGCTTCAAGAGTTACGATTTGATGTACGATAATTTTGTCAGTTTTACTTTGTTATAAAATATTAGAATAAGGAAAATATTGCAATGATTTAAAGAGACAAAGTTGAATATAATGAAAGCTGACCCTGGCAATAATAAAAAATAATTAGGTACAAAGCTGTCATTAAGTAATGTTTTAAGAGTGCTAATAGAGGCCAGAAGTACATTACTTTTATTAATTTGCAGTAACCAATTAATGTCACTATTAATTGGTGCAAAAAAAAGTAATAAGTACTGGGTTACAAAGTGCTATAAAAAAACTTTGTAAAAGGAAAAAGGTTTAATGTTTTCACCCGAACTGGAAAAAAATCACATTTTTAGCAAAACAAAAATGAAGCTTTGAATAACTCCTTACAAAGCTTTTAAAATGCTTGCCAATTAAAATTTTGAAAAGCTATCATAAATGAAGAATTGTTATTTAAATTAATTAATTTCATTATCAGTTTGTACTGATATTAAAAACCTTATTTTGTATGTCGATTCCTATTCGTTATTTTTCAATTTTAGTTTATTATTCTACTATTGAACTATAGAAATTTCGCCAAATTGAAAATTACATTTCATCTACACAACTTATAGAAAAGTTGTAACTTAGCTATTTGTAAACACTAATATAATAAAAAATCTTAGAGGGCCTAGAAGGATGAAATACTCGAATTGGCACACAAACACCCCACATCTGGAATGGGGTGGGTGGGGGTGATTTTAATGTTGAAGTGAAAAAGTTACAGAACGAAGATTCTGCATTAAATGAAATTAAACATAGAATATGTACATACAGTACCACTTTTCCCCACTAGGGATGTTCAAACTTTTATATGCCATTTGGATAATAATCTTCATTCTGGCCCCTTTTTAAGATTATGAAATCAAAATACATATTAAAACTAGAAAAATATGCAAACTGAAAACTTGTGTAGAACCATAAAATACCTATTGTCAACATTATAGTCACGTTTTACCCCAAGGGACAGTAAAATTTTGTGTGCCAGTTGAATGTTTTTATCTTTAACTTAAAAAAAGTGAAAAGGAATGGACAAACACTATAGGGAAAAGGAATGAGCCAAGACATTCTAACCTCACATTTTAGTATTTACAGAGGTTTTAAGTTCTTGTCTTTGAATTAAATAGTTATTAAAAGTTGTATGAACATGTTTTCAAACTTTTTAATTAATTTAAGGCTATAACAGTGTTTTACAATTACCTTCACTTTACTTAGCGCATAAAATATTTGATACAGTTGAGAGATCATTAAAAGCGATAGAGAAATTCTAAACCTTTGAACTACTGTGCCTGTTGAAATAAACATGACATTTAATTAAAGTACAAGTTATGATGGTAGGTTAGGAATTGCTTAAAGTAACAAAAAGAAAGCGCCGGCTGTTATGTTTACAAAACACGCGTCTCAGGACACAAATATTTTTGGCCATTTCAAGGTCAACTTTGATTCAGTTTAAACTCATATTTAAATATATAATATATATATATATATATATATATATATATATATATATATATATAGATATAACATTGTAATTTCTTGGACGTTGGTCAATGTATACCTATAGTTATTTCAAAAGTAGGTAGAATAACTATAACAATTTGTAATTGCGTTTATTATTTTTATTTTAAGACGCGTTTCGGTCATCAGGACCATTATCAATTATGTTCTACAAAACATTACCTATAGAATATGAAAATATTTTAATAATTACATACCTAAAACTGAATTGTAGATTGTGTATCTAAGCTAAAGTAAAACATTTAAACATTTGTCACGAATATAAAATTTGCTAAAATTGTCACTTAATAAAAATAAAATGATGTTTTACATTTAAAAATACAAGAACGAGAACACTTAAATTATACGAATGTAATAACATTAATTATTTAGTATAAACTGTTAAATAATATAAATTGTAGTGTGTGGTGATAAGTAAACTTGTTTAATAGTGGTGGTATATATATGAAATATGTGCAATAGGATATTTATAACAAAGTGCACTTAGGCTATTAAATTTTGGTAAAATGTGTGAAATTGTCTTGATCGTTTTTGAATTTATTGGTTGTAAGTTTCTTTGGATTTGTATAGTTTCTAAAATCCTCTTTTAATATCTTTCATTTCAGTACCTAAAATTTCTACATTATTGAAATCAAATTTGTGTAAATGTTCTAAGGCATGGGTTGCTAGAGCGGTGCATTTTTGTTGTTAGTTTTATTGAATATTTATGTTCGTATATTCGTTTATGGAGGTATTGTTTGAATTTCCTATATACACGCCGGGACAATCGCTGCAATTTATTTTGTATATGGTGTGTGTTTTGTATTTTGCTCTATTTCTGGTTTTAATTTTGTAAAAAGGTTTTGTAAAATTGTTTGGTTTGTGTACAACTTGAATATTATGACTCTGTAAACATTTTTTAGTTTTCAGATAGTCCCGGGTGTAGTCGATACTAATCCTGTTGTCTATTACGTTTGATTTTTATTATCATAGTTGTTAAATATATTGTGTATTTTTGTTTTATAACTGGCTCGAAGAAGCTTTTGGGTAGTCGTTATTCTTTAACTTTTTTAAGATTTTTTGGCTTATGTTTATTATGTGAAAAATGCATTGCTCGGTCGACAAGGTTGTTAATCATATTTTTCTTATACATCATAGGGGTGTTAGATTTGTAATTAAGATATCTACCACTCCAGGTTGTTTTGTTGAACCAGTTGGTAGTGGTTTCTCCTTTATCATTGTAAGTAATTAGTAAATCAAGGAAGGATATGGTGTTGTTAACTTCTTTCTCTATTGTGAATTGTAAACGGGGGTGGTAGGAATTAAATTTGTTTAGCGTTTCGTCGATTTTGTTATCTGGAAGGCACATTATCTAGAAGATCTAGAAGAAGAAATTATAAAACAGCTTAGCTACAAACCCGTATTTTTTAAGAGGTATGTTGATGACTGTATAATGTGCCTTCCAGATAACAAAATCGACGAAACGCTAAACAAATTTAATTCCTACCACCCCCGTTTACAATTCACAATAGAGAAAGAAGTTAACAACACCATATCCTTCCTTGATTTACTAATTACTTACAATGATAAAGGAGAAACCACTACCAACTGGTTCAACAAAACAACCTGGAGTGGTAGATATCTTAATTACAAATCTAACACCCCTATGATGTATAAGAAAAATATGATTAACAACCTTGTCGACCGAGCAATGCATTTTTCACATAATAAACATAAGCCAAAAAATCTTAAAAAAGTTAAAGAATAACGACTACCCAAAAAGCTTCTTCGAGCCAGTTATAAAACAAAATACACAATATATTTAACAACTATGATAATAAAAATCAAACGTAATAGACAACAGGATTAGTATCGACTACACCCGGGACTATCTGAAAACTAAAAATGTTTACAGAGTCATAATATTCAAGTTGTACACAAACCAAACAATTTTACAAAACCTTTTTACAAAATTAAAACCAGAAATAGAGCAAAAATACAAACACACACCATATACAAAATAAATTGCAGCGATTGTCCCGGCGTGTATATAGGAAATTCCAAACAATACCTCCATAAACGAATATACGAACATAAATATTCAATAAAACTAACAACAAAAAATGCACCGCTCTAGCAACCCATGCCTTAGAACATTTACACAAATTTGATTTCAATAATGTAGAAATTTTAGGTACTGAAATGAAAGATATTAAAAGAGGATTTTTAGAAACTATACAAATCCAAAGAAACTTACAACCAATAAATTCAAAAAACGATCAAGACAATTTCACACATTTTTACCAAAATTTAATAGCCTAAGTGCACTTTGTTATAAATATCCTATTGCACATATTTCATATATATACCACCACTATTAAACAAGTTTACTTATCACCACACACTACAATTTATATTATTTAACAGTTTATACTAAATAATTAATGTTATTACATTCGTATAATTTAAGTGTTCTCGTTCTTGTATTTTTAAATGTAAAACATCATTTTATTTTTATTAAGTGACAATTTTAGCAAATTTTATATTCGTGACAAATGTTTAAATGTTTTACTTTAGCTTAGATACACAATCTACAATTCAGTTTTAGGTATGTAATTATTAAAAATATTTTTCATATTCTATAGGTAATGTTTTGTAGAACATAATTGATAATGGTCCTGATGACCGAAACGCGTCTTAAAAATAAAAATAATAAACGCAATTACAAATTGTTATAGTTATTCTACCTACTTTTTGAAATAACTATAGGTATACATTGACCAACGTCCAAGAAATTACAATGTTATATCTATATATATATATATATATATATATATATATATATATATATTTATATTTAAATATGAGTTTAAACTGAATCAAAGTTGACCTTGAAATGGCCAAAAATATTTGTGTCCTGAGACGCGTGTTTTGTAAACATAACAGCCGGCGCTTTCTTTTTGTTACTTTAAGCAATTCCTAACCTACCATCATAACTTGTACTTTAATTAAATGTCATGTTTATTTCAACAGGCACAGTAGTTCAAAGGTTTAGAATTTCTCTATCGCTTTTAATGATCTCTCAACTGTATCAAATATTTTATGCGCTAAGTAAAGTGAAGGTAATTGTAAAACACTGTTATAGCCTTAAATTAATTAAAAGTTTGAAAACATGTTCATACAACTTTTAATAACTATTTAATTCAAAGACAAGAACTTAAAACCTCTGTAAATACTAAAATGTGAGGTTAGAATGTCTTGGCTCATTCCTTTTCCCTATAGTGTTTGTCCATTCCTTTTCACTTTTTTTAAGTTAAAGATAAAAAAACATTCAACTGGCACACAAAAATTTTACTGTCCCTTGGGGTAAAACGTGACTATAATGTTGACAATAGGTATTTTATGGTTCTACACAAGTTTTCAGTTTGCATATTTTTTCTAGTTTTAATATGTATTTTGATTTCATAATCTTAAAAAGGGGCCAGAATGAAGATTATTATCCAAATGGCATATAAAAGTTTGAACATCCCTAGTGGGGAAAAGTGGTACTGTATGTACATATTCTATGTTTAATTTCATTTAATGCAGAATCTTCGTTCTGTAACTTTTTCACTTCAACATTAAAATCACCCCCACCCCACCCCATTCCAGATGTGGGGTGTGTTTGTGCCAATTGAGTATTTCATCCTTCTAGGCCCTCTAAGATTTTTTATTATATTAGTGTTTACAAATAGCTAAGTTACAACTTTTCTATAAGTTGTGTAGATGAAAATGTAATTTTCAATTTGGCGAAATTTCTATAGTTCAATAGTAGAATAATAAACTAAAAATTGAAAAATAACGAATAGGGAATCGACATACAAAATAAGGTTTTTAATATCAGTACAAACTGATAATGAAATTAATTAATTTAAATAACAATTCTTCATTTATGATAGCTTTTTCAAAATTTTAATTGGCAAGCATTTTAAAAGCTTTGTAAGGAGTTATTCAAAGCTTCATTTTTGTTTTGCTAAAAATGTGATTTTTTTCCAGTTCGGGTGAAAACATTAAACCTTTTTCCTTTTACAAAGTTTTTTTATAGCACTTTGTAACCCAGTACTTATTACTTTTTTTTGCACCAATTAATAGTGACATTAATTGGTTACTGCAAATTAATAAAAGTAATGTACTTCTGGCCTCTATTAGCACTCTTAAAACATTACTTAATGACAGCTTTGTACCTAATTATTTTTTATTATTGCCAGGGTCAGCTTTCATTATATTCAACTTTGTCTCTTTAAATCATTGCAATATTTTCCTTATTCTAATATTTTATAACAAAGTAAAACTGACAAAATTATCGTACATCAAATCGTAACTCTTGAAGCATCACATGAGTTTAAATCTGTTCGTCCAGAAACAATCTTGACAAGTAGTGAGGATGTACAAGAGCATTCCTGCACTAACCCATCGGAGGTATGTGTTACATGACTTGTTTGTTAATATATATCTGTTTCACCTTTTAGGTTAAAAAAGAAGCTGCGAATGTCCCAAGTGAAAGAGAAAACGACTTACCGCTATCATTGCAAGAAGATCCATACCATACAACAGATGATAGCAGTGATTCATCTTATCATCCTAATAGTGGTGATGAGGTATGTGGAATTTTAACTTTATTAGTGGTGTATTACATGCTTCATTCAACCATCAAACAGAATATGACAAATATACAACGTCTGAAATACTACTCATGCAGAACTTTGAATTATTTGTACGTAGCTTGTTACTTTAAGGTTTATGTGTTACACAGTAGGGTTTTGTTTATGTCCATGGTAGTAGTGATAATGAAGTACAAACCTTTTTAATAATTTAGTAAATTTACTGTATTTCTAGGTTAAATTGAGTTTGGTTTTGAAACAAAATAGTATAGTCATGGGTTAAATGTTGTTTTTTTCAATAAAAAAACATGTATGAATAAAAAAATGTTTGTGTTGAGATACTGATGTATGAGAACATTTGCATGAACACGCGAATATGCCTGGCATGAGCATGTTTATAACAGTTGCACACTTTCATGTTAATATTTATCTGTTTATAATGTTATGACAAATTTGACGAACTACTTAAATAAAAAAAATAGTAATTACTTTTTGCCCTGGATTCCGTGGCACAATGGAGTATGCACATGATTCCTTAGTCAAATGTCTCGAGTTTGATTCACAGACAAAGCACCCCTGAAAAAATGTATTGTGAGTGTTTTATCAAATAATATGTCCTCTTTTGAATGAGAGGTAAAGCCGGTGACACTTGTATTAATGTTGCCATACACGATAAATATTTATTTTATCTTTGGAACATCAAGGGTTTGGCAAAATTCTAAATTTACAAGTGTTTTATTTCTCGCCTCCTGGCATCACTTATTAAGCATAGTAGCAGAAATAGACTAATGGTTACATAAAATAAATAAATTTATAAAAATTTGCGGATTTTCATTACATCTATTTATTATGACGTGGTCAGGTTTTTGCACTAGTATAAATGACATTGTAAATTTATATTTAAAAATATTTGTCATAATTTTGTGTTTTGCTGAAAATTTCAGAATGTTTACATACAATTTTTAACAAATTTCAGGCCCAGTTCCATTATGAGACTCTACAACCATTTACTCTTACAATTCGACCTCAGAACCTTGACACCAAAGAAACTAAAAGTAATTTATACGTCGCCGATAAAATTAATACTTCAAATGATACGTCTCTGCAGCAACCTGCCCCTCAAGAGAATGCTTTAAAAATCACATCTCATAGGGGAAAAGAAAATACAATTATTAATAAATAATGATGTTTTTCAAACTAATAGTTATGTTTTTAATACGAGGCATAGTCTAGAACACTCCAAACCGGTTTATAAAAGAAAGCCAGACTTCTGCTACTTTTGCGAGGAAGATGTTCAGAACTTTGCTCGCCATATTAAAAGAAAACATTCTCTTGAAGTTGAAGTTTCAGAAGCTTTCTCAAAACTTATAAAAAGTAAAGAGAGGAAATGCCTAATTAATAAATTAAGAAGAAAAGGAAATTTTTTAGCTAGTGGAGGGAAATGCTTTGAAGCAGTACGACAGACATACGTTAGAGACCGAACTGTGTTACCTTGTGATAATTGCTTAGGGTTTTTTCTTCAAAACTTTTGTACCGCCATAGAAAGAAATGTGGTCGTGCCAATTCTGGTAGAGCTCAAGCTGCAGGTCAGTCAAAGCTTATTATTAATTCAAAAGTGGATCAACGATTAAAACAGGAGGTATTTCCTCGAATGCTTTCAGACAAAGTTTCTTTGGAAGCTCAAAACGATATATTAATTTGTGCATTCGGTGCAAGATATTTAAATACACATAGGATAAACATTTTATTCATGTAACTTCTCGTAAAATGAGAGAAATTTCCAAAATTCTTATCAAACTTTGAGGACTTGATACAAGTATTACAAATATGTATTCGGCACTTCAGCCAAGGTTTTTTGATCTTTTTGTAGAAGCTGCAAAAATATTAGCAATGTATGATGCAGAGAAAAATGTGTATAAATCACCTACATTTGCAATGAATATTGCCACATCACTAAAACAATGTTGCGCTATCGCTCTTACACATGCTCACAAAAGACACCTTCCATATTTATCAGTTCCTGCTGCTGAAGCAGAAGCACAACTAAAAACACTAATTCACCTTTTCGAATCAAATTGAGCTTTGAGATTTCATCACAAGCAGCAAATAATCTTAGCCTCAATAAATGGAATAAGGTGACAATCATCTCCCTCGCAAGTGACCTAAAATTGTTACGTGAGTATTTAATACAGTTGGCCGAAAGAGCTATGAAACAACTACAACAAAATAATGACAGTAGATCCTTCAATGATTTGACAGACTCTGTATATTGCCGAGTTATATTATTCAATAGGAAGCGCTCTGGAAAACTTCAAAGAATGCTTCTACATACATACTTAAATACACCCTATGATGTATAAGAAAAATATGATTAACAACCTTGTCGACCGAGCAATGCATTTTTCACATAATAAACATAAGCCAAAAATCTTAAAAAGTTAAAGAATAACGACTACCCAAAAGCTTCTTCGAGCCAGTTATAAAACAAAATACACAATATATTTAACAACTATGATAATAAAAATCAAACGTAATAGACAACAGGATTAGTATCGACTACACCCCGGGACTATCTGAAAACTAAAAATGTTTACAGAGTCATAATATTCAAGTTGTACACAAACCAAACAATTTTACAAAACCTTTTTACAAAATTAAAACCAGAAATAGAGCAAAAATACAAAACACACACCATATACAAAATAAATTGCAGCGATTGTCCCGGCGTGTATATAGGAAATTCCAAACAATACCTCCATAAACGAATATACGAACATAAATATTCAATAAAAACTAACAACAAAAAATGCACCGCTCTAGCAACCCATGCCTTAGAACATTTACACAAATTTGATTTCAATAATGTAGAAATTTTAGGTACTGAAATGAAAGATATTAAAAGAGGATTTTTAGAAACTATACAAATCCAAAGAAACTTACAACCAATAAATTCAAAAAACGATCAAGACAATTTCACACATTTTTACCAAAATTTAATAGCCTAAGTGCACTTTGTTATAAATATCCTATTGCACATATTTCATATATATACCACCACTATTAAACAAGTTTACTTATCACCACACACTACAATTTATATTATTTAACAGTTTATACTAAATAATTAATGTTATTACATTCGTATAATTTAAGTGTTCTCGTTCTTGTATTTTTAAATGTAAAACATCATTTTATTTTTATTAAGTGACAATTTTTAGCAAATTTTATATTCGTGACAAATGTTTAAATGTTTTACTTTAGCTTAGATACACAATCTACAATTCAGTTTTAGGTATGTAATTATTAAAATATTTTTCATATTCTATAGGTAATGTTTTGTAGAACATAATTGATAATGGTCCTGATGACCGAAACGCGTCTTAAAATAAAAATAATAAACGCAATTACAAATTGTTATAGTTATTCTACCTACTTTGAAATAACTATAGGTATACATTGACCAACGTCCAAGAAATTAACAATGTTATATCTATATATATATATACTATATATAATATTTATTTATTTATAATTTATACTGAGTTTAAACTGAATCAAAGTTGACCTTGAAATGGCCAAATATTTGTGTCCTGAGACGCGTGTTTTGTAAACATAACAGCCGTCATTTTTATTACATTTAAGCAATTCCTAACCTACCATCATAACTTGTACTTTAATTAAATGTCATGTTTATTTCAACAGGCACAGTAGTTCAAAGGTTTAGAATTTGCTATCGCTTTTAATGATCTCTCAACTGTATCAAATATTTTATGCGCTAAGTAAAGTGAAGGTAATTGTAAAACACTGTTATAGCCTTAAATTAATTAAAAAGTTTGAAAACATGTTCATACAACTTTTAATAACTATTTAATTCAAAGACAAGAACTTAAAACCTCTGTAAATACTAAAATGTGAGGTTAGAATGTCTTGGCTCATTCCTTTTCCCTATAGTGTTTGTCCATTCCTTTTCACTTTTTTTAAGTTAAAGATAAAAAAACATTCAACTGGCACACAAAAATTTTACTGTCCCTTGGGGTAAAACGTGACTATAATGTTGACAATAGGTATTTTATGGTTCTACACAAGTTTTCAGTTTGCATATTTTTTCTAGTTTTAATATGTATTTTGATTTCATAATCTTAAAAAGGGGCCAGAATGAAGATTATTATCCAAATGGCATATAAAAGTTTGAACATCCCTAGTGGGGAAAAGTGGTACTGTATGTACATATTCTATGTTTAATTTCATTTAATGCAGAATCTTCGTTCTGTAACTTTTTCACTTCAACATTAAAATCACCCCCCCCCCACCCCACCCCATTCCAGATGTGGGGGTGTTTGTGTGCCAATTCGAGTATTTCATCCTTCTAGGCCCTCTAAGATTTTTTATTATATTAGTGTTTACAAATAGCTAAGTTACAACTTTTCTATAAGTTGTGTAGATGAAAATGTAATTTTCAATTTGGCGAAATTTCTATAGTTCAATAGTAGAATAATAAACTAAAAATTGAAAAATAACGAATAGGGAATCGACATACAAAATAAGGTTTTTAATATCAGTACAAACTGATAATGAAATTAATTAATTTAAATAACAATTCTTCATTTATGATAGCTTTTTCAAAATTTTAATTGGCAAGCATTTTAAAAGCTTTGTAAGGAGTTATTCAAAGCTTCATTTTTGTTTTGCTAAAAATGTGATTTTTTTCCAGTTCGGGTGAAAACATTAAACCTTTTTCCTTTTACAAAGTTTTTTTATAGCACTTTGTAACCCAGTACTTATTACTTTTTTTTGCACCAATTAATAGTGACATTAATTGGTTACTGCAAATTAATAAAAAGTAATGTACTTCTGGCCTCTATTAGCACTCTTAAAACATTACTTAATGACAGCTTTGTACCTAATTATTTTTTATTATTGCCAGGGTCAGCTTTCATTATATTCAACTTTGTCTCTTTAAATCATTGCAATATTTTCCTTATTCTAATATTTTATAACAAAGTAAAACTGACAAAATTATCGTACATCAAATCGTAACTCTTGAAGCATCACATGAGTTTAAATCTGTTCGTCCAGAAACAATCTTGACAAGTAGTGAGGATGTACAAGAGCATTCCTGCACTAACCCATCGGAGGTATGTGTTACATGACTTGTTTGTTAATATATATCTGTTTCACCTTTTAGGTTAAAAAAGAAGCTGCGAATGTCCCAAGTGAAAGAGAAAACGACTTACCGCTATCATTGCAAGAAGATCCATACCATACAACAGATGATAGCAGTGATTCATCTTATCATCCTAATAGTGGTGATGAGGTATGTGGAATTTTAACTTTATTAGTGGTGTATTACATGCTTCATTCAACCATCAAACAGAATATGACAAATATACAACGTCTGAAATACTACTCATGCAGAACTTTGAATTATTTGTACGTAGCTTGTTACTTTAAGGTTTATGTGTTACACAGTAGGGTTTTGTTTAAGTGTCCATGGTAGTAGTGATAATGAAGTACAAACCTTTTTAATAATTTAGTAAATTTACTGTATTTCTAGGTTAAATTGAGTTTGGTTTTGAAACAAAATAGTATAGTCATGGGTTAAATGTTGTTTTTTTCAATAAAAAAACATGTATGAATAAAAAAATGTTTGTGTTGAGATACTGATGTATGAGAACATTTGCATGAACACGCGAATATGCCTGGCATGAGCATGTTTATAACAGTTGCACACTTTCATGTTAATATTTATCTGTTTATAATGTTATGACAAATTTGACGAACTACTTAAATAAAAAATAGTAATTACTTTTGCCCTGGATTCCGTGGCACAATGGAGTATGCACATGATTCCTTAGTCAAATGTCTCGAGTTTGATTCACAGACAAAGCACCCTGAAAAATGTATTGTGAGTGTTTTATCAAATAATATGTCCTCTTTGAATGAGAGGTAAAGCCGGTGACACTTGTATTAATGTTGCCATACACGATAAATATTTATTTTATCTTTGGAACATCAAGGGTTTGGCAAAATTCTAAATTTACAAGTGTTTTATTTCTCGCCTCCTGGCATCACTTATTAAGCATAGTAGCAGAAATAGACTAATGGTTACATAAAATAAATAAATTTATAAAAATTTGCGGATTTTCATTACATCTATTTATTATGACGTGGTCAGGTTTTGCACTAGTATAAATGACATTGTAAATTTATATTTAAAAATATTTGTCATAATTTTGTGTTTTGCTGAAAATTTCAGAATGTTTACATACAATTTTTAACAAATTTCAGGCCCAGTTCCATTATGAGACTCTACAACCATTTACTCTTACAATTCGACCTCAGAACCTTGACACCAAAGAAACTAAAAGTAATTTATACGTCGCCGATAAAATTAATACTTCAAATGATACGTCTCTAGCAGCAACCTGCCCCTCAAGAGAATGCTTTAAAATCACATCTCATAGGGGAAAAGAAAATACAATTATTAATAAATAATGATGTTTTTCAAACTAATAGTTATGTTTTTAATACGAGGCATAGTCTAGAACACTCCAAACCGGTTTATAAAAGAAAGCCAGACTTCTGCTACTTTTGCGAGGAAGATGTTCAGAACTTTGCTCGCCATATTAAAAGAAAACATTCTCTTGAAGTTGAAGTTTCAGAAGCTTTCTCAAAACTTATAAAAAGTAAAGAGAGGAAATGCCTAATTAATAAATTAAGAAGAAAAGGAAATTTTTTAGCTAGTGGAGGGAAATGCTTTGTAGCAGTACGACAGACATACGTTAGAGACCGAACTGTGTTACCTTGTGATAATTGCTTAGGGTTTTTTCTTCAAAACTTTTGTACCGCCATAGAAAGAAATGTGGTCGTGCCAATTCTGGTAGAGCTCAAGCTGCAGGTCAGTCAAAGCTTATTATTAATTCAAAAGTGGATCAACGATTAAAACAGGAGGTATTTCCTCGAATGCTTTCAGACAAAGTTTCTTTGGAAGCTCAAAACGATATATTAATTTGTGCATTCGGTGCAAGATATTTAAATACACATAGGGATAAACATTTTATTCATGTAACTTCTCGTAAAATGAGAGAAATTTCCAAAATTCTTATCAAACTTTGAGGACTTGATACAAGTATTACAAATATGTATTCGGCACTTCAGCCAAGGTTTTTTGATCTTTTTGTAGAAGCTGCAAAAATATTAGCAATGTATGATGCAGAGAAAAATGTGTATAAATCACCTACATTTGCAATGAATATTGCCACATCACTAAAACAATGTTGCGCTATCGCTCTTACACATGCTCCCAAAAGACACCTTCCATATTTATCAGTTCCTGCTGCTGAAGCAGAAGCACAACTAAAAACACTAATTCACCTTTTCGAATCAAATTGGAGCTTTGAGATTTCATCACAAGCAGCAAATAATCTTAGCCTCAATAAATGGAATAAGGTGACAATCATCTCCCTCGCAAGTGACCTAAAATTGTTACGTGAGTATTTAATACAGTTGGCCGAAAGAGCTATGAAACAACTACAACAAAATAATGACAGTAGATCCTTCAATGATTTGACAGACTCTGTATATTGCCGAGTTATATTATTCAATAGGAAGCGCTCTGGAAAACTTCAAAGAATGCTTCTACATACATACTTAAATTGCTCCTCGGAAAAACAGCAGTACGAAGAATCTAATAAAGTTATATCTGGTACTGAACAAATTCTATTAAAAACCCTAAAGAGAGTAGTTATTAGAGGAAAACGAGGTAGAGGCGTTCCAGTGTTATTCAATGAAAACGTTCAAAACCATATTAATGTTATACTTAAATTACAAAGTAGCTTAGTTCCTAAAGACAATCCTTATCTTTTTGCAAAGGCAAATTCCTTGTCTCATATAATTGGCTATAAAACCCTGTCAAAATATGCCAAATGTTGCGGAGCTAAAAATCCAATGTCTATAACATCTATTCGGCTAAGAAAGCACTTGGCTACACCTTCACAGCTTTTTAATTTATCTGAAAACGAAATTGAGCAACTGGCGACATTCATAGGTCATACGCCAGGAGTTCATAGAGGATCATATAGGCTCCCAGATGAAATATATCAAACAGCTAAAATATCGAAGCTGCTATTGCTCCTGGAGAAAGGTGCTGTTAATGAATTCAAAGGACAATCATTAAATGAAATTACTATTAATAAGGAAGAGGACTTGCTCGGCGATAACCAGAATGATAATGAAAGTGATGCTGATGACAATTTTGAAAAAGAAAGTTTATTAAATTCTGAACCAAACTGTGGTTTGGTTCTTAGTACAATTGCAGATGTGCCTGCTTCCTCTGCAGTTACTCCAAAAACCCGAACGTACCACACTCTGGTTCCTTGGACAACTAAACAAAAGAGTGTAGTTATGGTATTCTTTAGGAATCATATTAAACATAGTAAACCTCCAAAGAGAACTGAATGTGAAGAACTGAAGTCCAAATATCCCGAGTTACTGCAAAATAAGAATTGGCTTAAAATTAAAGTTTTCGTGCAAAACCAATGCACTAAGAAAAATAGAAATCGTTAAGGCAAAATTTAAATTTAGTGGTATTCTTACATACAGAGTATTTTTTAATGATTATGGGATTTTAAAAGTTAATGCCTACCTATTTCAAACCCTAATCACATTATTGTACACATTTTGTGCATGTTCTCATCTTTAGTGATAAAGATAATGTTATACCCTATTCGTGTTAGATATGTGTTGACATCATAATTCATATAAATGTGGTGTTGTCATGATAAACTTAAACTAATAATATGACACAATGCACTTTCATGATAGATGTATTTTTCTACTATATGAAAACATTATCCGTAAACCATAAACGTTTTATTACAAATTAAACAGTGAAAATGCAATGGGAAATTTTAAAGGAGCAGAAGCAAAAAATGTTACAACACAGCACAAAACTACCAACTGTAACACATTAAATGATATCAAAAAAGCAACGTTCCTATATATATTCTCATTATACAATCCCTGACACTTAGACTGTCTACAACATCAGCATATATTTATCGCAAATAAAGTATAGGTATTGTACTTTGATACGCTCTTCCACTATAACCAAAGACGTGAATACCCTGTCATCGGACATCTGTTGGACTGCGCTATTTAATCACTACAAAACTAATTGCTAGTTAATTGTTTTGAATAGCTCTATTAGTATAAACAGATTTGTATGCATTCTCAATTTCATATTTGTGGTGTCTTTTAAAAAACAACATTAACTATTTTGACTACTTGTTTGGCTTGGTTTCGTTTCGGTTGATAGCACATGTGTAAAAGATTTGTCATCACACTTAATTGCTATTAAAAAAAAATAACATTGCACAGATATAAGATGTATGCTGAGGCCTAATGTAAAACTCGATAGTAACTTAGAAAGTTTGCGCAACTATATTAAAAAAAATTTGGTTTTTGTTCTGTTATCACGTATAGAACTGTTACGTCCCATCATGACAATAAATTGTACTTTGGTAGTATGTTAGTACATTCTTTTGATGTACCGTTATAGCTAGGAAATGAGACGGCCTGCGTGCCAGTTTTGCTCTTTCACCCCACCATGCGGTGGCTGTAAATGTCTGTATTCAGTATTCTTGTGTTCGTGCTACAATAAAGATGCTCAAATCTCGTCTCCTGTTTATTTTAATATAAAAGGAAATATTGGTAAAACACCGTTGTGTTCTCGTTACATAAGGTGAACTGCAGTACGCCGTCACCTTACAAGAACATTACAGCAATATTTTCTTTATGTTATTAGTTTATCCTAATTTTGTCTTGGGAATTTTTCTTTAATTTGTACTGTAAAGGGCGGATGACTTTTCACTACACACTGGTTATAATTCCGTCAAAATCAATGTAAATGAAACATTTTAAATTGTATCTTTAACAACTTTTTATTCTCCTTTCTAACTGATTACTATATCATGCTGACATTATGGAAACAAGAGTAGTAATTGCCAAATTTTCTATAGAATATTGTTTGATAATGCGAGCACTCATTAAATTTTTAGTTTTTAAATTTAAGCAAAAAATTAGGAGTTAATATTAAAGAAAACTCATCTTTAGTAGGTTTTGGAAATATGCAATTTGATGAAAAACTAAAGAAAGAAATGTTTATTTTTATTTCACAACAAAGCATGAGCAAATTGCTAAATAAACTGTCCAAAATGCAAATCATGTAACATTTCAGACGTAGTTTCTTGGGCTGATAAACGATTTTTTTTTTTAGTTAATCTAGTGTATTAAATAGTTTCTTTAGAATTTAACACACAATTCTTCACTTAAATTGAAAAAAACAAGAACGACATTGTGTTCAGAATTTAATGAGCTTTTGCATCATCAAACAATTTACACGGTGTTATGTTAAAAAATGTCAGAAATTACTATTCTTTTGTTTCTAAATTGTCCGCATGATTTTGTAGATGGTTGGAAAGAGCATAAAAAGTTGTTATAGATTCCATTTTGAATTTTTTATTTATATTGATGTGGAAAAGTCATTCACCCTATATAGCAGAACTCTGTAAATACTTTTTAATAAATAAACATTTTCGTTTTAAGTTTAATATTTTGTATCTTTAGCATTACTAAGTACATAAATCTGTTGCTATTTTATTTTGAGGTATTATTTGAAAAAATTGATATTTGCAATGCAATATAAGTAACAAATAAAATCAGTTAAATGTGGAACATAACATTGCCAGAACGAACTTTAAACCTTCATAACTTATTTATATGGATAGGCACAAATTTGTTCGTAATATTCGTTTTGCACACTTTTTCATGCTAAATACATATCTGAAATTAGAATTTCAAATTTCCTTTGCAACAAAAAATCAAGTTACAATTTCAAATCATTCGGTTTTTGCCACTGGGTTCATGAATTTTGTGCCCACCCATTTAACGATAATTCCAAATGTATTTTCAATGTTACACATATTTGAATATAAAACATATTAAGAAGATTAATGTATTTGATGTTAAAAGTGATATCAATTTTTGTTTTATAAAAGAATTGTTTCAACAGATAGAATAATACGCACTCTGGGTGTTAAACAATGTGTCTAAAAACTACCAAATATGAGAGTCTTTAATTTAAACTACTTAATGGCAATAAATGTTTCACATAAATTACATGCACTTCCATATTGTACAATTATTTTTACTAGTTAGACGCGTCTGCATTTCAAAAAAGAAATTTATTAAAAATAAATTACAAATAGTACAAAGTAATGAGTGCATACAATTTGGCGTATGTTGTGCTAGGTACCCCAGACAAAATCAAATCTTGAAATATTTATTTTATTTCTTAATTTGATTTTATCATGATTTCATATTAATTGTGCTATCTATAAATGTATAAGCGATGCAGTAAGGGGAAACCAAGAGAAGATGGTACGATTAGATAGATTTAACCATCTCTTTCAGTAAATGCTAGCAAAATGACATAACATCCTACCTTAACTATGTTTGTTAATAATTAGTCTTTTTTGTTCCAAATTTTCTATTGGGTATTAACATTAGCACTGCATTGTCTTTATAGAATAATTTAAATACCTTTTGTGCAAAACATTGAAAATAAAAGATTTGCATTTTTAAAACTTTATTTATGTGTTATATAATTGCAAACTCATGAATGATGCAGCATCGTCTAACCAGCAAGGGCAGGTTTTTTCATTTCAAATCATCGGTATATTGTAGATGATATACCTTTTCAATCTGGCATGCATGTCCTCCATTTCGGCTTTAAGTTTTGCCAGATTTCTGTCGCCCTTTTTTTCTAGTGCTTCACTGATGTTAACTCTAATCTTATATTGATCTCTAATTAATATACAATTGAAGGATATTCCTTAATTTTATTTAAATTATTAACCTCTGAACCCATGTATGCATTAATTATTTCCTGGCAATGTTGGGAAGACCAACATAGGTATAATTGAATATCACTCATTTATTCTAAATAGTTATAATGGCATATCTGTTATAAGATATTCGATGTTATAAAGTTTTGCTGGAACACCTTTTTGCAACAGAACTAAAAATTATCATTATTGGATTTTGAATGTAAATAATACAATTAACCTATAATACTTCAAATTGCCCAAGTAACGAACAGTGATAATTGTTATATTTTCCATAGTTAATCTTCAAATATTAAGTAGTTTTTTTGTTAGAATTATCTTCAAATAATATTATACCAAAGTAGAAAACTATTAATTTAGGATCCAGCGCAAAGCATTATTACATAGAAAGATTCATAATGTTTTTACCCAAAAAAAAACAACAAATAAAACTTAAGGTTATGTTACGACTAAACGGCGCCTGCTAGAATACCGACTCTTAGAATCATTCTAGTATGCAAAAATGTTGTATTTACTCTTGCACGTGTATTAATCCTCATTCATAAATTGGTTCGATCCCAACTAATGTCCATTCAATCTCGACGTATTTAATAAAGTAGCCAGAATGAATGAATTAACAATGGCTTTAGTATTGGCACGCAACTCAACCAATCTGAAGTTGCTAGAAAAATGTGAGAGCAGCCTGACTTCATGGTCATAAACATACAATGGAACTTTTTTTATACCAACTTCATTTATGACAATAACTAAATATTTTAAAACATTCGAAAACATTAGCTTTAAAATAATGTATGCAGGGTATTATATTTAAACTTTTCAAATCTCCAAACTAAAGTATTACATTTCTGAGTAATTTAAATGTACATCAAAGCATCTAAATAGTTAAAATTTAGATCAGTAACATTACTATAGTCTACACCAAGTCTTACTTGTAATTAAATCCGAATCCTAAACTAGCATGATTATTTGTCCGGATTTAAATATATTATATTTCTTATTCAAAACATGGCAACGTTGCTGGACGCAACAATATACTATATATGTCTTAAATGGAGTTAGCATTGTGCAACAATCATGCGGAGCTAGTAATATGCACAAAGTAAGAAAATCACGTGTATATCCAAATTTCTAATTTTGTTGGTTTTTTGGCATGTACTGAACAGAAATTAACTTCAGCGACTAATATTCACAACAAAAATTTGTATAGCACCGTGTATATATATATATATATATATATATATATATATATATATTGCTATGTATTTTTCTCCAGCCTCACGTTGGTTCGTCTATAAATTTTGTTGTAGTAGCCCCCTCACTTGTTGTAGTCGGATGTAATAAACGTTCTACTTAATGCCACCGCTCTGTGTATCTCACTTTAATCTTTTACTTTATTATTATGCCACGGCTAGCCCTTTTTAATCTACACAGAGTGCACAACGTTACGATAATCAATTTTCTTTCACCCCTTTATGATTACTTGTTTAAATTGATAAAACGAAGTCAATCAACATTCATATAATGAAAGAAAATAATATTTACAATTTTTGAAATTCTTTGAATACACCCATCAATCAATTAATATCATATGGATTATTTATCCCAACATTTATATACCTTTAATTCAATATAGAGTCACCAAAAACTACCTCTTTACAAAAAAATCTGGAACGTTCGAGACCTCTTTATGATTTATTACGTAAGTTTAACGTATGCAATGTTTCTTGTTGACTCTTTACAAGTTTTGGATAAATTGAATAAATTCAGTATTAAAATTTAAATTGAAAAATATCTTAAAATTGAGTAAATCTGACCTGTGATCTGAAATGTTGTTTCGTATAGCGAATCAACACCCCCCTTGTCTTCAATCGTATACGAATGCTCTGCTTAGTTGAATCAATATTTGAGTACAGCTATCCCTTGTTTTCCAAATATCACTTTGTGCTTCTTTATTTTATATTTCTCTGCATATGCTTTGAATCTCTTCCCTTAAATACTTTCGACGCAGATTGGAATTCTTTTCGACGCAGATTAGAATTGTACCAGAAGCCAATTAGAATTTAATTAGAAGTCAATTAGAATCCAATTAGAATTGTACCAGAATCCGATTAGAAGCCCTATATGATTATAAATATTTAAATTAAATTAATTACCCAATTTGTGCTCACGTTTTCTACGAAAAACGGCAAAAACTTTTCATGTATTCTTAACACAATCTTTTTTTATGTAGCACTATTTTCACTATAAACATAAATTTGATATATCCTAAACTTTATTTATTTGACGCGTAGATTTCTGGTTAAAAGTGTCGCGGCTTCGACGTGCATCAAGTGTGGACTGACTTGTCTTATCACCGATGGGTGTTAAATAGCCTTGTCCCACTACATCTGGGTTGGGTTTCCAAGCAGTTTTACATATTGTTTCAACCAACCAGCTTTTGTCCTTAATATTCCCTGTATTTTAAAGCTGTTTTTGATGAAATTATGCTTCGGATTTCCATGTCATGGTGTTTATTTGCAATCTTTGATTCCTTATTATTTATTATCGCGACCAGACTTTCAACTTACGTCTGTTGTTTTGTATAGATAATGATTTTGGAGAATTGTTAAAAAATAAATGATGTAACTCTATTGTAGTTTTCGTTTATGTATTTATTTATTTGAAAGTGACTTTTTTTTATCAAAGCGCTCATGGTTCCAGCGTAACTGCATGACGATTTGTTAAGTTTCATCTTATCTTCTGCGTATTTTATTTTATAAACTTGTAAAATACTCCTCAACGTATGTTTAATTACATGTACGATTATTTCTCTGCTGAATACGCGTTCTATTGTTGAAAGATATGCTCACTTGCATTGATTGAGGTTAATTACGGTGTATATACAGGGTGTTAAATGCTTGATATTTTCATAATGTAAGAATTACTTATTTTTCTGCTAAATAAATGCAGTTTTCTGATTCCTATCGCTATTTACAGTTACTACACGACCCTTATTACATAATACACCCCTAAACAACCCCTTATTACAGCAATATATATTGTCGTGGAAGTTATAGGTTAAGAGGCATAGATAAGTCAAGAAAATAAATTTGTAACGACCGTGTATATAGGAAATAGGAATAATTTATTTACGCGCCAAATTAATTAATTTTGACATAAAAACGGACAGATAATAACATACTTTTGTATTTATAAATCAGAATGTTAAATTTGCATAAGTGTAGAAGCTTTGGAGTACGTGAAAACTCAAGGATACGAATGTAATTAGCTTTAATATTTTAAAAGTTGTAAATCAAGTACATCAAATAATAATGAGAGCTTTTGAGTATATAAAATCAATAATGTAAACGCATATTTTCCATTTAACTAAACAAAGCGTTCGTCAAATACAAATCCTAAGAAATTCTATAAGTTGAACAACTTGGAAAATACAATTTCAAACGGACAGTTGCCTCATAGAAAAGCCTGACGGATAAATAAACAAGTTCAAGGAAACTAAATAAACGTTGGAATATAATTCTGTGGAAATTTAGTTAACTGTCGATGCAAAAGCTACGAAAACAACAGATGGTTTGAAAGCAAAGCGAAACAGAATATCGATAGTGTAAAGCAGACAGAGATCACATATAATAGACGTTGGATAAAACACTCGTTTAAAGTACGCGACAAGTTTGGAGGTCAACCACAATATCGATTTTCTGTTGCTTGAGTGGGATTGTAAAAGAGACAACAAATATGTGTTAGACGAGGGTAACATAGTTGAAGGCTGGACATAAGAATGGGAGAAATGTGTGTGATTGGCTGAGCGCTAGAAATTTCAAAGAGACTCGCGACCGTTGTATTTTGTTAACCAGTTTTCGGATTAAAGCGACGATGGAGTAAGAATTCTCAGTTTTACAAAGTTCGTTACGTATAAATTTTTTAGAACCAATTACAGTAGGGGAGCTTTTTGACTGAAATAGGGTCGGGAGGTGTATCGACGGTTATAAATACACTAGGAGACGCAGTAAAGCTCTCTCTTACTTCGATTATTTCTTTGACTTCGTTTAGCTTTTACAGTAATATCCAAATTTAAGATTTTATAAAACGGTGTTAGTACAGTCCGTCGAAAGTTAAATAATAGTGTGATTGCACGAGTGGGTGCTATATTGTAGACGGTGCTGTAACTACATTCAAAGAACTAACGGAGGGATGTTACTAGTGTAAGTGTGCTGTGAAATTTTTGGAACGAGGATGCTTGGTGTTTGGTAGACGTGAAAAGTGATTAACTTGGTTTGGACAATTATCTGGGTCAAATATTGAAGGCGCCTGCAGAGACTTGGATAGCGATTGGAAATGGGTTTAATCTACACATAGCAGAGAGGTGTATGGAAGTAACGACGAGGTTTTTTTGGACAACATCTTTAGAGATGACGATGGAAAAAGCTTACTCCAGGTAACGAAATTGATTTCTATTGCTATTGCTTGAACATTTTGTACTGTTATTTTGTGCTAGAGTGATTTGACACGTTGCGTGTGTATTTGATTAACAAAAGCTCATTTGATGGGCATATGTAAAAAACAATTTGTATTTATTATTTAAAGGTGTAAATAAATGACATAAAAATTCAATGTAAAGAGTAAACGGGTCTTTAGGGTTGTTAAAAACAAAGATGCGATGTATTTAGGCATTTAGAGTAACTGGGTTTATACTGAGCTCACCATAAACCAGAGTAAATTTCAATTTAGGGTTTCGAGACGGGTCCATAATATAAAACAAAAACTGTCGAAATAAATTAAAGGCATGAAATTTTAAAAGGATTTAATGATTGAGATTGAAATATTTTATGAAGCTGTATATCCGAATGTGTAAATATTTACTTGGTAATGGAAAATTTTAATTTGTATGAATAAAAGGTTGTATGTTTCGTTGCATTATTTGAGTGGTAATTTTATTTAGTAGTATATGTGAGAAATAGCAAACTTAGGATGGTAAGTATCTATAAAGAAGCAGGTTTTAGAGCTAGCCGTGGTATTCAGAAATATGGAGGTGTTCCTCAGAGTTTGAATTATTTTTTTATTTTCAGGAAAATATTTTAGGACAGCCCAATTCGAAGGGCGAGAATGGTTTCTAGGTTTTATCACTTCAATTTTACGACGGCCCAACGCTGGGGCTCGATTTAAGGGTAATACACCACAATATATATATATATATATATATATATATTGTTATGGATTCAAAGGGTTAAATTTGGGGTAAGCAATGCAATTTCAACCACCCTGTATAGAGAAATGAACAAATTATTTACGCGCAAAATTTATTTAATTTATTTAATTTAAACGGACAAGTATTGACGTATTTTTATAATTAATGATTAAATGGTTAAAGGTACATAAAGAAAACCAGTTTTAAAAACAAATAGAAACGCATAATTAATTTAATATTTTAATTCAACATGTAAAAGCACTAGAAAACACACCAGGGTAAAGAAAATCAATAATCCCAAGGCAAAAGGTTTCTTGGTAACTAACAAGAACGTCAGGTTTATCGGATACGGTGAAATACAAACTCCAAGAATTGTTGTTTTAAACGGTCTATAATTAAGAACATCTGCATGTTTAAAAGGTTACATTCTTCGAAATTATCAGCATAATAAAGCAGGACTTCATGGAAAATAGTTTTCAACCGTCAGTTGTTTCGAATAAGCTAACAAAGTTCTTAAAGAACAGGGGAGATGCACGATCGGTCAGATGCTACAGACAGAGACGGATATAAAAGCTTTGGTATTCAAAACGCACGTACTAATCCACGTGGAGTGAGGATAAGCTGTCAGCAGTATCAATTTTCTATAACTCAAGTGGGGTTTGGAACGCGACAGCAAATATGCATAAGACAGATAAAAATATTATAGGCGGGGTTTTATGACGACACAGAATAGTATCATTGGTTGGGAACGGATAGTTTTATAAACGTACGAACATGCGACAGGTGGGAGCGATTTCGGATACATATGACGCGTTCACGGAGTAAATTTCAGGAATCTTCAAGTCGGTTATATCAAAATTTGCAGAATTGTTATTTGAAAATAAGTTTTTCGCGTAAAGTGTGTGTAGCATTTTGAAAAATATAAATACTCTAAGAAAAGTAGGAAGGCTCTCTTTGTATTCTAATCGCTTTATACTACTTTAACACGATAGACCGACGTTATAGTAGAGTTTTTGTTATGTGAGTATTAAAAATATTCATAATACAGTAAATGTAGTGCTAGCACTTGTAACTTGGTAGTTGAGGCCTTATAGTTATTAACGTGAGTATTAATAAACTGCGTTATTATGAGCTCACCATACTCCAGTGTACAATAAATTTAGGGTATTATTTGGGCCCATCTTCTCATATTGTATTAAATGTGTTTGCAAATAATAATTTAAAACAAGGACTTTAAAACATATCTCTTATTGAGTTGTAATTAGTGTGCCAAAATGTTTATACCTGTGAATAATTTGTCTGTAAATAGCGGTAAATAAAAGATTGTATGATTGTTGTATTATTTGGTGATTTTATTAAATGGTGTGCGAGTGGGAAGGAAGAATGATTGTAAATTTAAATATCCGAGAAGAGGCACAGCTGAGCTAGCCAGGGAAGCTGCTGAAGATTCTAAAAGCAGAAATATAGGAGCCGTTCAAAAAGCAAAAGTAAGAAATTTTTTTAAAGTTTTTCTTTCAGAACTTTCACGACGCTTGATTTAAGAGTTTAATCCTAAGATCCGCAGCACTCTTATGGCGACCCGAACGTGAGGCGCGAGCTCCAAATAAAATTTATACCTTTTATTCCAGAAAACTGGCAATCTGAGAAAGAGAGTCTGTCTTGTATAAATTTAAAAATAATTTTTGAGTGTGTGTGTGGGAGTGATTTGAACGTATTCAGAGGAAGGAGTGGAAATTGGAAGTGACGACAGTGCAATATTTGATAAAGCAGGAAAAATGGAGGAAGCTGGAGGTAGTAGGGATCAGTCGAGGACAGAGTCAGGAGACCAAGGTAATGAATTAATTTTGAGAATGCTAGAGAGAATGAATGCGGAATCAAACAAGAAGTTTGAGGAGATTAGGGAAATGGGCGAAGAATCAAAACGAAAAGTGGAGCAGATGAGTGTCGAATCAAATCGGAAGTTTGAGCAAATTAGTCAGAAAATTGATAATTCGACGAAAGAATTTTCAGAATTCAAAAACAGTTTGACCGTAAAAATGGGGAAAGTAGAAAATAGGGTATATAAAAATGAGCGTGATATTAGAGGTTTAAATCAGGAAATGGGACAATTAAGGACAGAGGTAAGGATTTTCTATGAGGACGAAATCAACGTTAAAATGACCGAGGTAACGGACTCATGTAGGGATCGGTTAGGTAGGGTTGAGAGAGAAGTGACCGGAATTAAACAAAACGTAGCAACTTTGATGGGGGATGGTCCAAGATTTGTAACAGGTAATATGTCGCTGGATCAACAAATGAAATTTTATGGGGATAGTAGGGTAAATCCTCAGATATTTATCAATAACATTAGAGGTTTGGTTAATAATTTGTATGACAAACAGGCGAAACTTAATGTTGTAAAAGCGTTACTAAAAGACCATGCTGAAGCTTGGTACAATTTAATCGGACAAGAAATTGACACGTACAATGACTTTGAGGACAGGTTTCTTAAACATTATTGGAGTGACCATTGGCAGGACCAAGTACGAGACGATCTTATCACAGGAAAATTTAAAGGGAAGTTTGCTGGAAGTAGGGAGCAATATGCTATACGAAAGTATAGCATAGCCAAGCAACTAAATCCACCACTGTCTGACAGACAAATAATTAAGTATTTATCACATTTCGAGGTTGAGGTGAGGCAACATATAGCGTTGCAAAACATTGTGGACAGGGAGATGTTTTTGGAGTACCTGCAAAGGTATTATGACGGGAGTAGTGGACGACCTCGTGAAAATAGAGAACGACAGGTGAATACAGTTAGATTCGATCAAAGACGGGACAACTACGCAAAACGGGGACCAATTTTGCATACAATAAACAAAATTAGGAACCTAGACCGAGCGTGACAAGACAAAACAGTTCACCAGACATGAGGGGGACAACGACAAACACTAGAGAAAATCAGAATACTAACCAGGTAGACACACCACGGACATATGCGGAGGTAGTAGCGAGACCGGGACCGAGTAGGGAGACCAGACCGGGACAGGATTTTTAGACAAGGACAAACCACTAGACATCACTGCGTACAAGTATGAACATCCAAGGGAATTTTTAAAAATAGAGGAAGAAGTTGAGCCAGAAATAATAGAAAAATTTTGTTTGCCCATAATTGATATTAAAATTTTTGAGAAAAATTTAGGAGCGTTATTAGATTCAGAAGCTGAGGCGAGTTTAGTATCGGAGGAATTCGTCAATGAAATTAAGGATAAAGTGTGTGACAGGATAATGCCAATAAAAAGAAGTCGCCTGGTTGCGCCAGATAAAAAGCGATTTGCTGTTGTGGATAGCGTAGTCATTTTAAAAGTACAGTTAGGTTCAGTTAGCTGTGAACATTACATTTGATTTTTTTTTCTTCCAATGCTCCACCCGAAGGTACTACATTGGCCAGGAAGCGAGTTTTTTTTACCTGGAAAATTTTGAATTTTGCCGAACCCTTGCTGTTCCAAGAAAGGTAGGGATCTTTAACGTGCGTGACAACACTCACACACGGGACCTCCATTTTACCTCTCATCCGAACGAGGGTGTATTTTTGTGAAAAATGCTCGCCTAACATTTTTCAAGCGGACCGTGTCGGGATTCGAACCCGGGACCTTGGGCGTAGTAGTCACACACATACCACTACGCCACGGAGCCGCTAGTTAGCTGTGAACAGGAATTTATAATTGTACCTGAGTTAAAGTTTAAAGGTATATTAGGGGTTGATTGTATGATGAAGTTAGGAGTTATAATAGATATGGAGAGGGAAATAGTTAGGATTGGGGATAGGATATTGCCCTGGAAGGCAAGTTATGATGTCACGGAGGATGACATGGGGTTATGTATTAATAGTATAGAGGGAGATGAGGAAGAGGTGAAAGTGATCGACTCAGGTGAATATATTGAGGAAAAGTTAAAAGAGGTACAATTGGTAGTCAACGAAGAGACTGAACAAATAGAGGTAAAGTCGAGTGCAACATTGTTAGAGTATAACGAGTCAGAAGTAATAAAGGTAGAAGCGAAAACAGCATTAAGTGACACACAAGAGGTAATAGTAGGCATAAGTGAGTTAAGTGGCAAAGATAATTTTTGGTAATTTGAATTTGAATTTAGGAGATTTTTACGAGGTGAATATTGTACATGAAGGGTCTAGAAGAGATAAAGAGTTTTCTTTAGAGGAAAAAAAATGAAGATGTTGAGATAGTATCGTTTGGTTTGTCCGCAGAAAAGGTAATAATAGTAAATGAGAAACAGACACGTATAGGGACAGAAGAAGAAATATTTAAGAATCAGGATAATAGGGATGATTTTATTTTATGTGAAGTAACAGGGATGATAAGTATAGAGATGGTTAGAGATAAGATAAGGATGAAGAGTGTTAAGATTGTTAGAAGAAAGACATGGAGGGTCAAGAAAAGAGTCAGATTTAAATAAAGAGACACGTTAATAGATAAAAATATAGAGATAGGTGAATGGTAGTGTAGAATTTGACTAGATGGATAGGAATAGGTGTATATAGAAAAGTAGAAGTAGGTGTATATAGAAAAATAAAATTAGGTATAGGATAAATATGGGAAGATAGTTAGATGTAGATATAGAATTAAGTATGTATAGTTAGGATAAGATATAGATAGTAATAGTAAGTAAGGTTAAAAATAACAGAGGGACATAAGTAGAAGATAGCTAGAAGAATATAAAAGTGAAGATAGGGAGAAAAGTATAAAAGTGAGGTACTTAAAGAGTCAATAAATGATGAAAGGGTAAAATAAAAAGAGAAAATAGACAAAAATGAGAGGGTGAGAGTTAGTAATAGATAGAAATAGTTAGGTAGAAGATAGTGATAAGTGTGAATAGTTAGTTATAAATAAAGATAGGTGTAGATAGATAGAAATAAGTAGAGATAGGTAGAAATAGGTAGATAAGTAGTGATAGGTTGGACAAATAGGTATAGGTAGTGTTAGGTGAGTAGATAGGTGCATAGAAACAGTATGTAAGATTAGATGGTAGATAGGAAGATATTTAAATTCAAGAAAAGATTGGGGAGTTTTATTAGAATTGAAATAGGGGGAATATGTTATGGATTCAAAGGGTTAAATTTGGGGTAAGCAATGCAATTTCAACCACCCTGTATAGAGAAACGAACAAATTATTTATGCGCAAAATTTATTTAATTTAAACGGACAAGTATTGACGTATTTTTATAATTAATGATTGAAAGGTTAAAGGTACATAAAGAAAACCAGTTTTAAAAACAAATAGAAACGCATAATTAATTTAATTTATTTTAATTCAACATGTAAAAGCACTAGAAAACACACCAGGGTAAAGAAAATCAGCAATCCCAAGGCAAAAGGTTTCTTGGTAACAAACAAGAACGTCAGTTTTATCGGATACAGTGAAATACAAAATCCAAGAATTGTTGTTTTAAACGGTCTATAATTAAGAACACCTGCATGTTTAAAAGGTTACATTCTTCAAAATTATCAGCATAATAAAGCAGGACTTCATGGAAAATAGTTTTCAACCGTCAGTTGTTTCGAATAACAAGCTAACAAAGTTCTTAAAGAGCAGGGGATATGCACGATCGGTCAGATGCTACAGACAGAGGCGGATATAAAAGCTTTAGTATTCAAAACGCACGTACCAATCCACGTGAAGTGAGGAGAAGCTGTCAGCAATATCGATTTTCTATAACTCAAGTGGGGTTCGGAACGCGACAGCAAATATGCATAAGACAGAGATAAAAATATTACAGGCGTGGTTTTATTACGACACAGAATAGTATCATTGGTTGGGAACGGATAGTTTTACAAACGTACGAACATGCGACAGGTGGGAAAGATTGCGGATACATATGACGCGTTCACGGAGTGAATTTCATGAATCTTCAAGTCGGTTATATCAAAATTTGCAGAATTGTTATTTGAAAATAAGTTTTTCGCGTGAAGTGTCCTGGGGGTAGCATTTTGAAAAATATAAATACTCTAAGAGAAGTAGGAAGGTTCTCTTTGTATTCTGATCGCTTTATACTACTTTAACACGATAGACCTGCGTTATAGTAGAGTTTTTGTTATGCAAGTATTAAAAATATTCATAATACAGTAAATGTAGTGCTAGCACTTGTAACTTGGTAGTTGAGGCCTTATAGTTATTAACATGAGTAGTGTCGAGTGAATTAAATTAACCGAGGTCCAACTAATACTATACCAAGATAGTAAATCAATAAATAAAAGCATAATATATGTGAGTTTGTATGCTGTTATAGAATGGTAATTTGAAGCAAGGCGCTTGGCGAATTTATTGGGGTTTTCATTTATGAATATGTGGAGTATCAGAGCATATAGTCACGAAGCCAAGGGGTTCTGGTGAGCATCGTCGAAGAGATGGAGGCCTGAAGCATTCTCCAGGTAACGAATTTAAATTTTCTGTTATCTGATAAACTTTTGTATTATTTGGTGATGTGTGAGTGAATATTGGGGTTATTTATGGTTATATAACGTATCGGAAAAGATACGTGTACTGGACAATTATTCAATATTATTTAATATTTGAAAAGGGTGTATTTAAAACTAACTAAATTTCATTATGAATATAAATTGGATTGTTAAGGATAAACGGGTTTATTAATTTTGTATTAGTTTATGCAAAGTAAAAGGCATACATTAATAAACTGGGTTATTATGAGCTCACCATACTCCAGTGTACAAAAAATGTAGAGTATTATTTGGGGCCCATCTACTCATATTGTATTAAATGTGTTTGCAAATAATAATTTAAAACAAGGACTTTAAAACATATGTCCTATTGAGTTGTAATTAGTGTACCAAACTGTTTATACCTGTGAATAATTTGTCTGTAAATAGCGGTAAATAAAAGATTGTATGATTGTTGTATTATTTGGTGATTTTATTGAATGGTGTGCAAGTGGGAAGGAAAAATGATTGTAAATTTAGGTATCCGACAAGAGGCACAGGTGAGCTAGCCAGGGAAGCTGCTGAAAATTTTAAAAGTAGAAATATAAAAGACGTTTAAAAAGCAAAAGAAAATTTTTTTAATTTTTTTAAAGTTTTTTTTCAGAACTTTCACGATGCTCGATTTAAGAGTTTAATCCTAAGATCCGCAGCAATATATATATATATATATATATATATATATATATATATATATATATATCGTCTCTCTTCTCTCTCTCCTCTTTCTCTCTCTCTCTCTCTCTTCATTAAGAATCCTTTCTTTTGCTAGTGTTAGTAGACCATTTTCTAGTTGAACCTCTTAGAAAAAATATCTTTTCTGAACAATATGTAAATCTTTAGAGTGTTTTAAAAATATTCCTATAGGGATAATAGCGAATGGACAAATTTTGTATCGAGGTCCATCATTAAAGCAAATCATGGTAAAATATTTGCAGATATAATTTTAGTTTTCGTGAACACGTGGAAATATCTTCCTAACACAAACTGGTTTTAGGGTCTTCCTTTTTATTAATTGTTTCTCTGGTCTTCTCTAACATGCTATTCGTTAGAGGAAGCACTATTTGATGTGATGGAAAAAACAAATATCTTTTGTGGAATGGAGTTTATACATAACTTCTCTCCTGGGCCCGGACGTGACCTGCATGGGTTTTAAGTAATTTTTCTACTAGTGATCTTGGCCAGCTGTACCTTTTTGGTCCAAGAACCGTACGTGACTCTGTAGACCATGTGCCTGTGAATGCAAGTAAGTAACAAATTTTACTATGTAGTTATCTTTAACGTAAAAGGGATGGTTTTGATTCACCAATTTTATAAATGGAGAGAAATAGATTAGTGACTTTTCAAATTAGTTGTGCTGAAAGTTACTTTATTTTAAAATAATTCAAGTTTGTTGTTACATATGTCTCTAAAAATTTTATAAATAAAATAAGTTAACAGACTGTTTGTCAGGCCAAAGGTCTCATGAACAATTGGTTATTTAAGTAATATAATAAGAATTAGATATACCTAACATTTTGCAAACGTTTGCCGGTTCAGGAATATCTTAAAATTAATACGACTGTTATTTTATTCAAAATATGCTTCAACTTACTTTATCTGTTAAACATGTGTTTTTGGTATGAAATGTAGAGAACATATAGCTTTAAGCCTACAACTATTTAATTTAAAAATAGTATGATCAGACAAAAACTTTGTGATTTGCTATTATATTTGACTTATGTTCAAAGTATTGTTAAGTTAATTTTTTTGTCTTATAAACAAATTATTAAAATTAAAATTTTTCGTAATATAATAATAAAATATTTCTATTTCACAAATCTGCGTTTCAATATTTTTTGTAACAACTTCTTCATAAGGTCAGTGCTTTTCAACGTTTCTGTATTTTTTCCCCTAAGATTCTAAGTCTCTTGCAGTCTCCACAACCAAAAACGGCCGAGTCTAGCTTTGCAATAGTAATTTATTTATACCCTGTCGTGCACCTACCATTTTCAATACACCTGGAAAGCGGTAGGGTACAATATATTAAACATTCCAATTCTATTTCGATATTAATTTAAAACAAAAATGAAACATAGGAATACCAAGAAAAAGCTGGAATATTACAAAGCTATTACAATTGTAGTTTTGGTGTTTTGTATGTATTCCAGTATTTCATACAAAACAAAATCCCACGTCAATTTGAAACATTGTCAGTAGTTAAGCAGTGGTAGGTGTTTGCATGTTCTTTTACGAGTCTCTCAAAGCAGGAACACATTACCTTGAAAAACATTGCACAAGAAACCAAGATAATGTGCGCATGTGCAAGATAGCTGTACAGGTTAATTTAGAAGTGCAAATCAATACTAATGACTGCTAATTTAAAACATTAACTATTTCATATTAATTGTAGTCAATTGCATTTGCATTCAATTGAAAACAAAAGTTGATGGAATATCTGTCTTCTAATTATTGAAATAAATGGATCAGGATTCTTATGCTTACTGAGAAGGGATACCATCATTCATGGGATCGTTGGTGTACATGATTATCATAGATCAGTTAATTAACTGGTCTGGTGACTACGGAACATTTTTGATATTTCTAGAGCACTGAAAAAATTTGTAAAATGCTTGAAAGAAACTAAGGTTATGTTGATCTTAGAGAATTATAGCAATCGAGTATTTCCCTAAACAAGTAGCAGTCTCTGAATCCACTTATAGGTATTTAAAGATATTTTAACACTGCATGTGACAATTATTTAGTAAAAATTATCCAGGACAAACAATTGCTTTACAGAAGGTGACTTTAGTCAATTGTATCCAATTCTAACACTAATTGACTACCTTCCCCAATATTCAAAGCAGTAACAGTTCAGGCAATTTGATATAAGTGGTTATAATGGTAGCTAAGCTGTTAAAATTGTTTTTTATGTTAAAAGACATTTTAGTCACTTATTGGTTTTAATAAGTGGTGCAGTACAAGCCCCCCCGAGTTATATGTATCACATCTTCCGTATTAAAGCAGAGATACATGATTACACTTAGTATATTGTATAAAAAATACTACGTACACAAAAAATTTACGCCAAGAGTTCAAGATAGTGTTGTGCAACTGAAAAACTAAAAGATAAGCTCTCAGCAGTTACTGATTAAAAAAGATTAAAAAATGTTACTTAATTGTAGGTAACTTTTTTTTCGTTACTTGTATCAACAATATCCCTCCTTCTACTTATACATTAGCTTAAATTTCTTTAATTTGCAGTAAATGTGTGACTACACATCAAATGGATTAATGTAATAAAATTTTATATAATTCATTCAAAATAACTTTAGAATGACATCAAATGTAGTAATACAGTATGGGTAATTGTATGTAAATGAATATCTAGAATTAAGCTAGAAGAGTATTGTCATTTAAGACAATAAACGGTAATTTTGTACGGTGTTGCCACCAATTTCTTTTACAAATCCAAACATTTGTCATTCAACATCTTGTCTTTTTGTTGTCCTGCTGGTTCTTGTTTATTTTTGTTTTTATCATTTACGTTCTTGGATATTTTATAAAACAGTTCTTTTCAGAACTAAAATATATTATTTGAATTTGTATTGTTAACGACCTTTAGTGTTAATTTAATAGGATAGTTTGTGGGTTATAGGTCTGCTGGAAATAACTACTCTTCTTTAATACCTAAATTTTCGCATATATTTTATATATATTTTACCTTTTCTATATTAGAAAAATTTTTACCATTTAAAAAAGCTATTTTAAATATTTAATTTATACACAATAATTTCATGTTCCAATCATATTTATAACCAATCTCATTGTAAGTAGCTGCAAGTTGTCATACTTATAGTATTAATCAGTGTTTATATATTTTTAGTTAAACCTGTGATCAAGCATAAAATATATGCGAAAATTTAGGTATTAAAGAAGAGTAGTTAGTTCCAGCAGACCTATAACCCACAAACTATCCTATTAAATATATACATATATATATTAAGTTTTCACAATGTCTAAACCATTGGACACGTGTGCTCAAGAAATGGTAGCTTCACTAATAGGCTATTTTCAAAAACAAACTTGATAATAATGAGCCTCGTTTTTTTTTTTTATTAGTGGTAAAAGATTTTATATCCGCTGTGTGGGACTCTTCCTTGCCGGAGCAAGGACATACCCACTAAAAATCCACTTTGGTGTCGGACTCGAGATCCCTTGTCAAAGGACGTTTATAGGGATCCCGTGACTAGCGTACCTGGACTAGGTCCTTCACCGCCGTCGCGATTGGAAATAACATGGCGTTACGCTCAGTTTATTCCTTTCGGACGTCTGATGGAATCGCAGCAATTTTCATTGCCGGGGCATCGTACTGGGGTACTTATGTCGTCGCCATAGGGCTTCTTCATACGCGCCCAGAGCACGTATGAGCTGGTTTTCGTGATCTTCAAGAGATCCGTAAAACCTCTCCGCGTTCGACCGGAGCCATTCCTTGACGGTTTGCAGATTTGCTTCTCTGTGAAGCTGAGCGTTTCTGACGAACCAGGGAGCTCCGAAGACTCCCCTTAGGGCCTTGTTCTGGATCACCTGGAGTTTCCGCATGTGCGTTTCCGCTGCTTTACCCCACACCGCTGATGCGTATGCAAACGTCGGTCTGGTTATCGCCTGGTAGAGCCTAAGCTTGTTTAAAGCGTTCAGCCTACTTCGGCGATTGGTCAAGGGGTATAGTTGAGCCATAACACCCTTGGCCTTGTTTGCCGCATACTCGATGTGAGCTTTCCAGGTTAGCCATGAATCAAGGATCACCCCTAGATACTTGACGTCTGGACGCCAAGGTATCGGTTCGTCGAACGCTCTGACATCGTCTCCAGGTCGGTGACGTCGCTTCGAGAAGAAAACTGCCGTGCTCTTTTCTGGATTGACCTCGACTCGCCAGAGTCTTAGCCACTCCACGAGAGCGTCCATCGCCGTTTGCAGTCTCTGCATAATGAGGTGCGGAGCACGGGACCTGGCTAGAATGGCTGTGTCGTCGGCGTATAGTGCTATCCTGGTGTCTGCCGTTTTCGGTAGGTCGCTCACGAAGATGCTAAAGAGTGCCGGCGAGAGGAGAGAGCCTTGGGGTACCCCAGCCCTGATTTTCCGCCTCGTCGACCGCACCCCGTCCAGCCTGATGCAAAACCATCTATCGTGAAGATAGGATCTTGTCAGTCGGACGAGGGCGCGTGGTAAACCCCTCTCCAGCATCTTGTAGAGTAGGCCGTTATGCCAGACCTTGTCAAAAGCTTTAGACACGTCCAGGAACACTGCGCCGGTTGACTGTCGCCAGTTGAAGCCTTCCGCGATGTGCTCCACCACTCGCAGTATCTGGTGAACGGTGGAATGCCCCTTGCGGAACCCAAACTGTTCGTCCTGGATGACGTCGTGCTCCTGCATCGCCGCCTGGAGTCTCCTTAGAAAGACGGCTTTCGCTATTTTCCCAACTACCGACAGCAAGCTAATGGGCCGGTAGTTCTGTGGGAATGTCGCAGATTTGCTTGCCTTCCGGAGCACTACGACGTCCGCCGTCTTCCACGTGGATGGAAAGTGGCGGAGTCTCAACATGGCGTTGATGATTCCGGTCAACGCCCGGAGGGCGTTTTCCGGCAGCGCTTTCAGAGCCCGGTTGGAGATACCGTCCGGTCCAGGAGCCTTTCTGACCCTTAAGGCCTTGATAAGGTCCTTGACATCTTCAACCGTGGTAGGGTCAAGTTCCTGAGGATCGTCGTCGTCCCTTAGCCTCCGCCGGACTTCACGATGGACGCGTTCGATATGCCGAAGGTCTGCGTGCGCATAGTTCGGCTCGAACTGACGTTCCATGCTGTCTGCGAAGACTTCTGCCTTTTCAGAGACTGAAAAGGCTAAGCCTGTTTCGCCATGGATTGGAGGCATCGGGAACTTCTTGTTCCTCTGTACTTTCGACATCCTCCACAGAGAGTTGTTGTCGGCTCGGAGGTTCTCCAGTCTGGCTGCCCAGGCCTCGTTCCGGTGCCGCCGAATTGCTAGTCGCATTTCGGCGACCAATCGATTGTACCGGAGTCGTTCCGCAGGATCCCAGGTTCTTTCCCACTGACGCCTGGCGCGGTTCTTCTCCCGGTTGAGGTCACGGATGTGCAGAGGGAGGATGTCCCTCTTATCCGCTACCGGTCTCATGGAAGTGGCTCTACTGACCGAGGTCTGTATGCACTCCACGAGGCGGTCCACTTGCGCCTCCAACGCGTCAGCCGTCGGTATGTCGTTAGACATCCCTTCGACCGACCTCGCTAGATGGGCGGCAAATGCCGGCCACGAAACCCTAGGGGTTTCGTTAATGGCCGGGGCTCGCTCCCCTCCGAGATGAAGCAGCACCGGGTTGTGGTCAGAACTGAGGTCGCTGACGGCCCGGATCTCCGTGTTCAGCGTCACTTGGTGGAGGATCGCGACGTCTAGTACATCAGGCCTGCCTCTATTGCCGTAGTGAGTGGGTTCTGCTGGTCCTAAGACCTCGACCTCACGTCCGTCAGCAAACTGTCGAAGTATGCGTCCATTGCGATTTGCTACCCGACTGTTCCAGGACGGATGTTTGGAGTTGAGGTCCCCTGCTAAAAGCACAGGTTCTCTCGCATCCAACAACGCGTCCAGGTCCTGCGTGCTAAGCGCTTCGCCACCTGGCCGGTTATAAACTGAGATCAGGCGTAGAGGGCCGAAACCCTCTAGTACTACGCATACTCCAGTCGCTTCCAGTCGTTCTAGGTCTGGCAGGTCCACCACGTAGTGCTCCAGACTTGCCTTGACGTACGCCGCTGTGCCTCCTCCGACGCCATCTCGATTGTTCCGGAACAGCCTGTAGTTGGGAAGCCTAGGCTCGTCTCGTGCGCTGAGGAACGTTTCGTTCACCAGGACAACGTCTAGGTCGTGTCGCAACGCAAACTCCAGCAACTCAAATCGCTTTCCCATCAGCCCTCGCGCGTTCCAGAAAGCTATCTGCAGGGTTCCTGGATATCCGCGACGTCTATCCATCAAGATGGAAGAGTTCGCTGATATCCTTGCCGCAGGCAATTAAACCCATGACTAAATCGCCGAAGTTTTTGGCTTCGGCGATTATAGGCAGCAGCTTTCTGGCGATCGCAGTCAGCTTCTGGAAATCGATTCCAGCGAGGAGTCCGATGATGGAACCCCATTGCACGCCTCCACTGGACGGTGTCTCTCTGGCTGCCGCTCCACCGCTGGGGGTGGGTTGGGCTGCCTGGGCAGGCGTCTCCTCAACTTGCGCAAGAGCGGGGCTCTTGGCTGTCGGGGTAGAGACGGCCTTAGCCGAGCCGCTGGCGACGCTGGCGTAGGAGTGAACTCCCACAGCAGCGGCCCTCGGCGTCGACATCGCAGGGCGGACGCTGACCGGTGCCTTTGGTGCGGTCTCGTTTTGCCTTTTGGCCACCCTTGGCTTCGGGAATGCGGAACATCCCCTATAGCTCGCTGGATGCGCGCCACCGCAGTTGACGCACACCGCAGGAACTTCCCTGCTTTTGAGGCAGGTGCCGCTAAGGTGACCGCCGGCGCACTTGACGCACTTAGGCGTGGCCTTGCAGTTCGACTGCGTATGCCCGAACCTCTGGCACCGATGGCATTGTCCTACTTCGGACCGTCGGTGCGGTATCTCCACCTGTACTCGCAGGTGCAGCACATGCTGAAGCTGCAAGATTCGCTTCGCCTCCGTGGACTTGGTCAAGGTGACCATGACCAGGGGCAAAGCTCGTCTCGGTCGCTCCTTGTGCATGCGTGCACAGGCTAGCACTGGAAGCCCGCTCGCGACGAGTTACGTTCGAACGTCCATGGCGTCGATACCCTCCGGGATGCCCCTCAAAACCACCCTGAGCGGCTTGTCGTCTTGGAGGCGATAAGTATGGTACTCTTCGCCTCGCTCGGACAGAAAAGCCGTGATCCCACGGTAGTCTGTTGGGGTCGCCGGAGTGATACTGATTCCGTCCTGCGTATTACGTGCTCTGGTAAACTGGAGTCTGCGCCGGCTGAGCTCTGCCGCAATCGCTACCCACTTGTCCTTCTTGCGAAGGACGAAAGGGGGGACGCGGAGGCTGCGGGCCGACGCAGGGTTCGAACAGTTCGCATCGGACTCCATACGTTCTGCTGGTGCTTCTTCTTCTGGCGTAGCAGCATTCGGTTCGTACCGATTGGTTGTCGGAAGGTCGGCTGCGCTGGTCTTCTTGGGCTGCTTGGTCGTCGTCTTCTTCTTCGGCACCGTGAAGCCGTCGTCACAGGCCTCCTCCGAAGCGTCCTCAATGGCGCGCTTGCGGGGGTCCTTCGCTTCGGCGCCCGGTGCCATCTCGTAGTCCTCTCCGTCCATAGTTCCGCTAAAATGCGCGGGTAGCAGTGCAAGCACTACGCCCGCGCAATGTACCGGAGCTTCCCTTCCAGCCACGTGCGATCAGTCGAAATTGCTCCCGGACTAGCAGGCTCACTAGCCCGTTCAGCGCTCGAGGTGTCTTAAGCGGAGCAACTCGACTCAACGCCCGCGGATTGGATCGCGGCGGCGACGAGGATGTCCTCCTGCAAAGCGGGGGCGCCCGTAAAATTACTGCACCCACGCGTTACAAAAGGACGGGTTCCGCTACGTTAAACCGGATCAACTATCTACGCACTGGCAGGCTCACCAGCGCGTTCACAGCCAAAGGTGTCTTAGGCTAGACAGTCGAAGCGTGTTCAACAGCGGAGCGATTCCTTTTTAATGCACTAAAAAGTGCAGCGCCTCGACCCCAGCTCAGCAACAGCACGAAGCTAATAAAAGCCTCAAACGCTATCGCGAACCGAAATCGTTGCGTCTCTCCTTGATGAATTTATTCTCTATAAAAACGCGAAAGCAACTAATTGCTAACACGCGTTTACAGAGAAACACTTCCAGTTAAGCAAAAGTACAAAAGCTAAAAGCTCTCGCACGTTTACGAAACTGAAAACACGAAGTAATTCGATGATAGGTATTATAGAAGCGCGGGAACAATAAATTGTTTCCACGCGTCTACAAACACCTGTTACGATTCTATTAATACACGAGAACTGGTTAGGTTCCCGCGCATTCAATAAAATCCGTTACGATGACGTATCACTGGGCGTTGACCGTTGGAATGCTGCAATTTAAATAATACCGGTGTATTATTTAATGAAGTTCTCTGCTCTGCTGGAATGCGGTGATGATCTCGATGAACTAAATTATACTGAAAAGTACAATTTAGTTGTAGTCGCTCTCTGGTCTGCACGTCTGCTCGCTATGAAATCTGGAACTGGACTGTCTCATAATGAGCCTCTTTTACCATTCACTTCTATAAGAGACGTAAGTAATTTCTGTATTTGTGTTTGATTCCGCTCCAATAATTTCAAATTTGATGAGATTAAGTAGACTAAATAGTTTCATTAAAAGTTATTTGTTTTAGCGAGTCGCATCAGTATTAAATATTAGCTTTGTGTATATTTTATATGGAACGTATTTACATACCTGTTAAAGTTAATAAAGTTTTCATAAATATTTTGTTTATTTGAAACCATCAACAGTTCATGACCTCAAATACTGCATTAAGTGTTGTAAATTTTAAGAACCTCACTTTTTTAGTAATAGGTACTACAATAAATTTGTGTACCAAGCTCCTTGTTATATTATCCAAAATTGTGTGATGCAAGATAAAGTATGACTACCTTATCAAGAAGAAGCTTATTAAATTATTACTGTTTTGTATGTCAATATACTGTCAAAACATTTTATTTTGATTTAAGGAATGTGTCATTGTTGTCAGATATATCGCTGCCTGCATTCCTAGAGTATACACACTTAGCACAACCTTTATCTATAGAATTAAAACAATAGGCAATTTTTCGCGACATACTTGAATTGTTCGAGTATGGTATGTTGAAGTATCCCCCCACTATCTAAAAAATATTTACTTGTGCGGCACCGCGAAAACGTATTGTAGTTTCCTAACCTCGCTTTGAATAATTACCCGGTAAAAGTCAAGTGCTTAACATACACAAGCATAACCTGGTACAGATCAGGGTATGTTCGTTTATCTGATAGAATGGTGCCGTACAATTTCCCCTCCAGTAAATTTTATCGCCAAAACGCAAGTTTAACACATACACACATAATTAAGTATGTTAGTTTATGTCGCGAAAAATCGTCTAATACATATAACATTGGTAATGCAGCAGTTTATCCAGTTGTGACGTCATCCTAAAGTTAAGGCGAATGGACTATACATGGTTGTATGCATCATTGGAATGTGTGTTGCGTCTGATTTTCTTTTTAGGTATTGTACTGTAATATCAATCCTAATAGGCAGTTATTTAAAACTTATCTTACCTGTTTAAGCATACATAAGTGTGAACTTTAAAATCAAATACATATAAAACCTATTATTTGCCTAAGTACCCATAGCTACCTACTTAATTGCAGTAACTATTAGAAAACTAATTTAATACAAAAATTCGATATAATTAGGAGTAGATATTCAGAGTATTCAATCAAGTTTTGTTTTTAATTTACTGCAATCATATTAAATATCTTATTAAATTGCGGTAACTCCATCAATATATACTAGAGTAAGTCTGTTTTCGTAATTCAGCTTCTCCACCCACCAAGCCATGCAACTAGTAGTTTCTGCCCATACTTCCGTTTCCGTAAAACTTTTTCCACTAGGTACGTGTCGGGTGCTGCTGGGGTTTGAATTTCTTCAGCGTAGAAACACCCTTGAATTGGTCGTCCATTTAAATCTTGTAATAGATAGGTTATCGGTCTCTTTGTTGTACTTTAACAATTTTGAACAGTTCTGTACTCCAGTTTGGATGAAATCCTCGATCAAATACTGCTTTATATTTTCATATACGTACAATTTCTTCAATACGATGTAATTTCTTTTGGCTTGTAACACGTCTATCGCTGATTTAGTTTTATTCTTTCTGGGAGCTCTTTCGCTTCCATGGGTGTCATGTTAACAGCTCGACGTGGCGTATTATTGTATTCTTCCATAACCTTAAGTAAAATATCCAACCATCTATGACTGCCTTGCAAATAAATTCTTCTGTACAACTTGTTTCTGATTGTTCTTATTAATCTTTCGTAGAAGCCGCCATTGATTGCTGAATACGTAGGTTTATCTTATATTTTTGCATTAGTTGCTTAAAGAACGGTTATAGAATTCAAGCTCCTGATCCGTTTGTAGATTGACTTTTGTGGTCATATTTCCATGCAACACTTTGTCCAATATTTTTTCATAACATTTGTAACTTCCGGACCAGTCTTGTTTTTTAATGGTTCTGCCAATGCATATTTTGTATAGCATTCCACTGCTATTAGAATATATCTGTATCCATTCTTCACACGAGAGTAAGGTTGGAATTCGCACAAGTCCTAATGGATAAGATCGCGTTTTATATTGTAACGGGCTACTACTACCGCGTTTCTTTAATTTAAAACAAGTAATAATAAAGGTCTTTATTACTCACTGTTCACAAGTCTAATTAACAGTATATGCCTTATTTATAGATGTTTTCAGTCCACTTAACAATGAAGCACTATTACACTAATGAATTTACAAGCACTAATTTCTTCTTAAACTAACTTCTTTACCATAGGTCCATTATAAACACTAACACAACTATTTGTTTATACACTTCTATTTATTTATGTATACTACAAGCTGCATGTACATTAGACACAGCATATAAAATTTATGTATACTTCTAAAAGCTCAAACTAATATTATTTTACAACGTTATAATTTATATTAGACATTCTAGTATAGATTGACCCTTGCATTTCTCAGCGGTCTTATATATACTCAGATTTAAAGATATGACTCATCTTCTGGTAATTACGAGAACCTTCCCGGTCTGGCGAGAATGAACAGTGCTGGCGGCGTTTTGTGTGTTTGATTGCTAGAAGCATTCTAGAATCCTGGAAACTATGCAGACCCTACAACGCTTGTGTGTTCGACGGGTTGCCTAATAGTAGCTCGCAACAATATGTTTCAGATTTGTGTGACGACGCAGAAAATTTTTTCTTGCAAACTTAAATAATTCTTTAACGATGATTTCTTTACTCATTTTTGCAAACACTGATGTTAAACTAATAGAGCTATCATTATCTAGTTGCACTTTTGGCATAAACTAAAGCTTTGGTTTGTAGTATTTGGTTTTTATAGCTTCTAGTGCCGCCTCGTACATTGATGATAATGCGGGACCGAACTTCTTTTCGTTTGTGTCAGAAGCCGTAACGTTTTAAAATCAGATATAAGCTTCTCCAATTTTTCATATACATATTGTTTATTAGCTGCATCAGCGGCTTCAACTGGGTGAGCAAGCATTGTGATACGCTGGTTTCTTGCATTGAAGACTTTATCTTTATGTTGTATATCATCTGAACTTTTTAGATAGTATGAAAAGGTTTGATTCACGGGCTTGAATACAAATTTCTTACTAATACAATCACTATCGTCTTTAGGCTCCATTACATCAACTAGCCTTCTTTTACGAAAACTAATTGTTTCTTCTCCTGACTTGAATACTACAGTGCTCTGTTTAACTAGATCATAATCTTCTTTCGAATCTGATGAATTCACTAGCCTTCTTTGCTATGCACATCGTATTCATCACCATCCGATGTTAGCAGAAGTCCTCGACCCGGAGGTCCATGTCGAATATCAGCATCTTTACGCTTTGAACATCCGAAGCGGTCGATAGGCATTTAAAACTGTGTAATTATTTACTGCGCTCACTGTATTATACCTTCTTCTCTCAACTCTACTATTATGGACACCATCTCGTTAATGTTCTCTTCGCTAGTATTTTCAGCTTGGTTGGATGTGATCAGTAATTTTAACCGGCCGATTAATTTATGTACATTGTTCCAGTAGAAGGCAAGGTTTCCAGTTTAAACTTTTGTAAAACCGGGTATATTACATTATTTAATGTTATGCCACTGTTTTCCGGATTAATTTCCAATACACTTTTCTACAAAATCCATGTGTAGGTTTCGGCATTATACTTTCCTCCATAAATTGGTTTGTCAATATTTTCGTCTTCGTCTCTAGCTAAAACGTACGTATAGTAAAGATGAAACGGTTCTTCTGGAACTGGTTGTTTAATTTTCTTTATAGGTGCTTCCATGTCTTTGACCATATTCACGACGCGCAAAATAGAATATCACTTCCATTTTATATTTCTGGATACTATTGTACTCTACCGGCGCCTACCAGTAAGTAGACACATAATCCCATATATAATGTTGGATGTAGAGCTATAGATAGCACTGTAGTATATTTTAACTTACAAAAATTAAAATAGTGACAAGTCACCAATAATAGTCAAGAAAGAGAAATTATTCGTAGTATGTGTAGGTTTATGAGAGAAGAAAAGAATGGACTGCCTGTCATTCTTATGAATAATTTACAAAGAACGAGTAGCAACAGCAACTGGAGTTGGACCAAACACAATCGAACGAATTATTTCAGAAGCGAAGAGCAAACCGGAGGGTGGCAAATTTGTGTCACCAAGGAAAAAAATTAATAAGAGAAGTCCTCAATATAATGTGGGCCAATTTGAGGATTGTGGTAGTAATTTTATGATTTTTAGATTAAACTTATATGAAATATGCATTCTTAAAAAATAATAAGAGGACAGTATTTTGGCTACAAAGATTTAGCCTGTCTATTTTTATCCACACACGCACCGAAACATGACACACGAAAAGAACAATCAACAATACATCAAAAAAGTTACAAGTTCCGCATACAAACATTGAAGTTTTATAATTTATATTATGTCGATAAATTACTGGGTATGCAATCCACATAGCATAGCAGATGATTTAATTCAGAATACGTATCCGGAAATTGAATGTTTTTAGTTTTTACTTATATTATATTGTTCCTTTTTTTTTATACGATACCTCTCGCTTCTTTTATTGCGCATCTCACAGCCCATGAGATTTTGAAAAATCTATAAATAAATATCTTTAATAGAATGACCTTGGCTCATGTTTTAATTTTCTCTCGCTGGCAAGAGACGCTTTAGTCAATATAATGTAACCTGGTGTGAAAAGTATTTATTTTAGGTTTCTATTTTCCGTATGACTTATTTGGATGCCATTATTATAATGTTTATAACATTAATGCCATTCTTGTTTTTAATAAACGAATTTGTCAACATACTAAAATTACAATATAGAGCATACACGAGGTTAATCATTGGTAATCAAAATGTAATAATTTAAGTAAGCAACGAAGTAGGATGTTGTAAACTTCGGCACTCATCCGATCACTCACGTTAAGCAACGTCTGGCGTGGTCAGTACTTAGATGGGTGGACCGCTTTGAAAACGGCTGAACAGGGTGGCCTTTTTTGTTTTTATTTTATAATAGCTTCTTCCAAGACGCAGAGATGGCGCTATATTTATGAAAATCTTACTATTAAGTTCTTTATCTATTTGTTTGGTCTATGACTAGTAATCGTCCTATACATTCCTATTTACATTTTCTTTGCGTTTTAATAACTACAATAAATAGAAGAAGTATGAAAATATATTTTTCTTACACTTATAGTTTTGGTTTAAAGAATTATTATGCATATCACGGTGTTAATAAGGTAATAACTTTTCAAAAGAAACGCACATCATAATGTACGATTAGTAGAACTAAAGTCTGTAGAAATTATTTCCTTATACAAACACTCTTTAAAAGTTGTGCACTTCGGTATCGCTTATTAGTTCAACATCACATGCGCAGCACTGAATATGGATTTTTCTAATTTCACTTATTTCAGATTGTTTTTCCTTCATATCATTGCAGTTTGTATACTAAGCGGTTCGTGGTAAATTTTCTTTATTTGATTTTCTAAAGCGTTTTTTAACATTCTGCAATTTCATAAGTTTCTTTTTTTGTATTTCAATTGTTAAAATTCCTTTCTTTCTTCTACTTGTCTCTTCCTCTCCAAAGCAGCTTCTAATTTCTTCGGCTTAGAGTTTTCCTATTCTTTTTCTAATTGTCGCCACATTTCGGATGATGTAGCGCTTGGAAACTTTGGCATACTTTTCCTTGTCTTGCTCTTTTGAATTCGTTTGGGATACATCAAAATATTATGCAGTAAACCATTTGTTTTTGGGGGAACAGTTACAAGATTTAAAATATTTATACGGCCCTCGCCTTGGTTCACATTATTCACAAATGACATACTACTTTCAGATATTTCTAATAACATATCTTTGCTGTTGTTGTCTATTGTCTCACTTATATTCGAAATTGAATTTGCTTTAGAATTAAAATCAAAATCTGCAATTGCTATGTCATCGAAACCTACAACCTTTTGTACAGTCATTCTGAAGTTCACTTTCAAATCCTTGAACTAAGCCATTTGCTTGCAAAGACTGTAGGGTTTATTGACATCCCTTGATGCAAGGTATTAGGTGCTCTGATTCATCAATGTCATGCAATCTAGCATCCGATAATACTAAAATTGCTGGCAGCAAGTTATTTTCACTTGCAGATACGTTGGTTTCGTTCTGTAGGTTCTTTAAATCATTTTTTGCTCCACTTAACTCTTCAATAATGATATCTACGTTAATTCCATGTGTTACGTCGTCATCGAACATTCATTGGAATTTGTGACAATAAATACCACCTGTGCGTGCATCCTACAGTTTTCAGTGAAACATTTTATTATATACCGACAGTAACAGTGCATAAAGTGAGTCGCCTCCGAACCCTTGAAGAAGCCGGTTGTGTTAGAGCTTTGAAAGCGAGACCGACACCATTTCGTGCGTGTTGCTGGTTCTCCGTAAAAGGCTTTTGTGCGTGAAAGTTTTTATTGCCCACAGCGGCACAGGATAAAGGTATTTATACCCTTTATTAAGTAGTTTGGTGTAGTTGTTTAGTTATTACATAACCGCTCCACTGTTATCGTTATTGCTTGCAAAAAAGCAATTGGTCCTTCACTGTAATTAGCATATTTATATCAACTCCTTAATCCCCAATCAATCATTGGTCCTAAAGTCGATCCGGATTCACCAGTTCTATGGTATTCGCATGTCCTAAATTAAATATCATTTTGCATTCCAGCGAGCTTTTTAAGTAGTATTTTAGCTTTTAAATTTTGTGTTCAAACCCCACATGTAGCGGGTTAAAATGTGTAAATATTATTTATACTGTTTTTAAAATTAAATAAGCGATTTGACGTAATTAAACCAACAAGCGTTTAGTTGCAAATAAATATTTTAGTATCAAATTTGTTAGTTTTCAGTTTTAAATTTATTCTAGCGGTATAAAGCACAGCAACCTGAAAATTATAGTCGCCTTATACTTCTTAAACAAGAAAGGTAAAGGGATTTGCTTTGTATTTAAAAGCTATTGCACGTTTTAGTTCACAACCTTTCAGTCGGTTTACAACGTAATCTATTGAACACATTTGCAGGAGTAATAGAATGTAAAAGCTGCATTCTTCTTGCAATATGTTAAGCCACATGGTTTAAACCTTCCTGTGATCTTTTGAAGTAAAGGCCGACCGTAATCGCCCGGGTTGTTAAGCTGTACATCTTATCTTCACGCTTTGTTTGACAAACCCTTGTTTTCGACGTCTCGTTTTAAGCCCACATTGCAGGCTAATGGTCATAAAACGTGCTTTATTGGTTTATACGTTGTCTTACCTTTTCGTGCTTTGAACAAACTCATAATATTTTAATATTTCTCAGTGTACATCTTGAGCGGTACCGTTTTACAACATTTTATTGTAGATTTTTCAAATAACTTTCAGAATGGCTCCAAAGAAGGCACATGTAGTAGAACTAAAATTACTTAAAACACGTATTATAGAAATGTTTGAGCTTTGTAATTCTATACAAAGTGACCCAACTTTAAAAACGTTGTTCCTCATTCAAACAAGGGGAATAACTGACCTTTATACAAATTTCAGCAAAATTTTAATTTCTGTCTTAGCTTCGGGTGACGAGGTAGAATCATTAACTTACAACGCTGTACGGAAGGAAGTAGATTCCGCTTATTTTTGCATACTGCTGCATCTCGAAACGATGCAAGAAACGCGGGCACAAATTACGGAAAATGCTCCAAGCAGCACGGTATCAAAATTGTTACCGTTAAAACACCAAATTTTTAATAATGAGGTAACTGAATTTTCATCTTTCATCGATTTATTTGACAGTCTGGTCTATAATAACGCGTCGCTGTCCAATATCGAAAAATTAAATTATCTTATCAGTTGTTGTACCGGGGAGTCTTTAAGAATCGTTAAATCTGTACCCATTTCGGGAGATAATTTTATCATTTCATATAACGCCTTGCGGGAGCGATTTAGCAACCCGCGTTTATTGGCAACTTTGCATTGGAAAGCTATGAAAGACTTTCCACCTTTAAAATCAGAAGACCCTAAGAAACTTAGGGCACTTATTGATTGTTTTTCAGAGAACCTTGCTGTTCTAACTAACTTAAAGTTTCCCACTGAACATTGGAACTTTATTCTAGTCGATTTGCTTTTAAAAAAAACTCGATCCGTTCACTAGAAAACGCTTCGAACTCCAATCGGATCCGAAGCAAATACCTAATTTCGATGATTTGAGATATTTTTTAACTCAACAATGTGCAGCGTTGGAAACCTTTTCTTCAACCGCACCTGTTTCTTATTCGACGACTGTCCATACATCTCACACATCAGTGCCTAAGAAATCCTCAGCGTTTCAGTTTAAACCAAGAGTTTCTTCTAACGTAGTCTCACTGGACACACCAAGTAGCTCCAGTGACTCAAATAATTCATTTTCGCACCATTGTCCTTCCTGCAAAGGCAATCACTTAATTTACAGATGTCAATCGTTTCTAAAGAAAACTCCTACAGAACGTTTCGACATTGTCAAACGCTTACGCCTTTGTTTAAATTGCTTACGAACAGACCATGCGTCCATGCAATGCAAATCTTATAATTCCTGTCGAACTTGCGCCAAGCCGCATCATACCTTGCTACATTTTGAATCGCAACCTGCTTCTAGCCGTTCAGCTGAACCGATCGCTACACCTATGCATAAAAATGCCAATAGGACGCAGTCAGCCTCTCTTATTCCGGCAAATGTTTTGTCTTCACAGACGAATTCAAATCTTGGGGTTACTGTCTTACTCTCCACTGCTGTTGTGGAAGTTCAAGACCGGTCTGGTAGATACAAACCGATCAGGGTACTCTTAGACCCTGACTCTCAAGCTAGCTTTATTCGAGACGATTGCGTGAGCAAACTTTGGCTTCCACGCATACGTTCTCAAGTTCCGATTTATGGACTTGGGCAGACAACTTCAGCAGTCAATAGGGGTGCCGTCAGCTGCACCATTCGCTCTATGTTAGACTCTGAAAAATCTCTAGAAGTCACAACTTTTGTGCTTTCGTCAATATCTGGCAAATTACCTAGCGTTGAAGTTCCTAATAATTGGGAACACTTATGCGGCCTGCACTTTGCAGACCCGACCTGGAACTCTCCAGGAACCATTGACATGCTCCTCGGAGCAGATGTTTATCCGTTCATCATCAATGACGGTGTGATACATGGCAAATTTCTTCAGCCTGCCGCCATAAATACAATTTTTGGTTGGACTATTCTTGGTCCCACAAAAAGCTTGCAGTCTGATACTGTCCAAGCATTTTTTACTTCTGTAGAAGATCCTATCGACCAGACCCTAAGGCGGTTTTGGGAGATAGAAGAACTGCCATCCAAGCCTTATACTTCTCCAGAAGAAGAAAAGGCAGATTTGATTTTTGAAAACACGTTTTCTCGTGACCCTAGCGGTCGTTTTATTGTTGCGTTACCGTTCAACGATACTTTGCCCGTTTTTGATAATTGCTTTGAGATGGCTAAAAAAAGACTATTTTCGTTGGAGCGCAAATTGCATGCTCAACCGGAGCTACGCGCCCAATACAACAATTTCATGCAGGACTATCTTGATGCGGGTCATATGGCATTACTCGATTCTCCGCCCGTTGGGAACGATAATTATTTTTTACCCCATCACCCTGTGTTTAAAGAGGAAGGTCATACTTCTAAAATTCGTGTGGTTTTTGACGCCTCTGCAAAGGCTAAAAACAACGTGTCACTTAATGACACTCAACTGGCTGGACCTAGTCTCCAAAACGACATTTCGTCAATCTTACTGAAATTTCGTACTCATCGTTTCGGTTTTACTTGTGATGTTCGCCAAATGTATCGACAAATTTTGGTTACCGAAGAACATCGAAGGTTTCAATTAATTGTGTGGCGGTTCTCCGCAGAAGAACCCATTCAGACATATCAGCTTAATACAGTGACCTACGGTATTAAGTCATCGCCTTATTTAGCATTAAAAACTCTTCAGCAATTAGCCATTGACGAAGGCAAAAGGTTTCCGTTAGCCGCTGACGCTATACGGTCAAATCTATATATTGATGATTTCGTCGCCGGTGGAGATTCTATACAATCGGCCCGCGAAATTAAAGATCAACTTATCCGACTTTTACATTCGGCTGGGTTTGAACTTCGAAAATGGAGTTCTAATTCAGTTTCTATTTTGGAAGGCATTCCGTCAGATTTTTGCCAATATACTTCTCTCGATTTCGATTCTGACGAATCAATAAAAATATTAGGTCTTCAATGGTCACCTACAGAAGATGTTTTCTCATTTCGGGTTAAACCATTAAACGCAATATGTACAAAGCGCAACATACTTTCACAAGTTGCCAGAATATATGATCCATTAGGATTTTTAGCCCCACTAACACTTTTTGCAAAACGCCTAATCCAGCATCTGTGGATGTTAGGTTTGAATTGGGATGACATCCCACCAGCAGACATTTCGTCTCAATGGCAGCAGTATCAAGAAGAGTTGCCGTTATTATCGTCACTAAAGTTACCACGTTGTTTACCCCCTTCGGATCCTTTTACTTGTCATTTGCATGGGTTTTGCGATGCTAGCGAGGTAGGGTATGCAGCGGTAGTGTATTTTCAATTCATAAATCAAACTACTGGAGAAATAACTGTACAATTTGTAACCGCTAAAACAAAAGTAGCTCCAATTAAGCGCATTTCAATTCCACGTTTGGAATTATGTGCCGCCGTTTTATTAACCGATTTACTTTCTTTTACCATTCGTTCTTATCAAGGCTTGATTGACATTTCCGATGTTTCAGCGTGGAGTGATTCTACGGTCGCTCTCACTTGGATACGTTCTCCACCTTTTCGTTGGAAAACTTTTGTGGCAAACCGTGTTAGCCACATTCAAGAAATCATTGCACCTAGCCGATGGTTTTATATTAAATCTTCGCATAATCCGGCTGATCCTGCGTCTCGGGGATTAATGCCAAGCGCGGTTATTTCATGTTCGCTATGGTGGGCGGGGCCTGAATGGCTTCACTACCCTAGTGACTCGTGGCCGCCTCAACCAACATTGTCAACCTCAATTGCTGAGGTAACTACGGAAAAGAAGATCCTAACATTTGTCGCTCAAACAGATCCAAACGTCATTGACACTTTACTAAGCCGCTTTTCATCGTTATATAAAATCCAAGGCATCGTGGCTTACATTTATAGATTTTCTAAACCCATGGCTCAACGTCATACGGGTCCCTTAACAGACATTGAATTACACAATGCTCTCATGATTATCGTTCGGCATGTACAAAATGTTACATTTTCAAAGGAAATAGCTTCGATCAAGGCAAACCGTAAATTACCTAAAAGCTTGCGAAAACTTTCTCCATTTGTTGATCCACAAAATATCTTAAGAGTAGGTGGGCGCTTGACACATTCTTCGCTTTCCTATTTCGAAAAGTTTCCTGCGTTATTGCCTCAGCGGCACCGATTAACCGAACTTATCATTCGGTCAACTCTTGAAAGGTATTACCATCCCGGTGTTAATACCACAGCGTATCTTATCCAACAGAATTTCTGGATCCTTTCCATTAAAAATTCAATCCAAAGTTATTTATCATCATGTCATAGATGTTTTCGTACCAAACCGGTCCTGGTAACTCCTCCTATGGGAGACCTACCGGCAGCACGTATTACCCAAATCAAACCGTTCAGTATTGTTGGTGTTGATTTTGCTGGCCCTCTTTAATAAAGGCTAACCGCCTGCGAGCCTCTAAAACTCTTAAGGCCTATATTTGTATTTTTGTTTGTTTTGCCACTAAGGCAGCACATATTGAACTTGTTTCGGATTTGTCGGCAGACGCGTTTCTTGCCGCTTTGCGACGATTTATAACACGGCGAGGACGCTGTTCTCAAATATTTAGCGATTGCGGTACTAATTTTGTAGGTGCCTATCGTCAGCTTACGAGTTATCTGCATAGTGCAGTAACCTCAGAAAGGATAAAGTGGTCGTTTAATCCACCTAGCGCCCCTCACTTCGGTGGCTTGTGGGAAAGCGGTGTTAAGTCGGTAAAGACACACCTATCTCGCGTAATCGGCGAACAAAAACTTACTTTTGAGGAACTTTACACAGTTCTTACACAAATTGAATCTGTTCTAAATTCAAGGCCACTCTGCGCTTTGAGTTCGGATCCAAATGACTTGCGTTGCCTAACACCAGGTCATTTCCTAACTATGGAGCCTCTTTCTGCACCACCAGATGAGGACCATTCAACCAACGTTTTACCATTAAAAGCAGGTGGAAACTCCTGCAAAACTCCACCAAGACTTTTGGGCTCGCTGGAGCCATGAGTACTTACATACTCTGAACCAAAAGGGTAAATGGCACTCTAAGGTAGGTGTCCGAGAAGTCGAAAAAGACACTATTGTCCTCATCAAGGACGACCAGCTTTCTCCACTTCAATGGAAGTTTGGTCGTATTATTAATACTTTTCCCGGTGCGGACGGTATTATACGTGTCGCTGAAATCAAAACGGCACATGGCACACTAAAACGACCTTTGGTCAAACTAGCGCCGCTACCGGTATTTTAGTTTTATTTTTTATGTTTAGATGTATATACACATTTCTTACATGTATCGTAGTATATTATTTTTACATATTTGCTTATTTACATATTTTTTTTTTTTTTTTGCATAGTTGGTAATATCGCTCGCTGTAGTGCACCACCCTATCTTTTGTTACCTGTTTTCCTAGCAAGGTCAAATCCCATGTGATTTCCTTCACCCAACCTACTTCCCTCCTTTTCAAAATTCTATGAATTTGGTGGGCGGTATGTTACGTCGTCATCGAACATTCATTGGAATTTGTGACAATAAATACCACCTGTGCGTGCATCCTACAGTTTTCAGTGAAACATTTTATTATATACCGACAGTAACAGTGCATAAAGTGAGTCGCCTCCGAACCCTTGAAGAAGCCGGTTGTGTTAGAGCTTTGAAAGCGAGACCGACACCATTTCGTGCGTGTTGCTGGTTCTCCGTAAAAGGCTTTTGTGCGTGAAAGTTTTTATTGCCCACAGCGGCACAGGATAAAGGTATTTATACCCTTTATTAAGTAGTTTGGTGTAGTTGTTTAGTTATTACATAACCGCTCCACTGCTATCGTTATTGCTTGCAAAAAAGCAATTGGTCCTTCACTGTAATTAGCATATTTATATCAACTCCTTAATCCCCAATCAATCACCATGTTTTTCTAAATTATTTTGAAGGCTTTTAATGACTTCCTCTGCTGTTGTAACGTTACTACAGTTGTGTAAATTAAGCTCCCTGTATCTGCTACCATGTCTTTTTCAACATTATCCTCTCTTGAGAGTGAAACAATCATTGGTTCATCATCTGTCAAATATTGAACCCCATAATAATCAGTTACAAATGGTGTTCCAGTAACTACAACGTTACCCCATACTCCCAGTGCTCTTTCCTATAATGGGGTTAATTTAACATTTGAGTCCGGTCCAGAGCCGGTTTTCTTTCGATGTTCGTTCAATTTTCTGAATTTACTGCGTAACGCATATTTCCAATCAACAAAACCTTTAAAAATCTCAAATCTGTTTACTTTTATATTACAGAATAAAATAACAAACCTCCTTCCATTCATCTGTACACAAGCCAGGTCCATCCCCAATACCATTTACAACATTTGTTAATTCCCCCCATATCTTATCTATATAATTGTCGCCCAAAGTTGGATTAATTGTCCCACTTTGGAAATTATAATCATTTTCCCTGAAATGTATATAGGATTCGTACTGCAATGCCGATGTATTTTTTGTATGTTTTCGCTTTCCTGCAGGACTGCTAGCAAGTAAATAGGGTTATTTGCAGCTCTAAAATGTATGAAATGGAACTATTTAATAGAATTTGTAATTCCAAAGAATATTACTTTAGGTATTGACGATTGTGGACGTTGTTGCTACATTATAAATCAATTTATGGTTTGTTAATAATCACCAATTTGGATTTAAAAATAAAACAATTTAACCTCAAAATATAAAAAATAGTTCGAAAGTACCGCCATGAATATAGGTGCAACCTATAGCATATCTCTGTACTGGGGACGGTCGACTTTGGGGCATCTTATTCTAAATCTAATGCTAATTTTTTTTAACCAAACACCTTGATGTATTCAAGAAGATGGTTGTCAAAATCACAATTCACGATGAATTTTTTGAAATGGAACAATAAAACAATTCAAATTAAACAATCTTGAAATAACGCCACGGTTAGATAAACAACAATAATTGTAAACGTCACATCACATAATGTCAGAGACTAACAATCAAAAATTGATCTTAAAAGTGGGTTGCCATCTATTCGGATAGTGTTAATACTAAGGTAAGCAAGAAAATCATTTATAGATTACCCATACCATGATAGTACGTCTACCTCTCGTTAGATTACGCATATAGACGAATAAAAGCAGAGGACGCTTATGAAAACAAAGCAACGCATGCGTTAAAAGCTTCTTGTCCATCTCCATATATCGTCACGCATGTACAGCTAGAATTCGGTCAAAATATTTTGTGTTTTAAGGCAATTTTTAAGCCTCAGTATTACAATAAGTAGTTAATATTCTTTACTAAAAAACATAGACGTTAACACAAAACTGTTGTCTACCTTCCAGCAGTCAATTACACGACGACCGTTTCATTATTTAGTTTTTAATATGGTATGTAAAATGGCGGCGTTGCCTTTGGCATTATGAATTTATTTAAAAACAGTATTCTGTTCTATTTTATATTTATATATAATTGTTCTATTTTAGGCCAAGTTTGAATAATTTATGTGGGTGGTATTCAAAACCCAACTTTAAATGATGGTCGAATTATTGTAAATTTCTAACCTACATGTTTGATGTATCCATCAATTATTAAGACCAAATACGAAATAATTTCGTATTGCCACATTGCTGTCCACATCTCAAGGTAAGTGTAAAGATTTTCTTCATTGAACTTCTAAAAATTTATAAACAATAATAGATGTGTTGCTTTCTATTTACACCTTAACTAAGAATGACTTAAAATTATCTATCTAACCTTACCTAACTTCATTTGCATTTGATTATTAGAAGGACAACTTAGCATTTTAGCTAACTAACCCATAAAGGGTTTAAAAATAATATTAAAATCAACTGATTCTTGTTAAGAATCAACTTGGTATTAACTGTTATGTTATAGTTGCTTTTACAAATGTGCAATAAAAATTTATATCATACACAATATGAAAAACTTAATCTCAATATAAACTTTGGGAGGGAAGTTAGTATCTAAGGTAGATTTATAGGCACCTTATTGGGGTAAGGGGAATGCAAACAATAAAACTTTATCTAAGTTCTTAGTAGTAAAAAGAACGTGTCCTCAACTAAGATTATTTTAACTTTGGTTAGATTATCGTAGTTTTTGGGCAAATAGAAAGCAACATGTCTTACAATGTAATTTATATAACTATTTAGGTAAAACTGTTTATATTTCCATTGTTACAGTTATATAATAAAAACATAGTCTTTTAAATCAAGATTACACTCCCAAGTGTATGAACTAATTACTAGCGGTGTGAAGTTAACTGCCAAAGTCAGCTGCTAAATCTCCGAGTTTAGTCGAACAACCAGCGTTACATTGGATGACAATAATTAAATACGTACAAATTATGATATTTTCACTTCTCTATTAAACAAATTAACTTAATACAATACAATAAAGTGATATAACCTTTAAAAACATGCATATTAAGTATTCTAAAATTATACAATTGAACAACTAGTAAAATGTACGTGTATTTTAAATAAATGTAACGTTTTTTCTGTATATGCAACTAAGTATTGCATTTCGTGCCTTGTAAGTTGCCTGGATTCAGGCATATTTAACCCCACAAGCACGCTAGTGGCTTGGCGCAGACGTGGTTGGAAATCGCGATGCGCATAACAATAAAACATGGAACGTTCGATCTTGTCATCCAGATGTAGTCCGCAGACACGTTTTTAGAGAAGAAGTTTGTCAGATTTTTGGGGTCCTGTCAGCTAATGTAACACCACTGCTTGTTTGGCTAAACTCGGAGATTTTGCAGTTGACTCTAGCAGCTAACTTCACACCACTCTGAATACTTTCATATTGCAATATTGTTACTGTCGAGGTTAGGGAATTTTGTTAATAGAATAATTTATTTTACTCTTACATTTACTTTTACATCAACAATTTAAAGAAGTTTTTGCTTAAAAAACAAATTTTTTTTTAATTCAACCAGCTATTAGAAATAACATCAAAGTACCATGGTTGCATTAAGCACCATAAAGTTGTTTGTTTATATCGTTTTGTTAATTACAACAATATATGTTCAAATTCAAAATGACATCGTGCTTTTTGTTTATTTCTTTCTAATTCTTAATAAAATGCTTAAGAAGTGAAACAACTTTTTGATAATATATTATAATAACCAAGTGACTGTAAAGAACCTGAATATAAACTATAGTTATTAATAAAAACTATGGGCACGGTGCTCTTGCACATGCCAGAGTTAAAAATTTTTTAAAATTTTTTTAATATAGCATTTGACAATACTTTTAAATATCACTTACATACAGCAAAGGCGGGTTACTGCTGATTTTGGCATTATTTTTAAAAAGTTTCCAAAAATGAAAAGTGCCAATCGATATGAATGAAATATGCATGTTATTACACGTAGAATATTTTAAAAACAATAGTAAATTATAAATATTTATGGTTCCGCGTTTGGGACCGTGTCATTGTATAAACTAAGGTTGACGTTTCGCCCACTTTTGTAAGGGGCTTCATCAGGACAAGAAAAGAAAATGAGTAATAAAATTAAAAAAATAATAATAAAGATAAGAATGATAATATTAAGTAGACAAGTTAAAGTGTAAAGAGTAGAGTTATTGAACTAGCAGACTCACTAACCCATTCAAAGCCAAAATTGTCTTGTGGCGAAGTAACTGGTGAAAGTAGCGAAAGTGGTAGTTTATATAGGGCGAGAACTTGATGCATGAGTGATCATGAATAGAGAGGAGTGTCATATGGATTCTATGGATTCTCTAATTTTTCTATTGTAGAAAAATGGAATTTTAGCAATGAGTTTCGTCTTGTCAAAGTCAATGGTATGACCTGTTTCATGTTGGTGTTCGACCACCGCTGAGCGATTGTATTGGCTTGTTCTTAAGCATCGCTTATGCTCGTTTAGTCTAGTCTGTACTGACTGTCCTGTTTCTCCTATGTATACTAAATCGCAACTGCGAGGTGTACTATATACGCCGGAGGCTTTAAGACTATTTTCGGAATCTTTTGGGGTTGGTAATATTTGTGAAATTTTATTGGTGGGTTTATAGATTGTTTTGATGTTGTGTTTACGTAGAATTTTGCCAATTCGGTCTGTTACTTTGTGTATATATGGAAGGATTGCTAAAGTTCGTGTATCGGGATTACCATAAGAAAATTAAAAAAATTTTTTCTTAGCTTCTGTAACCTGCACTCTTTTTCCCCCCGGTTCACAATTTCTTTGGAATTTCCATAAGGACAACTTAAACAAATTAAAAAATTTTTTCTTAGCTTTTGTAATACCTGCGCTTGCGAAACTTGGTCGGCGGTCAGTGTACGTGTACTTAAACAACCCATATCTTTTACAGAAACGTGTTCGTCCCCATTCACTAACTTTTTTGGAATTGACATAATGATACAATAAGAAAATTAAAAAAAAATTTTCTTAGCTTTTGTAAGACCTGCACTCTTGAAATTTGGTAGGCAGTCAGTGTACGTGTACTAAAACAACCCATATCTTTCACAAAAACGTTGTCGTCCCCGCTCACTAACTTTTTTGGAATTGGCGTAATGACACAGTAAGAAAATTAAAAAATTTTGTTCTTAGTTTCTGTAAGACCTGCGCTCTTGAAACTTGGTGAAAGCTAGTATAGGTGTATCAAAACAACACATACCTTTTACAGAAACATGTTCGCCCCGGTTCACAATTTGTTTGGAATTTGAGTAAGGACAACTAAAAGAAATTAAAAAATTTTTTCTTAGCTTTTGTAATACCTGCGCTTGCGAAACTTGGTCGGCGGTCAGTGTACGTGTACTTAAACAACCCATATCTTTTACAGAAACGTGTTCGTCCCCATTCACTAACTTTTTTGGAATTGGCATAATGATACAATAAGAAAATTAAAAAAAAAATTTCTTAGCTTTTGTAAGACCTGCACTCTTGAAATTTGGTAGGCAGTCAGTGTACGTGTACTAAAACAACCCATATCTTTCACAAAAACGTTGTCGTCCCCGCTCACTAACTTTTTTGGAATTGGCGTAATGACACAGTAAGAAAATTAAAAAATTTTGTTCTTAGTTTCTGTAAGACCTGCGCTCTTGAAACTTGGTGAAAGCTAGTATAGGTGTATCAAAACAACACAAACCTTTTACTGAAACATGTTCGCCCCGGTTCACAATTTGTTTGGAATTTGCGTAAGGACAACTAAAAGAAATTAAAAAATTTTTTCTTAGCTTTTGTAATACCTGCGCTTGCGAAACTTGGTCGGCGGTCAGTGTACGTGTACTTAAACAACCCATATCTTTTACAGAAACGTGTTCGTCCCCATTCACTAACTTTTTTGGAATTGGCATAATGATACAATAAGAAAATTAAAAAAAAAATTTCTTAGCTTTTGTAAGACCTGCACTCTTGAAATTTGGTAGGCAGTCAGTGTACGTGTACTAAAACAACCCATATCTTTCACAAAAACGTTGTCGTCCCCGCTCACTAACTTTTTTGGAATTGGCGTAATGACACAGTAAGAAAATTAAAAAATTTTGTTCTTAGTTTCTGTAAGACCTGCGCTCTTGAAACTTGGTGAAAGCTAGTATAGGTGTATCAAAACAACACATACCTTTTACAGAAACATGTTCGCCCCGGTTCACAATTTGTTTGGAATTTGAGTAAGGACAACTAAAAGAAATTAAAAAATTTTTTCTTAGCTTTTGTAATACCTGCGCTTGCGAAACTTGGTCGGCGGTCAGTGTACGTGTACTTAAACAACCCATATCTTTTACAGAAACGTGTTCGTCCCCATTCACTAACTTTTTTGGAATTGGCATAATGATACAATAAGAAAATTAAAAAAAAAATTTCTTAGCTTTTGTAAGACCTGCACTCTTGAAATTTGGTAGGCAGTCAGTGTACGTGTACTAAAACAACCCATATCTTTCACAAAAACGTTGTCGTCCCGCTCACTAACTTTTTTGGAATTGGCGTAATGACACAGTAAGAAAATTAAAAAATTTTGTTCTTAGTTTCTGTAAGACCTGCGCTCTTGAAACTTGGTGAAAGCTAGTATAGGTGTATCAAAACAACACAAACCTTTTACTGAAACATGTTCGCCCCGGTTCACAATTTGTTTGGAATTTGCGTAAGGACAACTAAAAGAAATTAAAAAATTTTTTCTTAGCTTTTGTAATACCTGCGCTTGCGAAACTTGGTCGGCGGTCAGTGTACGTGTACTTAAACAACCCATATCTTTTACAGAAACGTGTTCGTCCCCATTCACTAACTTTTTTGGAATTGGCATAATGATACAATAAGAAAATTAAAAAAAAAATTTCTTAGCTTTTGTAAGACCTGCACTCTTGAAATTTGGTAGGCAGTCAGTGTACGTGTACTAAAACAACCCATATCTTTCACAAAAACGTTGTCGTCCCCGCTCACTAACTTTTTTGGAATTGGCGTAATGACACAGTAAGAAAATTAAAAAATTTTGTTCTTAGTTTCTGTAAGACCTGCGCTCTTGAAACTTGGTGAAAGCTAGTATAGGTGTATCAAAACAACACATACCTTTTACAGAAATATGTTCGCCCCGGTTCACAATTTGTTTGGAATTTGCGTAAGGACAACTAAAAGAAATTAAAAAATTTTTTCTTAGCTTTTGTAATACCTGCGCTTGCGAAACTTGGTCGGCGGTCAGTGTACGTGTACTTAAACAACCCATATCTTTTACAGAAACGTGTTCGTCCCCATTCACTAACATTTTTGGAATTGGCATTATGATACAATAAGAAAATTAAAAAAAAATTTTCTTATCTTTTGTAAGACCTGCGCTTTCGAAACTTGGTAGAAACTTAGTGTAGGTGTACCAAAACAACATATACCTTTTACAGAAACGTGTACGCCTCGGTTCACAACTTTTTAGGAATTTGCATAAGGACAACTTAAGCAAATTAAAAAAATTTTTTCTTAGCTTTTGTAATACCTGCACTCTTGAAACTTGGTAAAAAGCTAGTGTAGGTGTACCAAAACAGTACATACTTTTACAGAAACGTATACGCCTCGGTTCACAATTTGTTTGGAATTTGCGTAAGGACAACTTGAGCAAATTAAAAAAAAATTTTTTTAGCTTTTGTAATACCTGCTCTTTTGAAACTTGGTACACAGTTAGTGTAGTTGTACTAAAACAACCCATATCTTTTACAGAAATGTGTTCGCCCCTGTTCACTAAATTTTTTGGAATTTGCATAATGATACCACAAGAATATTAAAAATTTTTTTCTTAGCTTTTGTAATACCCGTGCTCTTGAAACTTGGTAGGCAGTTAGTGTAGGTGTACTAAAATTACCCATATCTTTTACAAAGACGTGTTCACCCCAGTTCACTAACTTTTTTGAAATTTGCCTAATGACACCATAAAAAAATTTAAAAAAATTTTCATTAGCTTCTGTAAGACCTGCGCTCTTGAAACTTGGTAGAAAGCTAGTGTAGATGTACCAAAACAACCCATATCTTTTACGGAAACGTGTTTGCCCCGGTTCACTAACTTTTTTGGAATTTGCATAATGACACCATAAGAAAATTAAGAAATTTTTTTCTTAGCTTTTGTAAGACCTGCGTTCTCGAAACTTGGTAGATAGCTAGTGCAGGTGTACTAAAACAATACATACCTTTTACAGAAACGTATTTGATATGGTTCTCAAATTCTTTGAAATTAACCTAATGACACCATAACAAAATTAAAAAACTTTTTCTTAGCGTCAGTAAGACCTGTGCTCTTGAAACATGGTAGAAATCTAGTGTGGGTGTTCCACAACAACACATACCTCTTACAGAAATGTATTCACCCCGATTCACAAATTTTTTGGAATTTGCATAAGGACAAAATAAGCAAATTAAAAAATTTTTTTCGTAGCTTTTGTAATTCCTGCGCACTTGAAACTTGGTAGGCAGTTAGTGTAGGTGTACTGAAATAACCCATATCTTTTACAGAAACGTGTTCACCCCGGTTCACTAACTTTTTGAAATAATAACACCATAAAAAAATTAAAAAAAATTTTTCCTCAGAATTATTATAATTGCTACAACCAGCAATTACACAAGAACGAAAGTTTTTCCAAACATATATTTTCTATCATCATCATTAGGTCTTCAGTCCTGGAACTGGTTAGACGCGTACCATCATTGTTTCCTATTCTGAACTAACCTACAGATTTCCCTTAAATTTGCAGTCTGCATCTATAACTATCTGATCTAGGTCTACATCTACCTTTTTTTTCCTATCTCTGCTTGTAATATATCCCATACTATTCCCCAAAAATGCCTTAGAACCTATTCTGCCCTTCTATTTCTTTTATCTTTTTCCCCAGATATCCTTGTTCCCTTACTATTTCTATAACCTATTTGTTATTATCTTTGTCTGTCCATGCTATCGTCCTCATACATCTGAAGCACAGCATTTCAAAAGGCTGCTACCGTTTTTCTGTCTGCGTTTCAGACTGCCCATATTTCATAGGCATACTGTGCTGTGCTCCACACATATGCTTTCAACAATTTTCTTCTTGTTTTATGTTTGTTGTCTTTTCTCATAAGCGCTATTCTTTCTTGTTAGATGCAGTTCAGTCACCTTCTATTGTTTTACAATTATATACCCTATTTCTCCGACCTTAAGTGGTTGTGAAGGGAGGTAAGCAGCCTGTGGCTGCCAAGTTCCCCCAACACTTAACCATTTACCGATTTAGTATATTTTCCAATATATCTTTTCGCACAGTCCTCATTAGTTGCAGATATTTCGCAACCAACAACTAGTTGTTTATACTAATCATCAGATTTATCTGCGCTTATTTTTTCGTCATTAAGTTTTCCGTCTCAAAACTGGTTGGACAAGTACCTGCACTTATTTATATTCTGAGCTAACCTACATAGTTCCCTGAAATTCTCACACAGCATGTGTATACAGCTCGTTCCCCTTCCATTGTTTTCTAATTTTATGCCCTATTTCAGCAAGATTCAGTGAAGGGGGTGAAGCAATCTGTGGCTACCAAGATCCCCCAACACTTAGACATTTGCCGAAGTAATGGTTTTCCAGTAAATCCTTTCACACGCTTAACATTATTCGAGAATATTGCTCAGCCAATTCTTGTAGTTTCTTATAATACTCATCACAGTTATTTTTTCGTCATTAGTTTATCCATCTTGGGATTGGTTGGATGCGTACCTCCATTGATTTCTATTCTGGGCTAGCTTACCCATCTCCCTGAAACCCCTACAGCCTACATCTTTTACTATCTGTGTGCAGTAGTCTAACCTAGGTCTGCCTCTTTTTCTCTTTTTTCCTATCTCTGCTTCTAATATATTCCGCACTATTCTCTCATGCCGTAGTATGTGGCCTATCATCTTATCTCTCTTCTTTTTTACCGTTTTCCACATATTTTTTTCTTTCCCTACCATTTTTAGTACCTCTTCGTTCTTAACTTTTTCTGTCCATGATATCTTCATCATACGTCTGTAGCACCACATTTCAAAGGCTTCTACCTTTTTCTTGTCCGCTTCTCCTACTGTCCAGGCTTCACAGCCGTACAGTGCTGTGCTTCACACATATGTTTTAATCAATCTTTTCCTTGTTTCTATGTTTGTGGTCTTTGAGCATAGTAGTTGCTTTTTCTTGTTAAATGTAGCACGACCTTGTGCTAATCTTTGTTTTATATCTTTTGTGCTTTTCCCATCTTGCGTTATTTGGCTTCTTAGGTAGCAGAAATCCTTAACCTCTTGTAAGTTCGTGTTACTTACTTGTATTCTTGTTTTTGATTTATTTTCCCCACCTTTGCATACTAGAACTTTAGTTTTAGTTTTGTTAGTTTTCATACCGTATCTCTCTGTTAGAACCGTTTCCATTTCATTAAGAACAGGTTCTAACTCTTGCTAGACGCTAATACCGCTATATCATCTGCAAATCTAAGCATATCAATTTTTTGTCCCTGCATAGTAATTCCAAATGTCTTCCTGCATTTGACAGTATTCATTGCGTCGTCTATGTACAAGTTAAAAATCAATGGGGATAGGGCACATCCCTGTCTCACCCCTTTCCTAATGTTTACTTCTCTACGTTCCTGCTCTAATTCTATTACCGCTGTTTGATCTTTGTATAAGCTATGTACTATTCGTCTATCCCTATAGCTCATTCCAATCTTTTTGAGTATTTCAAACATTTTTTTCCATTTTACATTGTCGAATGCTTTTTCCAGATATACAAACCCTATATACACGCTTTCCCCTTTTTCTATTGTTTTCTCCATTATCACTCTCAGAGCTTAAATAGCCTCCCGCGTTCCCCTGTTTCGCCTAAACCCAAATTGGTCTTCTCCTAGTATTTCTTCCACCCGTTTTTCCATTCGGCTTTGCACAATTCTTGTTAATATTTTTGAAAACGTGTACTGTCAAACTTATTGTTCGAAAATCTTCACATCTATCTGCACCTTTCTTTTTTGGTATAGTTAGTTACTATGATGCTACGTTTGAAATCTTTGGGTATCTCGTCTGTCTCATACATATAGCTTACAAATTGGAAGAGACGTTCTGTTACTGCTTGTCCAGCGGCTTTCAGAGTGTCTGCTTGCACCTTATCTGTACCCGGCGCCCTATCATTTTTCAGACTTTTTAAGCTAATTCAAAATCTCTCTAAGTATAGGATATCATCCCAAGTCATCATTTTCAATGTCTGATTCCTGTTCTAATGCAGTTAGTTCCTCTCCTGCATATAAATTCCCTATATATTCTTGCCATCTACCCACTTTCTCTACGTTTTCTATGATGACGTTTCCTTGTGCGTCCCTTATATTTTTGCTATACGGTTTTGTCCCTAAAATTCATTCTAATTAATTTGTATGCTTCGTCTGTCTTTCCTATTTCCATCTTCGTTTGTACCTCTTTGCACTTTTCATCAATCCATTGTTCTTTAGCTTTCCTGCATTTTCGAATAATTTCCCATTTTATAGCTTTGTATCTCTATTTTCCTGTTTCGTCTGATTTATTTTTGTATTTTCGTCTTTCTTCTATTAAATTCACGATATCCTTTGTTATCCATGGTTTCTTATTTTCTTTTTGTGTATACCCCAGAATATCTCTGGCCGCCATGTCTGAGCTGGATTTAATGTTATTCCATTCTGTTTCTACTTCCTTAGTATCAGATATTTTCCCGATATCTTTGAGCAATTCATTTGACTTTTTTTCGAATCTTTCTTGAATATCTTTATCTTTTAGTTTCTCTAAGTCCAATTGCCTTTTTCCGTTTCTTTTTTTCACATTCTTAAATTTAAGTGCAGCCTTCATAATTATGATGTTGTGGTCAGTATCTATATCTGCTTCTGGGTAGCTTTTACAGTCTTTTACTTGATTCTTAAACCATTGTCTAACAAGAATGTAATCTATTTGATATCTTCCTATATCTCCTGGCATCTTCCACGTATATCGTCTTCTAGCATGATGTTGAAATAATGTGTTTGTGATGATTAAATTGTTCTTTTCGCAAAATTCTACCAGCCTATTTCCCCTGTCGTTTCTCGTGTCTAAACTAAATAAACCTACTACCGCTCCTTCCCTACCCTCACCTGCCACGGCATTAAAATCCCCCGTAATTATTAAATTTTCATGTCCTTTTATGTATCTTAATATGTCTTCGATATCTTTGTAGATGTCTTCTACCTCTTCGTCACTATAGCTAGAGGTGGGCATGTATACTTGTATTATTACTGTGTTTACCGGTTTAAATTCTAATCTAACCATGAGTACTCTTTCGTTCTTTTGTAAGTAATTTTGTACACAGTATCCTATCTTTTTCCGCATAACTATCCCCACACCCAAATTTCCTTCCTCTGCTCCTGAATGAATTACCCTGAAGTCTCCACTCCAAAAATCCCCCGCCTCTGACCACCGAACTTCACTAATCCCTACTATGTCTAGTGATAACCTATTCATTTCGATTTTTAGGTTCTCTAGCTTACGTACTTGCTTCATACTTCTAACATTCCACGGTCCGACTCGCAGAATGTTCCCGACTCTTATTTTTAACTTTCCGATCGCATCCTCCGAAGTAGTCCCCTCCCGGAGATCCGAATGGGGGACTATTTTAACTCCGAAATCTTTTACCCCAGAGAATGCCATCATGTTTGTTATAATTTAGGTACGCTGTGTACTTGGGAGATAATGTGGTGGTTTCCCATTGCCTTCCACATCGCGGTAGTGTGTCTTAGACTGCCATACCGACCCCTATGGTCTCTGCCAATCTAAGTACCGAAAGAGCCGCTGCCCTCTTTCGGGGACCTGTCTTAGTCTGGTTCCTCACTAACGACCCTACTACTTTGGTTGGACCTGTAGTTTGGCTCTTTAGCTCATTAGAACACGCAAGCCATTTCACCTGTTCTAGTAATTTAGAACTTCGGCAAGGTGCAGGTCCATTCGAAATGGATATTTTGTATATCATCTCTTTAATAAAATATACAAAACCTTTTTATAATGTTCATCTTCATATACTGCTAAACAGACTAAAAATAACTAATAAATGTTATGTAGCCAATGTATACATGTTTGAAGATGCAATACAAATATATTAATATTTATTGCATCTTTTTTTACATGTGCAATATATTAAATTTTGTATCATAATATTTTATTATATTATTATTAATATTATTATACTTTTATTATTGTATATATATATATATATATATATAAGATGCTGTGTTTCCTCTCATATCTGCAGGTACTGGCCCTTTCAAAAAAACATTCGAGCCCCACAGTTTGGGCGTCAAGAATGCTGTGATACCTTTAAAATCCGTGAACTACGCTTTTCGCCTCGGCTGCTCACCTAGATAACTTTCATCCTCATACATAAAAAACACAAACACATTCCTACCAAAAACATCAACGTTAACTCTATTTACATCAATATTCAGAATACATTAAAATTTCAAAATTAAAACTCAGCATAAATTTCAGTTTTAAAAAGAATTTCAAGATTAATTTTATTATCATTTTACTGTGCATCCAAAATTAAAGTCCTTGTTGGATGCCTACTAATTAATATAACAATATAAGCAGACCGGAGTCTGAGTATAAAGGGAGCATCTACCACCCCTTTACGTTAATTAACCAGGTTCGTCTACTTGAGCTCAAAGACATACCCAAATTTTCATCATATTCCCGAACATCAAAACAAAATACCCCTTTTTACTTAAACAAATAAATTTCCTCTTAAAATTAAACTTTTATGGTTAGTATAATTTCACTAATGTCCATTTAAAGTAAATCAATTATAAAGTCATTCAATACACACAAAAATGTCAAACAAAATAGTATAATTTACCTGAAGGTTACTGTCCTCGTAGCTTCAAAGTATCGTTTCTTTAGTTAATCACACCATTCAACAGGATTATATTTACGGCTTCTGATTCTCTACGCTTTTAAAATTTTCTCCATCACCATCCATTCAAAGTCGTTTCTGGGCCTTTCCGGAACTCATCTGTGTTTATCTGACTCTTGTTTCATGGATCCAGACACGTATTTGAACCATTTAATTATTAACACCCCCGAAAAATAGCAAAGAAATTCATGCTTCTGTCACCAATATACGCCAAAACTGCCTACTTTTGTGTATACATTCGTCGTTGTAAATTTTGCTAATTGGTACAGTGAAACTAAATTTTATTACCTTGTATCTAAGTGCACTGAAGTACATTCATGTTAGCACGTAAATAACAAGCTATTTTGAATCACTAAAATATACTAGCAAACTTTTAAATTATTTAATCAAACTAAAATGCACGGTTTAACATCTTCAATCAAGTCGCGTATGTACGAGCTTTTAACGCATCGAATCGTCAAAAGTCTAAGAGAGCTTGTTTATCTTCATCTCGGTATATATAGCAAAAAGCCTGTCTATCGGTCTGTTCCCCAAAACGGGTAATTCTAAAGAATTTCTCATGCCATGTTCCCATTTAAATCTCAGAAAATTTCCACACGGCACGCAAGCATGTCCGGGAAAAACTAATTAATTTTGTACAGAAATTGTTGTTTCTACCTCTCATATATGCATCCTATTTTTAACCAATCGCAACCCCATGACGTTGCTTAAATCCCGCCTTTTACAATATGTGTCTTTGCTTGACGCATTTTCTCTTTCCTTCTCTAACCTGTTCGTATTGGTGCAAATTGATATTCTTTATTATCGATTATTTTAGTCCACATGGAGTGTGAAATAACCCAGCTTTAGCAATTCTCGTAACTATTATGCGACGTTTTCCCCAAGATTCTTTGAAACATTAATTATCTGCAAAATTTACGCCGAATGTGATATTTAAACTACGCAGGTGTTCAAAATAATATTAATTCTCAGAGCTTTATTCCGTGGTATTTTAATCTTGGGTTTTTACAAGTTTCTATAGGTATTATATGTTATTAACGGTTTAATTAACTCCAATTAAAATTGATCTCTATCCTTTTCATTTTTTTTTTAGCGAATACAACTTAAATATTAATTATTATATGTACACTTTGTTTTACTACCGGTTACTTAAAATAGGGTTAATTAATATAAACTTTGCACATAATTTCTCTTTGTTTAGGAATAATTACATTACACGCAGAGCTTTTCAATACTGCTTCTTTTGATATAAAGCGTCTTATAAATAATTTAAATTTCTTATTTTTACTGAAACAACCGAGTTTATTTATGCTTCATGGTTTTAATAACGCGTATTATTTAATGAAATTCCTTATACACGGTGATTAAAATTATTTGATGTGATTATTTAATTTTCTACCCTGGTCTAAATATGAGTAATATATATATATATATATATATATATATATATATATATATATAGACAGAGAATGAGTGTTATTTTGAAAATAAAATACCATGAATTTTTCAATTTTAGCGAACGTTTTTACAACTGAATATTTTTAAATTAGTTGTTGCCTAGTATATGTCATGAAACTGATTTGAGTTTTATTTCAGGTATCTGCGATTACGAAGCAGATGTTTGGACTGCCATGAAATACCTACTATTGTCATTTTTTGATGATGATTTGCACATAAAAAGAATAAAAAAACTGGAGATCCAAAATTCACTCATTTTTATGTTGGACAGCAAAATCAATTAAAAATTTTACTTGCCAAAAATTAATGGTTGGCAGTCCATTGAAAATTATATGGCATAACTGTCCAACTCCGATAACTACATTTAATGGGCTTTCTCATGGCTATCTCATGGCCAACATAATTATAGGTTGTAAAACCTAAGCTCGTACGAGCTAATTAGATGTCGAATATTCATTGTTGTTAGGGTCATCTTGAAGTTTCACTTTCCCTAAAATCTATAGGATATGGGTGGTATGTCTTCCAGCAAATACAATTAACAATTTTTCAATTTTCAATTATTTCAAAACATTCCATTTGTAATAATTTTTTGTGGATTATGGATAACTAGGTTATATTCATATTTTAGTGGATTATATTTTCTGGCAAATGAAACTACATTACATTTGGTTATATTAAAGTACAGCCTGTGATCTTTGCACCACTCACTGATATTATTTAAATCAGCTTGTAACCTCTCACAATCTCGAACATCTTTAATTGATGCATATAACTTTAAGTCATCGGCAAACAGTAATATAGAAGAGAACTGTATTACAGAAGGTATGTTGTTAATAAATAATAAAAAGAGTAATGGGCCAAGGTTTGATCCTTGAGGTACTCCCGATGATGCAATGAATGTATTGGATATGAATCCCCTAACAACAACCATCTGCTTACGATCATGCAGATATGACTTCATAAAATTTTTATGAAATCCAAACTGATTATGTAATGTTTCTAATAACTTAATATGATCAACACTATCAAAGGCCTTCACAAAATCTCTGTAAATAACGTCTATTTGGCCAAGATTATTCAATGTCTCTGCAATACATTGTGTCAAGTTTATTAAATTGCTTACTGTGGATCGCTTTTTGACAAAACCATGTTGATACACTGATAATCTTTGGGAAACTGAAGAATATATCTGCTGAAAAAGAATCGATTCAAATATTTTGGCTGGTCCAGAAAGCACTGCAATTGGTCGATAATTTTTTATATCATTTTTGGCGGCCTTTTAAAAAACCGGGCTAATTTTTACCAATTTCCAATAGTCGGGAAAAGTATTAGTTGATAGACATAAATTGTATAATAATTTAAGCGGATGCACAATTAAATCAATTAGGCCCTTCAATATATATGGTGGCACATTATCAGGACCAACAGTCTTATTTGATCTCAGCCGTTTTACGGCTTGTGTTATATCATGAGTTTCAATGGGTGTTAAATTTATTGATTCTAAATTATTTACGGAAGCTAGTACGTCAGGATCAAAGTAATCATCAGTTTTACTGTATACAGATTCAAAATGTGAAGCAAATGCGTTAACAATATCACGACCATTCGAATACTCAATCCCGTTCAAGGACATTTTATTAGGAATACTGGTGGAGCCCCTTTTATTGTGTATGTAGTTCCAAAATAACTTGGAGTCGTTACTGATGTTATCCTGTATTTGTATTAAGTATTGTGCATGTGCTCTTTCAATGCTCATTTTAATCTCTTTTTTTCAATTTCACAAATTCAGCCCTAATAGTAACATTATCCCTCTTTAAAAGTTGGCGGAACTTTTCTTTTCGTTTCAGATCTCTTATTATTTGGCTATTGAACCAGACAGGATACTTTGTAGACTTTCTACTTTTTGGAACACATCTATCAAACATTTTATATAGTGTATTGTAAAAGCTTTCTACAGCATCATTCACATTGGTATATGATTCTAAAAAATCCCAATTAGTTCCTTCAAATAAACGATACATTAAATAAAAGTCAGCTTTTTTAAAGTTATACTGAATGCATCCATCTGTCAGTAACTGTTTAATTTTCCTATTTTTTAATGGAACCTCAATAAACAATACTGGATGATGTAAATCTTTTTTTACAAAGCAAGATCCAAAGGGAACCACTTTACATTTAAGCTTGGAAATCACCAAATCTAATAAGCGGTTATTTGCATTAGTTACACGATTATACTGGTGTGTATCATGAAAACTCATAAAGTTAAGAAATAGCTCTACATAATCATCTCTGATAGTATTGTTAAGATAACATTCATTCAATCCTGCTATATTAAAATCGCCAATAATTATAAAATTGTTTTCATATAAAAACTCCTAGTTTTCTAAGAAATTATAAAAATTCTCTCTGGATGATAAGGTGCAATCAGGTGAAATATACACGATTATGATATACAAATTTGCTACAGCAGTTGTATTAATATTAACACACAATACATCTATATTGGAATCTTCATATTTAACATCAACAAGACTACTATCATATTCATTTTTTACCGCAAGCAACACACCGCCCCCTCTTCTTTTTTGAGCCTTTAATATATCCCTATTTCTACTTCTATACACGATCAAATCATTAGGAACAATTTCACTATCTAACACAGAATTAGGTGGCCATGTCTCAGTGATGGCAATAGCATCATACTCACTAATTGTGGAACAAACAGAGTTGTAGAAATCATAAAGTTTTGTATTCAGACCTCTAGTATTCTGGTAGGCCAGTTTGAGCTTACAATCAAATTCAGTCTCTGGTTTCAGGTTTGTTCCTGGTGCTAGCATAAACAAATTTAAATGCGGTAATGGCTATTTACTTAAAACAGTATTTACATAATTTATCCGACACTTTGTTACGTTTTTTTTTTTCTCTCTAATTGTTGGCTCCGCTAGCCTCACGCATGGGCGCTAGTGAAACGTATTTTCTAACTAAGGCCTGACGTTGCCGGCACCAGTGAAACATATTTTCTTGACTTACTAAAACACTACTTTATTATCACCATGCTCCAAGTCAGGTGTCTGCAAAACAAAGTCTTCCGACGTAACTAGGGGTCTATTCCTTGGGTAGAGCTATGAGCAATGGGGGGGTAAGTCGAAATCTGAAGGGGTCATACTCAAACTAAAACAAACAGGCGCCACCAAGTCCAGATTGATTTATATTAATGGCATAGCAAATTTCTAAGGGCGGACGTGGAGACCCAAAGAAAAAAGATCGCCTTCGCTGACACAAAAGCTTGTCTTAACAGAATAAGACGCTGTTCCTGTAAGGAAAAATAATAATTAAGTCACATAGAAAATGGGAACACAATTTGCGTCCCTCAAGTATACCTAAAATGCATAAAGAATATTTTCTACATAATGGAGTTATAAAATTTAATTCTTATTGTTTTTTGTTTATCAGGTCTGATCAAACTAGATCAAAATAAAAAACTTTAAATGTGGATTATAAATTTACTAGAAAGAATTTTCTTTGTTTCAGTAAATATAGTTCAAAGTGATAAAATAAAATGAATACTTGATATACTTGTAAAGTTGTTGTAAGGTTTATCAACTGATCCTTACTCAAATAAATTACAATTCAGTGTGACTGGTTATGCTAAAGTTTACTAACCCAATCAGATATGTGTAGGTCATTTACAAAATTACTATACAAAAATTTTCTCTTTAAGTTAACGATATTAAAATCAATTTGAAATCAAAATATTCACAAAGATATTCTCTAATTTTATCAAAAGTGGCAGTACTGTAATACTAAACATCTGTTAGCCATTGTGCAATCGTTGACGGCATTGTTCAAACAAACAGGTGACGTAATCGCAGCTGTTAATTTATGCTGAAGCCACGTGTAGTCACATATTTACGAAACTAAGTGAAATCAAGTTTGATACTGGGAAAACCAGCTTAATTACAGGTAAACTGAATAACAATTTTGTACTTCTAACAAACAAAACGAAATAATGTACTTTCAGAATGAAGTACTGAGGAAGTTCTTAAATCTACTACGAACCAAATACCGGCTGTTGTCCTTGGTTGGGATGGAAACAACCTCGCCGTGCTGAATCTGCTACTAATTATTCCTGCCTTCCATGCTTTAATACAGGTGTTGAAGTGAAGCGGATTTCTTACATTGATTAAAGGCAACATTACTTTCGTAGCGTAATCTTCCGTTGTCTAATCTTATTTACAAATATAATTTTTCATTACGTAGTCCATAAGTTAAGGTTTCTAAATTGTAATTTCAAAGTAGTCGTGTGGTTTCTAATTTATCGTTGCAGTTTCTGACATGTCGTTGCGGTTTCTGACTCATCGTTGCGGTTTCTGACATGTCGTTGCGCTAAATAAATTTTTAAATTAGCTAATATGATAACGAATATGCAAAATGTGGATTAAGTACTAACCGTTACTCAGGAAGTGTTTCACCAAAATAAGGCGACCCGGAGGTCACTCGCCATTCTTTTTGAATGCATCTTCACGCTGCCTTTAACTATCGACGAGTGCGCTCGCTGCGTTCTTGCATGGTGGGAGGATCATAAGTGGGGTTCTCGAACCTCTCAAGCGCGCGCCAGTGGCTGTGGAATTGCACCGAACTCCGAAACAAATAGACTACTAATCCTAGATATAGTAATACTATAAAAATTTGATTGTTACTCGAATCTTTATTTTAGTTAATAAAGGTATTTCAATATTCATTGTACGTTTAATGAATAGGTTCTTTTACTGCTAAAATAAAATTGTTACAACTTGACCAGTTTAACATGCTTTAAATATATTGGACATTTTAAGTCAAATACTTCATGTTGAATATTGGTTTGCAACTCAGGCTCACTTTTAGCTATAATACAGTTACCACATTTAATGCTATTATTATTGCACTCTACAGTTTTATGATCACTAGCAGCACATTTACCACAAATTTGCTTATTTTTACATGACTTCGCCATGTGACCAAACTGAAAACATTTAAAACATCGTATAACATGAATATATTCATATACAGAACATAAATTGTATCCAATAGCCAATTTAATATTATGACCCATAATTCTCGCAAAAGTTGCCGGATCTAATTCAATTATTGCAAAATATCTAGTACGCATTTTCTTTAGTACCTTAACTTGTATTAAACTGTCATCATTGAAAACAGCATTGTTTTGTTTCATTAGTGCTGCTTTCAATGTGTTTTCAGTGAAACCATCATCAATACCAATAACTTTTATACACGGATTTCGTTTGTAATATCAATTTTTTTTTGAAACAATATTAGTTTGAAGAGGCTGGTCTCGTTTATTTACACGGTTTGAATCCTTGAAATCTGGTTTTACGCTTACGTATGCACTGCCGCTGTGTAACTTAGGATCGTCGAAATATTTTATAGGACGTACGTTTTCTTCTCGCTCTACTTGATTAAGAGACCCAAGCTGTTCATCGATTTCGTCATGAAACGGATTTTGTTTATGTCGTTTCTTCATATGTATCGAAGGTTCCTTAAATATTTCATTTGATGATTGTGTTCCAGCACTTGGCGAGTGTAATTTAGACCGTTTAGGAACAATTTCATTTTCATCCTAAGTATACGAACGCTTTCGAGTTGAATGGTCAGTCGTATCCCTATCGCCCAAAGACTCTCTGTAAGTACAATCGAACCCCATTTCATTTCTTTCAGATGGTTTACTATTCATATCGCGGTTTTGTTCTATTGTACATACAGGTGTGTGTGAAGGCAGAGCGCTCGATGATTTACCATGTTTTATTTTTCTTTACGCATTTTGCCATTTCGCATTTAATTGCACGATCGAGATAGCTGCGTTAAAATTATTTTCGTGCAACGCACCAGGCGCTGGCCGTGCTCGTGACGATAACCCAATAAATGTTGCATTTACGTTCGCAGGACGTTTAACCTTCTCGACTTTAACGACTAAATTTAACAAAATGTCCCGAAGATTAGAAAATGACGGTTTTCTAGACTGCGATTTTAAACCCTGTATAACATTACAAACATCCTTAAAAACTCCAAATTTTTTTAATTGTCGCGTACGTTGTTTGCTGAATTTTTTAACTACGACGTGATCGTCCGCAAAATACGGGTAATTTTTCCTTTTTTTGAACGGGATGCAGCTTTCGTCTTTGGCATCATGTCTAGTTCGCGCTGCAACTTCACGTCTGGCAGTGACATACCAACATTCCGTAACGAGCTTTTGTTGCGATCTCTTAGATTTAGAATTTTCATACAATTTATTGAGTTGATCTGCTACTTCTGGAAGTACAGTCAGATTATCATTCGATTCCGTTTTAATTATTTTAAGAATACCATCAAACGTGACAAACAAGTCGATATGTTTAATATCGAATAGTGTGTTGATACCGTCACACGCTTCTTGAAGTCTTCCCGCAGTTGTTGTAGAGCGAATGCCGGATTTATGGGTGTACGAACTAGATTTCTTGGGGTCGGCCTCTACGCGAGCGCATAGGCTGCGAAACATGAAACTCAACTTTCCACGTAGATATGTTATCCATACTCTCGTGAAGCGTAACTCGTACAATGTCGTTGACAGTTTCAATGGCATTTGTCTCTTTCAAAATAGTTTTTTTTTTATTTACGTTAACGAAATATAGAATGTCTTCGTATAGAAAAATCTAAAAGGCGTTTTTAAATGCATCTCCGGGTGAAAGCAATTCATTTCGATCTGGGACTGTGTGGAAGTGAGAAACTTCGTTACTATTAGCGTTCTCGTTGGCAGTTGTTACGTGTTCTGTAGGCAAAAGCGGCTCACATCCTTGCTCGAACTTCTCTTCTATCGTTTCGTTCTTAGATAAACTTGGAACTTTTTTAGTATGGCAAACAATTTTTTTTGGAAACAAGATCTGGACACGCTTCTAAATCCACAGTACCAATGATGTTATCGTTTAAATCTATATTAGTATCAGTCGAGTCACACGGTCAATCAGGTACATAACGCTATTCAATTTGTTTAATTTCGTTAGCGTACAAATTTGTTGTGTCTGTTGTAATGAATCGCTATCAAGACGACGGTCCTCACGATCGACATTTTTCTGACGTATTTTAATTTTCGATTGAGTTCTAAGTTAATTCGTTGATAATAAAATACGACCTCGGAAATAACAAATTAACAAGTGATAAAACCAAAACAGGTATTGTTTTCTAAACATTCCTCTTCCTTTTATTACAGCTACATTAAATAAACCTAACCCAAACCACTTACCAAAACTACCTGAAATGTATCCTTTACCAACAATAACAGCCTCAACCATAAATCATTCAACCAGCCAAACAAAAACCCACTCGCCCATCAGACAATAAAAGAAGGGACATATTCGAATGCAGTAAAAGCAAAGCACCAAATGAACAAACATCTGCAAGCAGTTTCCCGTCAAAAGAAAATGCGATTATATTAAATTCATTGCCAAACACGAAGTTAGAAGATTATCTAAATGCAATCACGGAAATAATAGATCCTAAAATATAACCTTTGCATCAAGAATAGCAAACAACCGGATCTGTATTTATTTATCTACAAAAGAAGATGCTGACCAGTTTGTAAACAACCATCCTAATATAACAGTAAATAACACAGAAGTGGAAATACGTAAATTACTAACGCCGACCATAAGAGTGGTTATTTCAAATGTTAGCCCATCCATACCACACAATGTAATAGAAAACGCACTTATTAAGCTAAATATAACTTTAACAGGCAAGATGTCATTTATAAAAGCTGCATTATCAGAAATAAAATTTAAACACATACTTAGCTTTCGTAGACAAATCTATGTTAAACAAACTGCAAATTTAAACATCCCAGAATCAATAATAGTATTATTTGAAGAAACCCCCTACAGACTATTTTTATCTACAGAAACATACTGCTATACATGTAAACAAACGGGCCATTCAACCTCAAGCTGCGAGGAACATAATATACAGAGTGAAACAAAACAACCTGAACAAATAACAAACCTAAATGAAACAATAAGAAATAAAAGACCAAATCAGTCACCTGAAAGTACACCTACAGAAGAACTAAATGAAACTTACATTGAACATCAAATAAGAGAAGCAACACAAAAGAAAAAACAAGAAACCAACCAAGAATCAACCCTGTCGAATTTATCACAAACCAAACGGACAAACAAAAACAAAAAGGATCCTACAATTAAAAGAAGAACTTGGAACAAACTGAATCCCCAAAACACAATACAATAAAGGAAATCATAGAAAGTGATCCAGCCAAATACATTATCTCATTCGACGAATTTCAGGACTTTCTAGAAAACACGATCGGAACAAAAAAAATACTAGAATTAAGTAAAAACTATACCAAAGATACAAACCAACTCATACAAATGATGCATGAAATCCAAAACAATACTGATGACAAAAAAATAAAAACAACAATAACAAGAATAACTAAAAAAATGGAGGAACAACAAATTGAGTCAGAAATGTCTGATTCCTCAGTCGATAATCAATAACATGAACATCATTCAATGGAATTGTAATGGACTTCAATCCCATAAAGCTGAATTCCAAAAACTAATTTAAGAAACACAACCTCATTACATATGCTTACAAGAAACACACTTCAAAGAACATCAAAACATAAATACATACAATTTTATACAATATCGCAAGGACAGACTAAACACACATATAGCTAGCGGAGGGGTGGCAATTCTAGTAAACAACAAACAACATACAACAAGATGTACAAACTATCCTGAGAGACACATCCAATATTGAACCACTGCTGAACTATCTTAAAGACATAGAAATCCAACATCGTATATAAAATATATAAAAGATAAACATATATTGTACCATAGATTATAAATAATACTTCCAACCTTCCGCTAATTTAATTTTAAAGGTGGAAGCGGTTTGAAATTTGAAAAAAAAAAAAAAAAATTTTCGGTTGGGGAGCGGTTTCCCGTTTAGTTTCCAAAATTTTTTAAGTTTAGAACTTAAACAACGTTATCGGGGTGGCAAGAAGCGTTTTAAAACGTTTAGTTTTAATAATTTTTTTCTTTAAGTCAATTTTGTTTTTTTTTTTTTTTTTTTTATTAGAGGACGTTATAAGGTTTTGCCTTACTAAGGGGTTATTTTCTTTACTCCTATATGGCCAGCTGAAAGGCACCAGGATAGATGACGAGGATTTCCTGAAGATGTAAAGAGCCCGTGGTTAGTTTTGGTGGAAAATGGCTCGTAGATAAGGAAACCTCCAAAGGCTAAGCGGCTAGTCGAGCGATTTGCTCTGGGTAGAACATGAGCTTTGGGTCGGGGTTGGACTGCGACCAAAATATTGTGAATATGGCGTCACCAAATTTTTGTATACTAAGAAGACCCAACTTGAGTCTTTTATATAAGGCGGTAAGGTATAAGGCATTGTTCAAATTACTTCGACGATCGTCTACGTCAATTAGCGAAAGCAACGCATTGATTACGTTACTTCGGGAAGAAATCCTGAAACTAACATTAACATTAAAATTTAAAATATAGGTATGCTGTGATCGATCTAAGGAGTTACTGTTAACCATTGCATTAAAAATACCTACCCTTTCTTTCGGAATAACGATTTTAGCAGCAATTTCGAATGCGTCTACGTTATCGATCTTATCAATTATAATTACCATAGGAATGTTTACGTGGTGCGTACGTTGACCATCGTAGGGCGCTAACGACATATAATTTTCTATGAAATCGTATTGAAGAACACAAGAATCGACGTCGATCGGTGAAGGTGGCGATGCATTACCAAAACGATCCGTTAGAACTCCTAGCCGTCGATAAACTTGCGAAAGACCTAAAGATAACCTAAAATTAGAAGTAGCAAAACGACTGTTATTGTTATAATTACATCGAGTGCTGTCCTCTGAAACGCTATCCTCATCGTTGTGCGATTTGTGCTTAGTACCCGATTTTCTAAGCGGAAACCTGCAACAAACTTACAATTTACAAAATTTTTAGGTAAATTGGAGACTTTAAAAAAGGCAAAAGATTCAGGGGGCTCTGGCGTTGTATGCGTCGATAGAATGTGACGTTTGATTTTCGAGGAAAATTTACGTTTCTTTTTCTCTCTTTTAAATGTATCTCGATGAATTTTTTGTCTGTCAGTGGTGCTATCACTAAAGTTAGACGTCGCCACTGCAGGGTTTAATTCGTACGGAGGTTTTAAGCCAGTCGGAATATTTGAATCACTACACAACCTATGTTTTCGAACGTATTTGTCTACAACACTGCTACGGTGTTTGTTCGCTTTTGCATTATCACCTGCACTTGTATCGGTAGCACTTTGGTTATGTAGCGACTTCCTATGCTGTTTCAAGTTAGATTTCGTATGGGTTGTGTGTTTTTTCACGTTCGACATTTGTTTGGTTACTTCCATAGTCAATCTAACGTTAGGATGTTCGAAATTGCACAAATTAGCATGGGCTTAGGAGGCGTGCAGATTATCCGTGGTGCTTGTGTACGTTATACAAGGTGTAGTTTTATTTTTACGAGCATGATCGGTTACAATTTTGTTTTGTTTATGACTACAATCGCGATTTGAGATTTATTTATTTATTTATTTATTTATTTAATATAAACCCAACAGGTACAAGACCCAATTATAGGGTAGTAATTAAGTTCATACAATTTGATAATACTTATTTCTACATTAACTTAAATAATAAATTCTGCAAACTGCTGTATACAAAATTAAAAATATCACAGTCATTTTGTATTGCATTATATAAATTACACATTACATTCAATGGAGTATTATTGCAAATATTAGTTCCAGCACAATAAAAACGAAAAGTTAGGTTTTTCCTTGTATAATAAGATGGTACATTAAAACTTATTAAAGATAATGATTGTGTATCATCGACCCCATTATTCAATAATTTATGTAAGTACAAGATATATGCTACATTTCTTCTAGTTTTTGGGGAATGTAAATTATATAGCACCCTTAAGTCAGCTTTTGGAGTATTAAACTCATACTGCCCAGTCTCTTTGTAGTGCAAATACCTTAAGAATTTGTTTTGTATTCTTTCAATATTGTATTTATGACATTCATATTGGGGACTCCATACAACCGATGCATACTCTAATATAGTTCTAACAAAAGTTATAAAGAGTAGTCTGATACATATAATACTGTTGAAGTGTATCATCTTACGCACTAAGAAACCATACATTCTAGAAGCACTGTTAGATAATTCAGCAATATGAGCCTTGAATGTCAAGCGGCTATCGAATACAACCCCTAAATCCCTTATCTCAGATAAATTATGTATTATCACGCCATTAATGTTATATTTATATTTTAGTGGATTATATTTTCTGGCAAATGAAACTACGTTACATTTGGTTATATTAAAGTACAGCCTGTGACCTTTGCACCGCTCACTTATATTATTTAAATCAGCTTGTAACCTCTCACAATCTCGAACATCTTTAATTGATGCATATAACTTTTAAGTCATCGGCAAACAGTAATATAGAAGAGAACTGTATTACAGAAGGTATGTTGTTAATAAATAATAAAAAGAGTAATGGGCCAAGGTTTGATCCTTGAGGTACTCCCGATGATGCAATGAATGTATTGGATATGAATCCCCCTAACAACAACCATCTGCTTACGATCATGCAGATATGACTTCATAAACAATAATAAATTTTTATGAAATCCAAACTGATTATGTAATGTTTCTAATAACTTAATATGATCAACACTATCAAAGGCCTTCACAAAATCTGTGTAAATAACGTCTATTTGGCCAAGATTATCCAATGTCTCTGCAATACATTGTGTCAAGTTTATTAAATTGCTTACTGTGGATCGCTTTTTGACAAAACCATGTTGATACACTGATAATCTTTGGGAAACTGAAGAATATATCTGCTGAAAAAGAATCGATTCAAATATTTTGGCTGGTCCAGAAAGCACTGCAATTGGTCGATAATTTTTTATATCATTTTTGGCGGCCTTTTAAAAAAACCGGGCTAATTTTTACCAATTTCCAATAGTCGGGAAAAGTATTAGTTGATAGACATAAATTGTATAATAATTTAAGCGGATGCACAATTAAATCAATTAGGCCCTTCAATATATATGGTGGCACATTATCAGGACCAACAGTCTTATTTGATCTCAGCCGTTTTACGGCTTGTGTTATATCATGAGTTTCAATGGGTGTTAAATTTATTGATTCTAAATTATTTACGGAAGCTAGTACGTCAGGATCAAAGTAATCATCAGTTTTACTGTATACAGATTCAAAATGTGAAGCAAATGCGTTAACAATATCACGACCATTCGAATACTCAATCCCGTTCAAGGACATTTTATTAGGAATACTTTTATTGTGTATGTAGTTCCAAAATAACTTGGAGTCGTTACTGATGTTATCCCGTATTTGTATTAAGTATTGTGCATGTGCTCTTTCAATGCTCATTTTAATCTTTTTTTGCAATTTCACAAATTCAGCCCTAATAGTAACATTATCCCTCTTTAAAAGTTGGCGGAACTTTTCTTTTCGTTTCAGATCTCTTATTATTTGGCTATTGAACCAGACAGGATACTTTGTAGACTTTCTACTTTTTGGAACACATCTATCAAACATTTTATATAGTGTATTGTAAAAGCTTTCTACAGCATCATTCACATTGGTATATGATTCTAAAAAATCCCAATTAGTTCCTTCAAATAAACGATACATTAAATAAAAGTCAGCTTTTTTAAAGTTATACTGAATGCATCCATCTGTCGGTAACTGTTTAATTTTCCTATTTTTTAATGGAACCTCAATAAACAATACTGGATGATGTAAATCTTTTTTTACAAAGCAAGATCCAAAGGGAACCACTTTACATTTAAGCTTGGAAATCACCAAATCAAATAAGCGGTTATTTGCATTAGTTACACGATTATACTGGTGTGTATCATGAAAACTCATAAAGTTAAGAAATAGCTCTACATAATCATCTCTGATAGTATTGTTAAGATAATATTCATTCAATCCTGCTATATTAAAATCGCCAATAATTATAAAATTGTTTTCATATAAAACTCCTAGTTTTCTAAGAAATTATAAAATTCTCTCTGGATGATAAGGTGCAATCAGGTGAAATATACACGATTATGATATACAAATTTGCTACAGCAGTTGTATTAATATTAACACACAATACATCTATATTGGAATCTTCATATTTAACATCAACAAGACTACTATCATATTCATTTTTTACCGCAAGCAACACACCGCCCCCTCTTCTTTTTTGAGCCTTTAATATATCCCTATTTCTACTTCTATACACGATCAAATCATTAGGAACAATTTCACTATCTAACACAGAATTAGGTGGCCATGTCTCAGTGATGGCAATAGCATCATACTCACTAATTGTGGAACAAACAGAGTTGTAGAAATCATAAAGTTTTGTATTCAGACCTCTAGTATTCTGGTAGGCCAATTTGAGCTTACAATCAAATTCAGTCTCTGGTTTCAGGTTTGTTCCTGGTGCTAGCATAAACAAATTTAAATGCGGTAATGGCTATTACTTAAAACAGTATTTACATAATTTATCCGACACTTGACCAGTTTAACATGCTTTAAATATATTGGACATTTTAAGTCAAATACTTCATGTTGAATATTGGTTTACAACTCAGGCTCACTTTTAGCTATAATACAGTTACCACATTTAATGCTATTATTATTGCACTCTACAGTTTTATGATCACTAGCAGCACATTTACCACAAATTTGTTTATTTTTACATGACTTCGCCATGTGACCAAACTGAAAACATTGTTAAAACATCGTATAACATGAATATATTCATATACAGAACATAAATTGTATCCAATAGCCAATTTAATATTATGACCCATAATTCTCGCAAAAGTTGCCGGATCTAATTCAATTATTGCAAAATATCTAGTACGCATTTTCTTTAGTACCTTAACTTGTATTAAACTGTCATCATTGAAAACAGCATTGTTTTGTTTCATTAGTGCTGCTTTCAATGTGTTTTCAGTGAAACCATCATCAATACCAATAACTTTTATACACGGATTTCGTTTGTAATATCAATTTTTTTTTTTTTGAAACAATATTAGTTTGAAGAGGCTGGTCTCGTTTATTTACACGGTTTGAATCCTTGAAATCTGGTTTTATGCTTACGTATGCACTGCCGCTGTGTAACTTAGGATCGTCGAAATATTTTATAGGACGTACGTTTTCTTCTCGCTCTACTTGATTAAGAGACCCAAGCTGTTCATCGATTTCGTCATGAAACGGATTTTGTTTATGTCGTTTCTTCATATGTATCGAAGGTTCCTTAAATATTTCATTTGATGATTGTGTTCCAGCACTTGGCGAGTGTAATTTAGACCGTTTAGGAACAATTTCATTTTCATCCTAAGTATACGAACGCTTTCGAGTTGGATGGTCAGTCGTATCCCTATCGCCCAAAGACTCTCTGTAAGTACAATCGAACCCCATTTCATTTCTTTCAGATGGTTTACTATTCATATCGCGGTTTTGTTCTATTGTACATACAGGTGTGTGTGAAGGCAGAGCGCTCGATGATTTACCATGTTTTATTTTTCTTTTACGCATTTTTGCCATTTCGCATTTAATTGCACGATCGAGATAGCTGCGTTAAAATTATTTTCGTGCAACGCACCAGGCGCTGGCCGTGCTCGTGACGATAACCCAATAAATGTTTCGTTTACGTTCGCAGGACGTTTAACCTTCTCGACTTTAACGACTAAATTTAACAAAATGTCCCGAAGATTAGAAAATGACGGTTTTCTAGACTGCGATTTTAAACCCTGTATAACATTACAAACATCCTTAAAAACTCCAAATTTTTTTAATTGTCGCGTACGTTGTTTGCTGAATTTTTTAACTACGACGTGATCGTCCGCAAAATACGGGTAATTTTTCCTTTTTCTGAACGGGATACAGCTTTCGTCTTTGGCATCATGTCTAGTTCACCCTGCAACTTCACGTCTGGCAGTGACATACCAACATTCCGTAACGAGCTTTTGTTGCGATCTCTTAGATTTAGAATTTTCATACAATTTATTGAGTTGATCTGCTACTTCTGGAAGTACAGTCAGATTATCATTCGATTCCGTTTTAATTATTTTAAGAATACCATCAAACGTGACAAACAAGTCGATATGTTTAATATCGAATAGTGTGTTGATACCGTCACACGCTTCTTTGTCTTCCCGCAGTTGTTGTAGAGCGAATGCCGGATTTATGGGTGTACGAACTAGATTTCTTGGGGTCGGCCTCTACGCGAGCGCATAGGCTGCGAAACATGAAACTCAACTTTCCACGTAGATATGTTATCCATACTCTCGTGAAGCGTAACTCGTGCAATGTCGTTGACAGTTTCAATGGCATTTGTCTCTTTCAAAATAGTTTTTTTTTTATTTACGTTAACGAAATATATAATGTCTTCGTATAGAAAAATCTAAAAGGCGTTTTTAAATGCATATCCGGGTGAAAGCAATTCATTTCGATCTGGGACTGTGTGGAAGTGAGAAACTTCGTTACTATTAGCGTTCTCGTTAGCAGTTGTTACGTGTTCTGTAGGCAAAAGCGGCGCACATCCTTGCTCGAACTTCTCTTCTATCGTTTCGTTCTTAGATAAACTTGGAACTTTTTTAGTATGGCGAACAATTTTTTTGGAAACAAGATCTGGACACGCTTCTAAATCCACAGTACCAATGATGTTATCGTTTAAATCTATATTAGTATCAGTCGAGTCACACGGTCGATCAGGTACATAACGCTATTCAATTTGTTTAATTTCGTTAGCGTACAAATTTGTTGTGTCTGTTGTAATGAATCGCTATCAAGACGACGGTCCTCACGATCGACATTTTTCTGACGTATTTTAATTTTCGATTGTGATGCGGTTTCGTTCAGATTTCCGAAAACTTTACCATTTACGCCCTTTACGAACTAAAACAAGGCGATCTATCGGTGGAACAGGAGAACGCGTTTCCAAACGTTTAGTTTCAATATTTTTGTCAAGTTTATGTCAATTTCTTCACTAACGTTATCGGTGCGTGTTTCGTCAAAATGCGTTTTAGAAATCGTTGCGGATAGCTCTCCTTGAGATGAAGGTCGTTAAAATTCTTCTTTAACGTCGATGTTATTAGAGGACGTTATAAGGTTTTGCCTTACTAAGGGGTTATTTTCTTTACTCCTATATGGCCAGCTGAAAGGCACCAGGATAGATGACGAGGATTTCCTGAAGATGTAAAGAGCCCGTGGCTAGTTTTGGTGGAAAATGGCTCGTAGATAAGGAAACCTCCAAAGGCTAAGCGGCTAGTCGAGCGATTTGCTCTGGGTAGAACATGAGCTTTGGGTCGGGGTTGGACTGCGACCAAAATATTGTGAATATGGCGTCACCAAATTTTTGTATACCAAGAAGACCCAACTTGAGTCTTTTATATAAGGCGGTAAGGTATAAGGCATTGTTCAAATTACTTCGACGATCGTCTACGTCAATTAGCGAAAGCAACGCATTGATTACGTTACTTCGGGAAGAAATCCTGAAACTAACATTAACATTAAAATTTAAAATATAGGTATGCTGTGAACGATCTACGGAGTTACTGTTAACCATTGCATTAAAAATACCTACCCTTTCTTTCGGAATAACAATTTTAGCAGCAATTTCGAATGCGTCTACGTTATCGATCTTATCAATTATAATTACCATAGGAATGTTTACGTGGTGCGTACGTTGACCATCGTAGGGCGCTAACGACATATAATTTTCTATGAAATCGTATTAAAGAACACAAGAATCGACGTCGATCGGTGAAGGTGGCGATGCATTACCAAAACGATCCGTTAGAACTCCTAGCCGTCGATAAACTTGCGAAAGACCTAAAGATAACCTAAAATTAGAAGTAGCAAAACGACTGGTATTGTTATAATTACATCGAGTGCTGTCCTCTGAAACGCTATCCTCATTCGTTGTGCGATTTGTGCTTAGTACCCGATTTTCTAAGCGGAAACCTGCAACAAACTTACAATTTACAAAATTTTTAGGTAAATTGGAGACTTTGAAAAAGGCAAAAGATTCAGGGGGCTCTGGCGTTGTATGCGTCGATAGAACGTGACGTTTGATTTTCGAGGAAAATTTACGTTTCTTTTTCTCTCTTTTAAATGTATCTCGATGAATTTTTTGTCTGTCAGTGGTGCTGTCACTAAAGTTAGACGTCGCCACTGCAGGGTTTAATTCGTACGGAGGTTTTAAGCCAGTCGGAATATTTGAATCACTACACAACGTATGTTTTCGAACGTATTTGTCTACAACACTGCTACGGTGTTTGTTCGCTTTTGCATTATCACCTGCATTTGTATCGGTAGCACTTTGGTTATGTAGCGACTTCCTATGCTGTTTCAAGTTAGATTTCGTATGGGTTGTGTGTTTTTTCACGTTCGACATTTGTTTGGTTACTTCCATAGTCAATCTAACGTTAGGATGTTCGAAATTGCACAAATTAGCATGGGCTTGGGAGGCGTGCAGATTATCCGTGGTGCTTGTGTACGTTATACGAGGTGTAGTTTTATTTTTACGAGCATGATCGGTTACAATTTTGTTTTGTTTATGACTACAATCGCGATTTGAGATATGTAATATCAATTTTTTTTTTTGTAACAATATTAGTTTGAAGAGGCTGGTCTCGTTTATTTACACGGTTTGAATCCTTGAAATCTGGTTTTACGCTTACGTATGCACTGCCGCTGTGTAACTTAGGATCGTCGAAATATTTTATAGGACGTACGTTTTCTTCTCGCTCTACTTGATTAAGAGACCCAAGCTGTTCACCGATTTCGTCATGAAACGAATTTTGTTTATGTCGTTTCTTCATATGTATCGAAGGTTCCTTAAATATTTCATTTGATGATTGTGTTCCAGCACTTGGCGAGTGTAATTTAGACCGTTTAGGAACAATTTCATTTTCATCCTAAGTATACGAACGCTTTCGAGTTGGATGGTCAGTCGTATCGGTATCGCCCAAAGACTCTCTGTAAGTACAATCGAACCCCATTTCATTTCTTTCAGATGGTTTACTATTCATATCGCGGTTTTGTTCTATTGTACATACAGGTGCGTGTGAAGGGAGAGTGCTCGATGATTTACCATGTTTTATTTTTCTTTTACGCATTTTTGCCATTTCGCATTTAATTGCACGATCGATAGCTGCGTTAAAATTATTTTCGCGCAACGCACCTGGCGCTGGCAGTGCTCGTGACGATAACCCAATAAATGTTGCGTTTACGTTCGCAGGACGTTTAACCTTCTCGACTTTAACGACTAAATTTAACAAAATGTCCCGGAGATTAGAAAATGACGGTTTTCTAGACTGCGATTTTAAACCCTGTATAACATTACAAACATCCTTAAAAACTCCAAATTTTTTTAATTGTCGCGTACGTTGTTTGCTGAATTTTTTAACTAGGACGTGATCGTCCGCAAAATACGGGTAATTTTTCCTTTTTTTGAACGGGATGCAGCTTTCGTCTTTGGCATCATGTCTAGTTCGCGCTGCAACTTCACGTCTGGCAGTGACATACCAACATTCCGTAACGAGCTTTTGTTGCGATCTCTTAGATTTAGAATTTTCATACAATTTATTGAGTTGATCTGCTATTTCTGGAAGTACAGTCAGATTATCATTCGATTCCGTTTTAATTATTTTAAGAATACTATCAAACGTGACAAACAAGTCGATATGTTTAATATCGAATAGTGTGTTGATACCGTCACACGCTTCTTGAAGTCTTCTCGCAGTTGTTGTAGAGCGAATGTCAAGTGTGGACCTAGGTTAGATAAAAGGAAAAATGAATAGGTTAGGTCGACGCCGCACTGACCTAACCTATTAATTTTTCCTTTTTAATGGAAAAACTCATTAAAAAGCAATTAGTGCTAATGCGTTTTTAATGAGAAAACTCATTAAAAAGCAATTACTCTCCACCCTACTTTGTCCTTCTCCCTCCTTTCGCATCCGTACGACATACATCCAAACTATATCCAACATACACCCGAGATATCTCCATTTTGAATATTTTGGGGCTTGACAAAATTTTTAGTAGTTGCGGACTTAGGAAAATTTTAACATAAATTTGTAAATTTTATACCAAGGCCTCTAACTCGAAACTGATATAGCTACCAAAATTTACAAAGACAGTTATTACGACTACTCTGCGGTCAGACAGCCACAACCCCACTTACTGGGAGTCCGAGCTACACCAATTCGCATCGATTCATCAACTTAATTGCACTGTTTCTCGGTTCAACCAGATATGGTACCACTGTAATGATAAAACTTAGTCATAACATCCATTTTAAGTTTCAAAGACAATTTTTTTAAAATTGGTTGTTACGTATAACTTTTGTGATATTGCAATAATATTAAACTATTTCCTTATTTGCATAATCGGATTTAGGTCTGATTGTGGGGTGCATTAATGGTAAAGTTCCTTGAATTTATCTGCATCAGAATAGGGTGAAATTACCCCATAGGGTGAAATTGCCCCATAGGGTGAAATTGCCCCATTGAGTGAAATTGCCCCATAGGGTGAAATTGCCCCATAGAGTGAAATTGCCCTATAAGGTGAAAGTGTCTCCGACATAAGATCATTGATTTCCTTTTACTTATGTCAAACTTACGCTAGGACCTTAAAACATAGACTCTGAGATGACGCCAATGTAATCGCATTATGGACACAGGGTCACACAAACTTTCGCCATATCTTTTCGGATCATATAAGTGGCGACATGTCATATCCAAAATTTAAAGAAATGTGCTTGCAGTGTTGGGGTGACTCAATACATAGTTTTATTACTATTGTAAAAGATTTTGATTTGGATAAGGGGCGATATAGTAAAATTTTTGAGGAGTATATAAATATAGAAGAAGGCGTTCAATGGTTAGCCCCAATCCGAAGTTTCATGGTGATGAACGTTAAAGATTTAATTGTAAATAAACGTAAGCTTCATTTTATGCAGGATTTCGTACGAAAGAACTTTGTGGTATACAAAAAGGGAGACACTACATCTCTACAAAAATTCGAAGAGGTGTACAAACAATTGATTAAACCGTTGCAAATCACCGATTCCTAGTCACAAGGAATAGCGGAAAGAATCCCCACACGTACAACAAGGGTTAAACTTGAAAACAAAGGCTAGTTTTTTAAAAAAAGATTAAGTCACCAGTTGACGACGAGTCTGTACAATCTTTATTATACGGACGTGATAGCTAGAGACTAATACGAAAATATATACAAGTCGGTTTATAGAGTAAAGTGTAACCCCCAATTGATACGCATAGTTTAGGAAAAGTGTGTAGGAAGTTGATTCAGAAAACAGTGACACAACCTAAAATAATAACGTTTATCCGGAGGCTAGAGGTCTAACAAGAGTTATAATTATTTTTAAAGTCCTTAGCATTTTGTTAAGGAATGTAATAGATTAATTCATAGAATACATTCCCTACCTGTTGCTTCGTACGTGTACACAAATCGGGTGCAATCGGTACATATCCGAATAGGAGTAGCTCATATAAAAGGACTGTTCGCGTAGAAGTTATTATTTGTTGATTGTACGGTTTAAAGAGACAATATAATAAATATGTAAAAAGACTTTGGAGAGGTTATTCGAAGATTTCGCAATGCTCTACGAGTAAAAAAAACAGAATGTGGGCAACGCTTTTCGATAGAAGGAGAAAAATGTCTTATGTGTCAGTCATACGAGGAAGCAATACAGCACTGTACTGCAGTGTTATCAATGCCCGAGGATCTGGATGATTTTATGGAAATAATCGAGGAGATGGGGTTTATAAAACTGTTGGCAGATATTCAAATGGAATATATACTAAATTGTAAGTTTTAAAATAAAAATTTAACCACCACAACTGTTATCATAAGAAATGAATGATGTGAATTTAGAAATTATTTTTGTATATATTAGCTTGTTTATGTTTTAAAATATAAAGCATCCAACAGAAACAGATCTATATTAGGAGTACCCTTTTCCGTTAGTTCTTTTAAAGTATTAGCATGGTTGAGAACGATCTGAGATACCCCTAAAAAGTGCTCTAAAGTTCCTTTGGTAAATATCATATAATTCCCATCAAATGTCATCATCTTCACTAAACAATTCTTATTTAAATAAAAACGCAAGTTGTCGAATTTGCATATCTGATTTTGCATGCCAACTTCCATAGTGTGTATAATGTGTGGAAGATTTGATATAAACTTCCTAAATACGTTGAGGGATACATCAAGTACGCTCTGCGAAATGGTGTCAACAAATCTAAAAATTATTTTGTAATCGTCGAACGGGTTCAGGCCTACAATTATGATTTTGGAAGAAGATTTTGTTATGGTGTATGGTTTTCAAATAGTAACTTGGTTCGTTCTAACTGAATTGCGGCGTTTATACGTTCTTTATGTGTTGCGGTCGATTGGTTTTCCAAATCCTTAATTTGTTCCCACTCATTGGCTGTAATTTTAGTTCCTCCTGAAATAAACCATCTCGATGTGCCTTTCGTTGTGTTTTTATGGCATCACATCCAGTAAAACATTTTCGCACACACTGCACGCAATACTTAAGATGTTCATTCTAGAAAAATTATTGATTAACAGTTTTGAATTATACATGTAAATATTAATTTCTTCTACGTTTGCAAAATTCAAACTAATACTTACTCTTCTTTGTCGATAGTCCTCACACGAAATTTTAAACCAAAGACTGAAAATTTAGTATTACTATTAATTACACTATAAACGACTTTACGTTTTACAAAATAAACTTAAAATGAACTTTTGGTATCATTTCCCCCGTATTTATGTACATAGAGAAAGTATAGGTATAATTTGTCCTTACATTAACCCAATTTAAATCAAATTATAGAATGTGTATTCCCGTATATTAACTAGAATTGTGGAAAGTGCTTTTATTAAATTAATAGTCAGCCATCATCGACAAACAATGCAAGGCTAATGATCATACATTTCACTAAATTTATTTAGAATATACGTCTTATGTATAACTACATTTAAAATAGATTATCGAACCACTTTCTAGGTCACCGTACAGAATTAATATATGTATTATACCTTTTGGTTTAATCATTTGTATGTGGATTCACTAATTGAAAATTTTAACAATTCCAGCCACTAATAAATATTTTTGGAGTTTAACTCTATTATCGAGCTAAATCTAAATAAAAATGCAAAGGTGTTTCGCTGATAGGTTTTTGAATATTAATACAATATATACAGGTCTTTGTTGGAACTAATTTTAAAAGACGTGATAATTAATTTCAATTCCCCAGGAAAATTCTATACTAATTTATAGGTTACACCAGGGGTTTATCTCAAAAGACAGAGCGATACGGTTTAGAAATAGATTAAAGATGAATTTATACGGTGCTTGCAAAAGGTTATTCTGCAAATCAGTAAGGGTTCATTCGATTTGAAAAAAATTCCGAGGGATTTGAGAACCTGAGGAAAAACACAATAATAATTGAAATCTTACACGATGGTATATTAAAAATACTGCTAAGAGTAATTTTGTTTAATAATTCTAAAAATGGCGTTGGTGGTTAAATACATACAGGTAAAACCCTCTATAAAACAATTATACGCGTCACTTTTCCAGTCAAGACTTGCATATAACGTCAACTAATATAATAAGGAGCTGCGCACGCTCGACCATCGGCATAAAAGGCGAGAGCCATGTTCCAGTGCATAGTATTCTTCTAGACACCGGGGCGAACACACACGGTTATAGAGAAAGCTTCAAATTTATTTTAATTAGTTTAGTGAGAATTAGTGCTACGATAAGGTGCCAATGGAAGTTCCTGAGGCACCGAACTACACACTACAACAACAGGCGACACGAGCGACAATAAAGATCATAGACAGCATGGAAACGGAGCAGATTAAAATCCGGCGACCGCACAGCGACATCTCATCCTCAGACACAGACAAGAAAAAAATTAAAACCAACGACACACAAGCATCAACACCAACAACGAGCTACGCTAAAGCAGCAGCGACGACTACCACCAACGTAACACATCCGAAAGCTAACACAACGACACCATCTACAAGCACCAACACCGGAAATCCTACTTCAAACAAGATTCCACCTATTATTATCAACGCCTTCCCAAACTTCCTGACACACGCAAAAGCCATCAACACCGCACTGAACAAACCAGCAGACATAAGAGCAAACGGACAAGGAGCAAGAATTTTCCCTACAACACCAGGTGAGTACAGATACATCCAACAATACCTAAAACAACAAAACATTGAATACCACACTTACACAATACCATCCGAACGTGAACTAAAAATCGTCATAAAAGGACTAGCCAACTACATCACAGCCGACGACATTAAGACAGAATTAACTGACCGTGGATTCCCAGTGACATACGTTACAAAAATGATAGGGAAAGACAAGACTTACTCAAACACTTACTTCGTAACACTCAAAAACCAAGAAATCAGCCGCTCCATATACATCACCACACTACTTTACTGCTCACGCATAAAAATCATTGCATACGAACAGACACAGACAATCACACAATGCTACACTTGTCAAAGGTTTAACCACTCCAGTACCAACTGCGGATACAGACCCCGATGCGTCAAGTGCGGAAACTCACACTACGCGACAGACTGCAAGAAACGTCCCGAAGATCCACCAAAATGTACTAACTGCCAAGGTCCCCATCCCGCTAACTACCGTAACTGTCCCGCATACAGGAACTCCTACGCAAAAAGACAATCACACAACCCGCCCCCATCCTACAAATCCCCTCAGACTCAGACACAGACAGCGACGCTGAAGAAGGATGGACGAAGACCAAACACGGAAAACATACAAACACACAAAATTTACCTACCACAACAGAACCCCGCAAAACACTACTCCCAACACCTACACTTGAACCAAAACTACCTACACAAACACCCGCAAATCCACCAACATCACGCTTTTTTAAAACACAAACATCTACAGACGACACCAACTCAGACGAAGAACAACAATCACCCAAAAAGAAAACACAGAAAAAGAAAAAACGCAAAGAACAACACAAACCAAACAAACAAGAATTTTTAAAAACAGCACAACCTCAACCAACCCCCAAACCTACCGAAACAACACTAAACACACAAGTGACCCTACCCAAAATAAACAGAAACACTACACCATCAACATCCAATACCACAGAAAGCACACAACCCGCACCCTTGAACAAAAGCACACTAAACAAAATACTTACATGGATACAACGACTCATCACAGCATACTCAGCAGGCGAATCAATCATCCCACTACTGTTTTCAGCACTCACTGACGTCATCGCATACTTCAATGTCTAATACACCAAACACAAGACGTGACATCACCATCCTTTCCTGGAACGCCAACGGTATCACAAACAAAATGACAGAATTACGACACTTTCTAAAACACTACGACATCGACATAGCACTCATAGGAGAGACTAAACTGACACCAAGTAAATCACTTAACGCCAGCGGCTACCAGACACACAGATACGATCACCCACTAACTACACCAGGACAAAACGCTCACGGAGGTGTAGCCGTACTTGTACACAAACGAATCACACACCTTCCACTACACTTCCCACCAACAAACATGGACGCACAAACTATACAGATTAAAACTAACAACACACTACTAAACATCACTGCCATATACAACAGCCCCACCAGAGGACCACTAGACACAAACGACATTGACACACTTCTTACAGGACACACACCAACACTCATTGCAGGCGACTTTAACGCCAAACATGAATCATGGGGATCAACAGCACAAAACGTAAACGGACGCATACTCTACGACCACGCCAACAACAACAATTACGACATACTCGGCCCCAACGAACCTACACGCATCCCACCCAACCCCAATCACCATCCAGACGTCCTAGATATTTCCATCCTAAAAAACATTCCCTTCCCCTGCTCCAGTCAGGTAATCCACGACTTCAGCTCCGACCATCTCCCAGTCATTATCACACTAAACACAAACATGCACAGACTAAACAGACCCACCACAAAAGCATACACAAACAAGAAAAAATTTAACGAATACCTTCAAAGACACACACCAACAAACAGACCACCCATACACTCCACACAAGACCTCGACGAAGCAGTCACAGAAATCACTCGACTTATACAGAACGCAAAGAAACACAGCACCTACACTAAACAAATAACACAACACAAACAGCTCCCTACACACATACACGACGCCATACGAGACAAAAAACGCCTAGTTAAACTTTTTAAACTTACACGAGACCCAGCCATTAAAAGACGACTGAACGCTCAACAGAGACTCATCAAAGACCTACTAGACGAACACAACAAAGACACATGGACATCATACGTACAACACACAATCAACACCGAAGGCAACCTCTATAAACTAAACAAAAAACTAAAAGTACGAAACAATCCAGGAACAACTCCACTCATTGACACCAATGGTACACGACTATACACACCTAAAGAACGAGCAGAAGAATTCGCTAAGACACTGCAAGACACATTCACCCCAAACCCATCAACCCTTCACCAACACATACACACAATAGAGCGGACAGTTAACGCCATCCTACAAAACACACAAACAAATAACAACACAAACCCAATACCACTTTTCACAAACAAAGACGTAGCACGAATCATACTAGAACAGAACAGAAAGAAAGCACCTGGACCCGACGATATAACAAACTCAGATTTACAAAACATCAGCAGGTCTACACTAAACTACCTCACAGACATATACAACGCCATCACACGACAACAACACTTCCCAGCCGCATGGAAACTAGCCACCGTCATCATGATACCCAAACCCAACAAAACACGTACAGATCCACACAATTACAGACCGATTTCATTACTCAACACCATGGGCAAGACCTTCGAAAAGTTACTCTTACCACACCTCCAAGAACACATACACATCAGACAGGAACAATTTGGTTTCCGAGCACACCATTCCACTACACAACAAATCATACACGTCATAGACACAATCGCAGAAAACTTTAACACAGCCAACACTACAGCCGCAGTAGCAATCGACATAAAAAATGCCTTCGACAAGGTCTGGCACCATGGTCTACTCTACAAACTCGCAATACATCACCAACTACCATTTCAATACCTAAAACTCATACACAGTTATCTAACATACAGACACCTACAAGTCAGAGTCGAACACACATCCTCCACCATTACACACATGTCGGCTGGGGTACCACAGGGAGGCTGCCTCTCTCCCACACTATTTAATTCATACATATTCGACATACCCTGCAGACCAAACATCACATGCGCACTTTACGCCGACGACACACTATTCATGGCCAAAGGCAGACATCCCACATACGCCACAAACAAACTCCAACGACAACTTGACATTTTACCTGACTGGTTCACCAAGTGGAGAATGGCTCTGAACGAGAACAAGTCAGAAGCCATTCTCTTCTCACGACACCGCTCAAGCTTACACGACCCACCTTCACTGAATCATCACACACTCACTTGGAAACCGACTATAAAATACCTAGGAGTACACATAGACAGACAACTACACTTCAACCAACACCTAAAGACCATAACACAAAAAGCACGAAAAACTAAAGGACTCCTACACCCAGTACTTACTCACCACAGTACACTTCCAATCCACACCCGCCTAAACATATACAAAACATACATACGCCCAATATTGACATACGCATCTGAAGCCTGGTACACATACATAAGCCACTCCAACACACAAAAACTGGAAGCACTACAAAACAACATACTCCGACTCATCACAGGAGCCCCATGGTTCATACGAATCGAAAACTTAAGACACGACCTACAAATACAAACGCTCCAACAACACATCAGACAACTAGCCACAAACACATATCAAAACCTCGACGACTCCACTAAACTTTCTCACAGAAACATCGCAAACACCCATGGGACTCAACAACAACGCAAGAAACGACCAAGACGAATACTTGACGACGACAATGACTAACCACACCCAAAACCTTAAACACCATAAACACTAAACACTTACCATAAACCACCAAACACACTCAAACACCCACACCCACACCATATATCTGTACTCACCTGCTACACCAACACACTTCGAATGGACAGCAACGAAAACTTATGTATATTTATGAATAATTTTTGAACAATTTTTGAATAATTTTTGAATAATTTTTTGAATAATTTTTGAATAATTTTTGAATAATTTCTGAATAATTTTATTTCTTTTGTATATATGCACTATAACTTAGTATTCTATATTTAACAACAACAACAAAAAGAAGAAGAACAAGAACAAGAAGAAGAAGAAGAGGAAGAAGAAAAAGAAGAAAACCAGCCCTACCACCAAATTATGGATATATATCAATGTAAATATTTGTATAACTAAGTATATAATCTTTTAATATTTTAATCTTCAATTTGTTTTTTGGGGGAAAAAAAAAAATCACCAATCATTTTTCGCAATCATATTATAACATACTTTCATAGCTTGTATCACCCTCTTCTACAACACACCCACAAACACAAAACACCACCAAATTATATATGTGCTTCTATGTTTAATAAAGTAAATCTACGTATAAAAGTCATCCAACACACACACACACACACACACATCTCAAAACCATCGCAACACCGACAGGCCGAAAAACTCATAATAGAGTTACAAGGCATTTTAACGACGCTGAGAGCGTCGTGTCCAGCTACTGCGGTCGGTCCAGTGCATTAGTCGTCAAAGTATCGTCGAGTTTGATTAAAATTATAAATTAAAGATGGATTTTTCTTGTGTTGACGTTACAAGTGATGCGCGAGTACCACAATTAAATATCAACCAACTAGTTAGTAAGTCAACCTATAGGTTAGGCGAATTTCCTCCAAATTATCACCACCATATATTAGAAGTTGGTTTTGATTTATATGGTGGTCTTCAACCTGCCATCCAAGTTATTTGCTGTAGTGGTATGTGTGCTGATTCTACGATAACATTCTCTTACTTCGATTGGAAGAAATTGTGTACTTTTCAAGTGGAATTTCAAATTCGCCAATTTGCTCAAGACTCAAAACAAGTCAGATTAAATGGTTTGGCTACTGGAAACGATGTTGTTGAGATACAATTGGATCAAGATTTCAAATTGCAGCTGAGCACAGCCTTTAATAGAAGTATATGGCTGTTGAACAATTTTGAAAAAGAGAATTTATATAATATGGAGATTACGAAAGATGGGAATGTTATTGTGCTACCTGCGTACGAGTGCATCAAGCTATTAAATTTGCGAGAATTGATCTGTTTTAAAATGGCTGAGTTAAGGTGTAGAAACTTTCCAGAATTTTAGGAAAAATTTGTTGGTGATATAAAAAAAGTATGTGAAAATACGACGGAGGAAGAAAGGGTTCAAACATTATTAGAGGGGGAGAGCAGTGCCAGTATTTCTCTGCCTAATGATTGCAGCAATTTAAATTACTTGACAGTGTTGGAACTTATTAAATGTTTCCCCATTCAGTACTTAAAAGATGCAACTGCAAGGCAATCGCTTGCGCAAATGTTTAGAGATTTGGCTATCCCAGATTCGCCAGACTCTGGTTACCACAGCGGTTTATAGATGTTATCAATACGTGTATGTATTCTATTAAAACATTATATTTTTTTGATAAAGTTTGTTTTTACATATTTGTATCGCCAACATTACCATAAATTATTAATAGACGTATTAAACTATGCTGTTTTTATTTTTAAGTTTAAAGTGGTGTACCCCGCAAATAATAAACACAATTTACCGCATGTTAACAAAAAGTTGTGGGGAAATTTAAAGACGAGTTTAACGGTGACTTGGTGTTAGAATTTGTAGGTAGTAAGGCTAAGTCCTACTGTATTGTGCGCGAGAAATACACGATTAAAAAAGATTAAAGGGATCTCACAAAGTGTAGTTAAGTAAAACTGAGGGTCTTACAACCTATAACGAGCATATATCCCCAAAAGGGGTGGGCATCCAGCTACGCAACAGTGCGTGGGAGAATAAGGATTCTCTCCAATAAGAAATTAAAGTCATTGGTAATGGTAGAAATGTTAAACCTATAAAGGCGATTATTAATTGTGGTTTAGTGATCGCGTTTGTGCACTCTTCGAGTGTCTTCGGCAATCTTCGATTGTTTCCGAAGAAAATATTCAAGCCTGTCATTTAATGTCGTGGTGTAACATCGTCCACGGTTAAGCTTATACATTCGTCGGCGGCAAAGTACTTAAGCTCTGGGTCTTGCAGTATCGCTTTTACAAGAATAGCTCACAGCGACACAAGGAAAAACAGCACGGTATGTCATTAAGCAGTAAACGTTCAGCTCCGCCAGTTGTTAAAGGGTCTTGTACGAAACAACCAACATCCGTGTAAAGCGTGCGAGATGGAGGTGTTAAAGTCTGCATACCCTGGTCCTAATAGCACAGCAACCTAATTAAGGTAGGTCAGTAAGCAATATTTAATTGCTGTTAATTGACTTGCATTTAGCGTACTTTCCTATTGTAATAACCGCATTTGTTTGGAGAAGAAATTATAAACAGCTTTCAAATGAGTAGGTATTTAGGGCCGGTCCTAATTCAAAACGCGATAGACGTATTTTTCATGTGTAAAATACGTCTGTCACGTTTTGAATTAGGATCGGCCCTATATAATTTCAATGTAAAATAGTTGTGAAAACATTTCAATGTAAAATAGTTGTGAAAACATGAATTCTTATATACTTTCAATGTAAAATACTTGTGGGCACGTTTTGAATTAGGATCGGCTTTATATTACTTTCAATGAAACACACACGTATGTTGAAAAAAATGTAAGTGCAGAGAAGAATGTGTGTAGCTGTTTTGAATTCGGTTTTCTAGCGAGAAGTTACACGTGCACCGTTTTGAATTAGGATCGGCGTTATATACTTTTAATGTAAAATGTGAAAACCTGAATTCTTTTCAAATGTAAAATACTTGTGGGCACGTTTTGAATTAGGATCGGCTTTATATTACTTTCAATGGAACATATTTCAAAACACACGTATGTTGAAAAATGTAAGTGCAGAGAAAATGTGTGTAGTTGTTTTGAATTTGGTTTTCTAGCGAGACAGTATGACAGATGCAAAATATCGCATTCAAGTCAATTGTGTTTTAATTAAAGTGGATTCTGATTTATGTTTAGAGGCTGCAAATACACATGGGCCGGTTTCAATTCAAAATGAGTTCACTCTTGTGATAGGTTGAAAAGTGGGTTGGCAAAGTACGCAGATGGAGGTAATCTGCTATATAAGGAGATTGCTTCTAATATTAATTTAATTAGTCGAAGAAAAGCAATATGGATTTTAATACTCTTAATAAAACCACATATCGCAAACCTTATGTAAATTCAAAAGATCTTGTAGTGAATAAGAGGTTTGAAGTTTTAAAAGTGGAAACAATCAGACAAAATATGGAGAAAGAGTATTAGTGGAAACAGAAGAGTTCAAGAGTATATTGCCATTGAGATATTTTGAATACCTTCAAGCACATGGAGTGAAACAATTAAATGAAAGTATTGGTTCGAACAAACACGTATACATAACTAGTAAGGGATCGATCGGTCTAACTGTCAACATACAATTTTCAGAATAATATGTCACTAATTTAAGAAATTAGTTTATTATTATAACACATCTAAGTCGATTGTATAAAGAATGATGTATCAAATTAAAGTGGGTTCTGATTTATGTGCGTTTTACTTTGAGTTTACTACCTTGTTTAGAGAAAGTCTTGTTTCAAAAGAGAAACTTTTATAAAATACTTTTTTATTTTACAAATTGTTGAATATTTTGATCTAACTATTTATAAATGAAAAAGTATTTATTAACTCCCGTTCTTGAAGTATCTGCTGCTCCCTCGCTGTTAGTTCCTCTCTTTTTTGCTTTATTATTTCTAGTTCCAAATCTATACGACGCAGTAGCTTCTCTCCGCGCTTTTTAAATGCGTTAAGCAACTCTACTGTGCCATCTTCGTAGGATTTGTCATCTTCACAGCAAACAGCCATATTAGATTCTGTACATAACTTTTTTATAGTCGACATGTTTTTGCCTGATCTGTGAGCATAACATAAAAGATTATTGTAGGTTCACCTTTTCTTTTGTATACTACCTGATGTTTCTGAGAGGATCAGAGTGTGTCAACGATCCTACGATAGCCTCAGAATTTCCAGAATGGTTTTTTGATCTAATGTAACTTATAAATTAGTACTGTTTTAAAAACACATGTATAAATGTGAAAAAAAGCACTTACCGTGATATATCTATTACGTCACTATCAAAAATAGCAGCAGTGTTGAATTGAGGCGAAGAACAACCAAAAACTTCTTTAATCACGTCTTCGTCAGAATGTAATATAAATTGCTCTAGAACTTTTACGTTGGTACTATTACAATTTTTGATTGATGACAAGTTACTCATTTTTTAAAAGTTGCTAGTAATAGTAACTAATAATTATACAAGAGATCTGATTGAATACTGTTGGTAAAATCTACGTGAAGTATGTATATTAAATAATAAACTGATCTGTTATAAAAAATTAAAAATTTGCATCGTTTTCTGAAAAAATTCAGCTCTGTAATCTATTCTAATGAACAAAACAGTATGTAAGCGAATATAATTATACCTCAGCAGAAATAATGAATTAGTTTCATTGTCTGAAAAAGAAATTGAAATGAATGCACATAATAAAACCCTAAATTAGATTAATTTCGTTTTAGATTACCGCTGACATAATTTATATGTAAATATAGGTAATTGTGTGTTTATCAATGTGTTAAGTGTTATTGTAGGGTGCACATTTCATGTAGTGACAGAAAAGGGACATTAAAAATAAACACAAATGGTAAAAAGGTATATAATTGTGATAAATGTTTGCTAATAACTGGAAATGCTAAGAACACTATCAAAACTGTAAATAAGGAGGATTATAACTTAAAACTGGTTCAAAGTGATACTACATTTGTTCAAACATCTACAGATAAGCTGCTAAATAATAATATTATTAGTACAGAAATTAGTGAATTTCTAAAGAGCTCTGAGTTTTCTAGTATTGTTGATGCTATAGTAGCTGATAAAATATCAATCCTTCAAAAACAAGTTGATAAATTAAGTAAGCAGTTAAATACATTAATAACTTCAATACTTAGAGATAACACTAAAACCTCACATATTAATTTAACAAATGACGAATTGATACTTAAGAGGACACAGATGTTAGAAAATCAGCCAGAGAAACATTATTCAAAGATAGCTCCTACAAATAATGAAAAAAAGAGTCAAATTGCAATTAAACTAAGTGAAAATAAACAGATACCTATTCCAAATCAGTCTCAGATAAGCAGAAATGGAAAACATAAGGTTTTGATTTTAGCAGATAATTATGGTAGACACCTGTATAATGTATTTTCAAATTATTTTGGTAAAATGTTTGATTTTCAATGTTTGTTTAAACCAAATGCTACATTCCAGGAGATTGTGTGTGATATTAAAAATTTGTCAAAAGATTTTACTAAAAATGATTTTATAGTTATTATTGGTGGTCATAATAATATATTAAATGGTTGTCCATTCGGTCATATAGATATTAGAAATGTATGTGAAATAGTTAGTAATGTTAATGTCCTGTTTATGACTGTTCCTTATTCTTATGCGACTAACTCTAATAAACATAATGATTATATATTTTCAATTAATAGTAAATTGTGTAATGAAGTAAACAGGCTTAAGCGAATATATTCTCATATAGCGATAGCAGATATTAATTGTATTTTAAATCAAAAGTCATACAATGCTAATGGACGTTATCTTAATGATAAAGGCAGCTACGAATTATGTAATTTTATTGGAAGTTGTTTGTTAAAGAAAAATGCTTATTTTGGAAATTCCTGTGTAATTACTGAAATTAGTAGAACCAACTTAGAGTTAGATAGTAGCATTGTTAGTTATAATTCTGATTCTATTCTAGACTTATCAACTAGTAGTTCAGTTACTGTTATCAGTAAGTCGAGAAATTTTCCTCACAACCACCTTCAAATAGTAACTACATAGTAAAGCAGAACTGCTATTTAAATACACTTAAAATAGCTCATATGAATATTAGAAGTGCATTCAGTAAGATTAATGAAATTGAATTGTTCATTAATGAATATGATATTGATATACTTTGCTTAACAGAACATTGGTTACAAGAACAGACAATTTCTAATTTCAATCTTGAATGTTTTAAAATCACTAGTTACTTTGCTCGCAAATCTGGTAAACACGGTGGGTCTTTAATAATGACAAGAAAATCTATAGTAGTGATAAACACCAGAATTGTTGAAGACTTATCAGTGGAAGGCCACATAGAAATGGCTTGCCACTCTCTTTACATTAACAAACTTAAAGTTATATTGCTCTCTACCTATCGTCCTCCAAGTGGTGATACAACATTATTCTTTAATAGATTGCTCTTGGCCCTACAGCGTATTTCAAGAAAAACCACAAATATTATTCTATGTGGGGATCTAAATATTAACTACTTTAATAATAATAGCATCAAAAAATCACTTTTGGATATATTCGAGTCTTTCTCATTATTTTCCAATACTATTAGTTTACCCACAAGGGTATGTGTCGATAAAAATGACATGATGAGTTCGACATGTATAGATTATATGGTAACCTCATTACCAGAAGAACTGTACAGTATACAGTTAGTCAATCCCCTACTGTCGGATCATTTTGCACACATAATATCTATAAAATATGAACAATCCAACACCAAAGAATACATTCAACAATTTAACGTTAGGTTAACGTCTGACAAAAATCTAATTAAATTTAAGCATACTCTGAGTAATGTAACCTGGCCCGATTTTGAAAGACGTGATATTAATGAAGCTTTCGAAAATTTTATACAAATCCTGTTGCATCAATTAAATATCCATTTGCCATGTAAAGTGTTTTTTTAAAAAAAGCAAAATATAAAATGTAGGAATAAGCAGTGGGTGACTCCAGAATTAACGGTAGAGAAAAAAAGAGTTTTATACCTGTTTTGGTTAAACAGAAGAATCAACACTAATGAATCAAGGTTGCTTTATAAATCTAGACTTAAAACATATAAACAAAAAGTTAAGGATTCTAAAATAAAATATTTTACTTCAATAATTAAAACTGCAAACAATATAACCAAGGCAACTTGGATGATTGTTAATACTAAACTAGGCAAACTTAAAAACAATGACATAAATTTAACCCTTAATGTTAAAGGTGTTGATCATAATAATGGAGAAATGATAGCCAATACATTTGCAAGATATTTTGCTGATATAGCAAATCTAACTGTTCTTAACGATCTTGGATCAAACCTTTCTCTTCCTCCGACAACTTTTGTTGGAAATGTTAGTACCTCATTCTTTTTTTATGAAACAGATGAGATAGAGTTAATTAATGTCATTCAAGATTTAAAAAATACTAAAACTGCAGGTATTGATGACTTAACTAGCTTCATTGTAAAACACATTGTAATGGAAATAATTAACCCACTTAAAGTTTTTATAAATAGCTCATTTCAACATGGGATATTTCCAAATTGCTTAAAAATTAGTAAGGTTACACCCATTTTTAAGAAGGGTAATGCTAAAGATGTAAGTAATTACCGTCCGATATCCATCATTAGTGTTATTTCAAAAATCATGGAAAAAATAATCAGTAGACGCATAGTTACATTTCTTGATAAATATGGTATTATTCATAGTTCACAACATGGGTTTGTTAAAAGTAAATCAACAGCTACTGCTGCTTTTCAGTTGGTTAAATACATTCACCAAGAATTAGATAAAGGCAATTTTGTCGTCACTTTATTATTTGACCTAACAAAAGCTTTTGACATAGTAGATAAAAATATTTTAGATGGTAAACTGGCCGCTATCGGTATCCGTGGTAAACTACAAAATTGGATATATTCCTACTTGAGTGATCGGAAACTTCAAGTTAAATATCAGCATCTATTGTCGTCTTCCTACAATGTGGATCTTGGAGTTGGACAAGGATCTATATTAGGGCCATTGCTGTTCGTACTATTTATCAATGACTTGCCTAATCATATTGCAAATGGACAAACTGTTTTGTATGCAGATGATACTACTATAACAGTCTCTGCTTCTAATATTAATGACTTGGAAATTAAAATCAAAGCATTCATAGACGAAATGACCTCTTGGTGCCATAGAAACAGATTAGTCCTAAACAATTCAAAAAACTACAATTATTAACTTTTACAATATAAGGTCAAATCACCATCAATTAAACACACATCAAACCATACCTTTTCAAAACAAAGTTAAGTTTTTAGGCTTTCATCTAGATAGCACTTTATCATGGACAGACCATATTGAATTTGTTTGCAAGCAATTAAATAAAGCATTTTATGTAATTTTACAGTTGCGTGATTGTCTTGACCGATCAGGTTTAATGAATATCTACTATGGATTAGCTTACTCTTTCATTGCTTATGGTGTTCTTATCTGGGGTAAGGCAGCAAAAAACACATAGAATCTTTGTTTCTCAAAAGCGTATTTTAAGACTTATCTTTAACCTGAAAAGTAGAGAATCATGCAAGAGCACATTTATAAATAATCAGATTCTAACTTTTCCTTCGGTATATATCTTAGACAATCTATTATTTGTAATGAAAAATCTCTCATTCTTTTCAACTGTTGGTAGCCAACATACACACAATACAAGACACAGAGGATGTCTACTTATTCCTTCACACAACACTAGTTTATTCAAAACTTCTCCATTTTATAATTGTATTATTTTATACAATGCATTACCGATAAAGCTGAAAAAAATAACTGAATATAAAGCGTTCAAGTCTAAAGTTAAAAAGTTTTTAATTGTTAATGCCTTCTATAAAGTTGTAGATTATTTAAATCACGATTTGGGAACTTTTCAGTAATTGCTCTTTAAACTACAATAGATACATCTTTCTACTAATTTTAAGTGATATTAATAATATTATTTTTATATACTAAATACTCTATTATATAACTAAAATATATTATTTTTAAGTTTTAACAATAAATTTTAACTAGTCACAATGTGATCATATATTTAGCTTTAGATATATAAAACTGTATTACATATTATCCATTGACTTTCCATATTATGTACAATGTTATGTACCATAATGGTGAATAAATTCTATTCTAAATTCTATTCTATTTAAGCGATTTTATGCTGTATAAGAAATTTTTTTAAAGGTACTGCTCAGCAGAAATAATGAATTAGATTCATTGTCTGAAAAAGAAATTGCAATGAATGCACATAATAAAAAAACCTAAATTAGATTAATTTCGTTTAGATTACCGCTGACATAATTTATATGCAAATATATAGGTAATTGTGTGTTTATGCGATTTTATGCTGTATAAGAAATTTTTTTAAAGGTACTGCTCAGCAGAAATAATGAATTACATTCATTGACTGAAACAGAAATTGCAAGAAGGCGCATAATAAAACCTAAATTAGATTAATTTCGTTTTATATTACTGCTAGCATAATTTATTTTCCATAAAAAATTAACAAAAATTGACTTTATATGCATATATAGGGATATAGTAATTTGTGCGGGTTGTATGTTTACGCTAATCATGCTGAATAAGAAAAATTCTTTAGTACTATCAACGTACTGGAAAATGTTTTTTCTTAATAACGGGTTTTTAAAAAAACCATGAGTGCGTGTAAATTATGATATTTTTCTTCAGATTAATTTTTCGTTTAAAAATAATGCAATGCAAATAAATCCCTTTAGTAGTAATATTTATAGAATAAGTTTTTTTAGATTACCGCTGACACAATTTACATGCATATATATATATATATATATATATATATATATATATATATATATAGGTAATTTGTGTGAAAATTCTTTAAAGGTACTGTTATATAATAAAACTGCAGAATGTTCTTTAATACTGGGTTTTTTAAAAACCATGAGTGCGTGTAAATTATTGAACAAGACGGTTTATTCTGAGACATTTTTTTTTTCAAATTTGCTTTGTTTTTATTTAAAAATATTTCAATGTAATCATAAAAAAATAGCGCTGTAATGATAATGTATTTTCTGTACACATAATAAATCAAAGGTCGTATAAAAACATTTTTTGTAGTAAACGCATACGGAATGAAAAATGATGTTGAATGCATTCCTTTTGCAGTTGTTTTGCTCAGAGTTGCATTCAGTATGTAAATATTGGAAATGCTTACATAGCGAATTATTTGTCATAGACACGTACTGAAGGCAACTCTGCAATTTTTTAGACCGCATGCACGACTCAAGCTTGAAAATAGTCTTGAATAAAAAACGTAAATAAAGGCGATTGTTTTAACAATTGCATTCAAAGCAATTCGCTATGCAATTATTTCGATTTGTATGCTATTTTCTTTTACAGTTGTTTTGCTTACGCGTTTTCCGTAAACTCAGATGAATGAACCTTTTTTGCAGTTGTTTTGCTTACGTCAGATGATATTTTATATAAATAGTAAATAGAGAAAAAACGTATATTATTAAGTAGTGTATTTTGATTTTCTATAGAATCATGAATGCTGAAACCGTATCCGAAATTAGTAGCGCAATTTTGAGATTAGTTGTAAAATGCGTGAATCTAATTAAATCAGTGAATGAAATAACGAAACACATTTTAATTATCAAAGCAAATATTAGTATATTGAAGCTTGCTATTAGAAATAAGGTATACGAAGACAATCAACAAGAAAATCCTAGTAGGCTGGAATCTAATTTAGCACATCTTAAAAGCTACCTTGTACGATTGAGGCACTTGAAACGCTCTTGGGAATATCGTGGTAAAGGTGTTGATGCAACGCTTTCTAGAGGTCATACTCGAAAAAATTTGATTTGGCATGATGTACAATCATGTTTTGGAAGTCGAATAATTACGGGACTTATTACCAATTTAAATTATAGAGATCCTCTAGTGTTCTTAGACAAGGCGTTCGCTAGTTTTAAACGCAAGATTGTTGCTTGCTTAAAAAAGTCAATGTTGAAAGTTAATGTAATATTTGCCGCTAACTTTGTTAAGCCTACAACTGGCGAAATAGATTTGAAAACGTTTCCTACTGCAAATCGTCACATCGATATAAATACCAATCTCAAGCTGTGATATAAAGAGAACGTATTGAACAAGATTTCGAAGCGATTAGAAGAATTTAGCGAGAAAGATTCTGGTTGGGCAATCCAAGAAGTTTTACACTTGAAGGTAAATATAAACAATCATGATCCACTTAAAGGAGGGTGTTCAACGTTTGTACCGGTTCCGGACTTTATAAAAAAAAAAAAGGTGTGGTAAATGTAATAAATAACGATCAACATTGCATTCTTTGGAGCTTGGTTTCCGCTTTATATCCTGCTAAACAAAATAGTCAGAGAATATCTAGCTATCCACATTTTGATACAGTATTACGCTACAATTCAATTCAGTTTCCAATCGCATTAAAAGACATAAAAAAAATTGAGAAGCTTAACAATCTCGCAATTAACCTATATTGTATAGAAAATACTAAAATACTACCATTTTGTTTAAGTGAAAATTTTAAAAAAATTGAACCTATTAATCTGTTAGTTTTAAATAATGATTCCTTACAATATTCTCCTCCGACAAATGCTAATGAGAATCACTTTCATTTTACTTGGATTAAGGATATGTCAAAATTATTTGCAAAACAGTTGTCTTCACATGAACATAGAAAATTTTTTGTTATAGATGTTTAAATAATTTTAGTACAGCAGCATTACTTAAGCGTCATTCGAATTATTGCGAAAAACAGAATACTTGCTCAATAAGATTACCAGAAGAATCCGAAAAGTATCTAACGTTTAAACATTTCCACTATCAAGAAAAAGTATCATTTGTAGTTTATGCAGATCTCGAATGTATATTAGAACCATGCAATGAGTCGGAGGTAATACTAAACACAGTCTCTTACCAAAGGCATATACCCTTTAGTGTAGCGTATTATTTGAAATGCTCGTATGATAATAAATATTCCAAATTTCAACTGTATCGCGGAAAGGATTGTATAGAATGGTTTGTTGCTCAATTAAAACTGATTTCAGAAACGACTAATAAAATTTTCTGTAACCCAAAACCTATGAATCCTTTAACAGAAGAACAAAAGTTAGCATTTAAATTTGCCCTTCACTGTCACATTTGCAATAAACCTTTTAGTATAGATGATATTAGAGTTCGCAATCACTGCCACTTTACAGGTGAATTTCGAGGAGCGGCTCATCAAGATTGCAACATCAATTATCATAATTTTTTATGATACCGGTAGTTTTTCATAACTTATCAGGCTACGATTCGCATTTCATTATTAAAAAAATTGCGTTAGGGTTTTCAGGTTTGGTAAGAATTCTACCAATAAATAAGGAAAAATACATATCTTTTACAAAATATGTAAATGGTACGAAAGTTACTTTTAGATTTATCGATTCATTCAGGTTTATGGCATCTAGTATCGAAAAATTAGTTTCATACTTAGATGATAATAAAAAATCCATCACCAGGGAAAATTGTAACACCGATAATGAGTTTCAGTTACTTACGCGTAAAGGTATATTTCCCTATGATTACATTAACTCTTGGGATAGGCTCAATGAAACCGATTTACCCTGTAAAACAGCATTCTTTAATCGTTTGCGCAATGAAGAAATCTCAGATGAAGACTACAATCATGCTAAACACGTTTGGCAAACATTTAATATAAAAACACTAGGGGACTATTCAGACCTATATTTAAAAACAGATGTACTGCTCTTGACTGATATATTTGAAAACTTTAGAAAAACTTGTATGTTCACGTATAAGTTAGATCCGCTTCACTACTTTACGGCTCCTGGTTTAGCTCTAGATGCGATGTTAAAAACGACGAACGTTAAACTCTAGCTGCTTACTGATATTGAAAAAATAATGTTTTTAGAACGGGAAATTCGTGGCGGTGTTTCTCAATGTTCGAATAGATATGCTAAAGCAAATAACAAATATATGAATGCAGATTATGATCCAAATTTCGATTCTAAATATTTAATGTATTTTGATGTTAATAATTTATATGGGGCTGCAATGTCTGAATATCTTCCATATGGAGAATTTGAATTTTTAGATGGTACCAGTCCAGATATAGTACGTTTAGACATACTTAATATTCCCGATGATTCTGATGTAGGATATATTTTTGAATGCGATTTACACTATCCAGTATCTTTACATGAAATTCACAGTGACTTACCTTTGGCGCCTGAACATATGATACCACCAGTACCTTCTAATAAATCAAACTTAAAGAAATTACTTACAACTTTATATCCAAAACTCAACTATATTATTCACTACAAGAATTTAAAATGTATTTAAGGTACGGTTTAGAACTGAAAAGATTCATAAGGTTCTTCGGTTTAAACAAGCTTCTTGGTTAAAAGAATACATTGATTTGAATACGAAATTAAGACAACAGTCAAAAAACAGTTTCGATATATGCTTTTATAAAAATATGATAAATTCGGTTTATGGAAAGATGATGGAAAACGTACGGAAAAGGAAAGATGTGAAATTAGTGACCAAATGGGAAGGACGGTTTGGAGCTCGTAGTTACATAGCGAAGCCTAATTTTCATAGTTGCACTGTGTTAGACAAAGATCTAGTCTTAATAGAAATGAATAAATTAGAGGTTTACTTAAACAAACCCATTTATGTAGGTTTCTCTATTCTAGATATTTCAAAACCTATTTATATGAATTTCACTATAGTTATATAAAATCGCAATTTGCTAACAAAGCAAAGCTGCTGTACACAGATACGGATAGTTTGATATACGAGTTTAGCGTTGAAGATATTTACTCTTATATCAAACAAGATATTCATAGATTTGATACTTCCGATTACGACCCTCATAACAAATATCATATTCCATTATCAAATAAAAAAGTTCCTGGTATTATGAAAGATGAAAACAATGGTGACATCATGCTAGAGTTTGTAGGACTTAGATCTAAAATGTACACTTACAGAGTTCAGGATAGGATAATAAAAAAGTCAAAGGGATCTTCCTTAGCAAGTATTAAGCAAATTTCTTTTGATGATTATAAGAATGCTTTGTTTTATAAACAGACTGTACAGAAACAGCAATGTTTAATTAGATCAGTCAAACATGATGTCTGCACTATTAAACAAAACAAAATTGTTCTTAATCCAAGTGATGATAAAAGAATTCTTAGTACCTCAACCACTGATACTAAACCTTGGGGGTATAACTATACATACAGAAATGACTTGTAAAGCTTCAACCACTGGCTCAAATAAAGAATGCAATTTATTTTATCTAGATTAACATATAATATTTTTTAGTTATAAAACTTCAGTGTTATGTTTATACCTGCACAAGTACGCCGATTTTCGTTTTGGATGTATCTAAAATAGGATACCTTTCAATCTGCCCGAGTTTTGAACTATATATTAGTATAAATGTATTGTAGAGAAAAATAGTAGTAGTAGTAGTAACCGTTCTGTTTAAAAAAATCCAGTTTGTTACTAACATACCAGTTAGTTTATTTGAGAAATGTATAACAAAACTTTTATTTAAAATTGTCAATGTTTATGGCTGTTTACTAAATCACTTAATAATTCAAACATGTAAAATATATTGTAAAAACATGTAAAAATATTAATAAATAGACTGTGATTGCTAAATGATTTATTGTTTTTTCATAATTTGTAAAGGTTATTATAACATTATAATATTCTTATGCTGTTTGAGAGTGGATTGTATTTGACTATCTTATCATGAAGTATAAGGCAATGACAAGATGTATTTGGCAAAACGTTTCTGCTAGTTTCAAATTCTAATCTAATATCGACAGTACCAGATTTTAACGCTTCGTTTTGTCTAGAACAATCTATGACTACTAATGGTGCAATACTTCGTAAATCTTCAGGATTAAAAAGTGGCTCATTTTCCTTTTTGTAGTATGATTGCTGAAACTGAGCATACATCTCATATAACAACGCAGTCTGTTTATTCTCGAACCTCAAATTTAAGTTATCGTACGGGAAAATTTCTGAATTTAAATATAGTTTCATGTTGGTTAAATAGCAATGATCAAAACGACTGTAGTTGCTCATGTATCTATTTTTCGGTTGGTTTGAAACCAACAATCACAAATCTTGGTTTTTCTAATTGTGTTGTTGTTTTAATGTTCCATGTATGACGTTTCGTTTCTTGTAGAAGTTGATATTCATGCAACTCCCATCCTCTAAACGGAATATGCAAATCCTGTTTGTGTGCAACGCATTCTATTAAATTAATTCGTTGAGTACCATCAACGGCTACATGCGGCATTTTCCATAAAACTTTGTTTAAAACAACTTTTATTTCTTCATCGGGTGTAGGATTAATTATAGCATTAGTATCAAAACTAGAACGTAGTAAGACTAACTCATGACGGAGGTTTAAAATAATTTTTTTAAAATCTTCGCATAATCCGAGAACCATTGAAAGGTTTATTGCAACATTAAAATTCCCATTGGCATCAACTATTTGTGAATCATCCATAGGAAACCACCCAGCGTTTTGTAAATGTTTACTTTGATTGCTATTATATGAAACATATCCCTTCATTATAGACGTTAATCCAGGATTCCGAACACGATCTACAATGATACCACCAATCTCATATCTAATTTCATCAAAAAGCAGCAAAATTTCATTATTTACAAACTTTGCTGTCTGAGACGGCGTTCCATCTGTTCTAATTAATTTGCCTTCTATGTACAGCATGCCCTTCGATGGTAAGGTGTATACATCTTGTTGTTGTATAGGGATTCGAATTTCATCATTATTGTTTAAAGATGTGTTAGCATAAGGTTGATGAGTATGTTTTTCAATATTAACAATTGCATTGTCGAAGTAAACTTTTTCACGCACGTTCAGTATTTCACTATTCATTCTACTTTTTTTTAATTAAATGCAGTCCTAACGATTGTAGAAACTGCCGGTTTTGTGTTGTTAGCGGTCTTGAAACAATCAATCGAGTGTCGATTGCTTTTAAATTTCCAGCATTTATATCAATTCTTGACATGTTGCGTGCATTATACTTAATACCCATGGCTATTGCAGATTTTTTAAATGCAACCTTACAGTTAGCAGTTCTCCTCTGAAATTAACTAAATTTCCATCTTGATCTAACACTTTAACTATTATTTCATTTATTATACGTGACCTGATTGGTAGATATATAATCGTAGGTGGACACTCGACAATTTTAAAACCTGCAGGTACTTGAGGAAAAAATTCGTGTATTACATGGGCTGGTTTAGTATTTAAATAGGATCCACTTGCAATATTACAATCGATTAAAACTGCATTCACTTTACAAATGTTGATCGCGTAGTCTGCTTGATGCGTGACAAATGCTAGCAATTTTCGCGGATTGAAACCAAGTAGAGAACCAATTGAATCCTTTTGGTAAAATCCACATCTAGACTACATTTAATACTACATTTAAGTGTATTATTGTCAGCTGTAATTTCTATATACACTGGCGTCTTTCTAGCGCTTCGTGATTGATCCATACGACCACGCCATCTTTTATCACCTAAAGCTTTTTGAAGATATTTATTAATTTCTCTAATCTCATAAGCACCTTCAGGTATTTCTATGAATTCTCCGTTAGATCCATAATAAAATTTATTATTTATTCCTTTTCTATGTTTGGAATTGTGTTATAAGACTCAAAATTTGTTAATCCTAATACGTACTCCGAATCATTATCCAAGTTTATAGGCGGATTAAAATTGCTTGTTAAAACTGAAGTGTTTCCCGTTAGAGTAAAAGTGTACGACATAACAACTTCGTACGCAGTTCTATGCACTACTTAGAAATTGTAAGCATAAATGACCGCAAAACACAGTACCGTACGATTGTTCTTGGTTAATGTTATAAAGAATTTTACATTTACCCCGCTATTCAAATAACTTATCAACTCTGTTGGCGGTCGCAGGTTTCCGTAGCTGTCATAGTAAATAGCGCTACTACCGTACTTTTTGTAAGAGGTCCAATGCGTGCCTAAACCTTCTATTCCATCTAAATTAATTATACCACATTCTTTTCAATTAACTTTCTTGGGAAGATTGTTTCTCATGAACACTCCACGGAAATATGGTACTTCTAATTGCTTAACAAACTCTATTAATTCTACATTGCTTAGTGCTCGATTAGGTAAAATCAAGTTGCGTTCCTTTGAGGTTTTGCACTGGCTAAAAAAAGACCAAAACCTTTTTTATAAGGTTTGATGTACATGCCGTTTCCGACTGCAATGTCCTCCATTGCCTTGTTATGACGTTGTTTTTCCGCTAGTTGTTCCTTAGCTATTTTAGTATCTGAAACTGCTTTTGCAACAGCAGCTGCACCTCCAGTAAGAGTACCAAGAGCGCTTAGGCCTGCAAAAATTGGTATTAGTGGTAGAAAACCTCCTGTTTTAGGAATTGATATAATACGAGCTGATTTAATATGCTTCTTTTGTTTTGCTGTATTGGCTGCCTTAATTGCTATGTTGATTGCATCCATAATATTAGATCCTTTAGTACCTTTTTTAAAGCTGTACGTGCTTGTTTGATAATACTTTTAATACCTAGCGTACTTCTTATTTTACGTTTCTTTATCAGTTTTCTTATTTTATTGATATTTTTTGTTCTCAGTGATGCACAGGCACCCATACCAAGTTTTACTTTAGCTTTCATTGCGGTAGCTACTCCAAATGCTGCTACTTTTTCACCTAAAGACGAGTCACCAGAATTTAGTCTTTCTGTAGCTATCTGAGCTAACTTCGAATCTGCTTGATGACGTTTAGATAGATCCTTTTCTTTGGTGTATGCAATATCGTGCTCCTTACAAGCCTCGTCTAACTTGTTTATTCCCTTGTCTCCCCGAGCTAACCGTTCGATTAGTTTTGTACCCGGACCGCAAAATTTGTAACCCGGAATATGCGCTTCAAATGGTAAATTGTTAATTACAGTATTTAATAGTCCGTTCCCAGTAGTTTTAGAATTATTATATGTAATCATTAGCGGACAACTATCCTCTCAAGCTGTGCAGTAAATAAATAAAATATTATGAATTAATGATTCTTTATATACTTGCCGTTTCATATATATATATATATATATATATATATATATATATTGCTGTGATATTCTCCTGTGAATGCGGGAACTGGGTCCTTTCAACAAAAAAATTCTAGTCCCACCGATTGGGCGTCATAAACTGCTGTGATCCTGTTTTCGCCTCGGCTGCTCACCTAATTTTATAAACCTCCTCATTCATAAAATTAAACAACACATTCCTACCACAAACATCAACGTTAACTCTATTTACATCAATATTCAGAATACATTAAATTTTCAAATTAAATTTCAGCATAAAATTCAGTTTTAAAAAGAATTTCAAGATTAATTTTATTATCATTTTAATGTGCATCCAGAATTAAAGTCCTTGTTGGATGCCTACTAATTAATATAACAATATAAGCAGACCGAGTCTGAGTATAAAGGAGCATCTACCACCCCTTTACGTTAATTAACCAGGTTCGTCTAATTGAGCTCAAAGACATACCCAAAGTTTCATCATAATTCAGAACATCAATACTAAATACCCCTTTCTACTTAAACAAGCAAATTTCATCTTAAAATTAAAATTTTATGGTTAGTACAATTTCACTAATGTCCATTTAAAGTAAATCAATTATAAAGTTATTCAACACACACAAAAATGTCAAACAAAATAGTATAATTTACCTGAAGGTTACTGTCCTCGTAGCTTCAATGTACATCGTCCCTTTAGTTAATCCCACCATTCCAACAGGATTATATTTACGGCTTCTAATTCTCAACGCTTTTAAAATTGTCTCCATCACCATTTATTTAAAGTTGTTTCTGGGCTTTTCCGGAACTCATCTGTGTATATCTGACCCTGGTTTTGTGGATCCAGACACGTATTTGAACCATTTAATTATTAACACCCCCGAAAAATAACAAAGAAATTCATACTTCTTTCACCAATATACGCCAAAACTGCCTACTTTTGTGTATACATTTGTCGTTGTAAATTTTGCTAAGTGGTACAGTGATACTAAATTTTATTACCTTGTATCTAAGTGCACTGAAGTACATTCATGTTAGCACGTAAATAACAAACTATTTTGAATCACTAAAATATACGAGCAAACTTTAAATTATTTTATCAAACTAAAATGCACTGTTTAACATCTTGAATCAAGTCGCGGATGTAAGAGCTTTTAACGCATCGAATAGTCAAAAGTCTAAGAGACCGAAATTCATATTACCACCGGTATATATAGCGAATAGCCGGCACGTCGCTTTTGTCCTCAAAACAGACAATTCTTAAGAATTTCTCATGCTGTGTTCCCAGTCCGTAGCCTGTGCGTCGGTTTTTACGAATTTTGTACTCGCCCCATTTAAATCTTAGAAATTCTCACACGGCACGCAAACATGTCCGAGAAAAACTAATTAATTTTGTACAGAAATTGTTGTTTCTACCTCTGATATTTGCATCCTATTTTCAACCAATTGTGACCCTCGTGACGTTGCTTAAATCACGCCTTTTACTATATGTGTCTTTGCTTGACGCATTTTCTCTTTCCTTTTCTAACCTGTTCGTATTGGTGCAAATTGATATTCTTTATTATCGATTATATTTTAGTCCATGTGGACTATCTGGGTTTAATAACCCCGTATCGCACCTTCTCGTGAATATTAAGCCCCGGTTTCTCCAAGATTCTTTGAAACCATTTGTTATCTACACAATTTTCGCCGTACGTGATATTTAAACTACGCAGGTGTTCAAAATAATATTAATTCTCAGAGCTTTTAAATAAACCCTGTTTTGTATTTCGTGCTAAAGCATCTGACCGTTTCCAATATCCTTAGAATCGACATGTTTATCTAAACAAATTAAACTGAAATTGCCTTTTAAAATACGCATGTGTGTTCAAACATCCTACTTCTAACTAACACTTCTAGGATTTGCATTTTATTGGGTTTTACAAGTTTCTATAGATATTATCTGTACGTTTTGTTCAATACCGGTTACTTGAAATAGAGTTAATTAAGATAAATTTTGCACGTAATTTCCATTTGTTTAGGAATAATTACATTACACGCAGAGCTTTTAATACTGCTTCTTTTGATATAAAGCGTCTTGTACATGATTTAAATCTCTTATGTTTAATGAAACTAATAAATTTTTATGCTTCACGGTTTTAATAACGCGTATTATCTAATAATATTCATTATACACGGTGATTAAAATTATTTGATGTGATTATTTAATTTTCTACCCTGGTCTAAATATGAGTAATATATATATATATATATATATATATATATATATTATTCTACCCCCCTTTTTTTATTTACTTTTTACTTTACTTTAAAAAATGTGCACACCTAATGCACTACCCGTACTTGCACCGTTTGGTTGGTTCTTTATTAAATATTTATTGCAATGCCTCGACTCTATAAAACTCTTAATCTCAGGGTATTCAAACTACTTATAGTGGATTCCGTTATAAGTAGATGTGCTACGTCCAACCAAAGTGCAATCTTTTGTTTTACTACTAAAATTGCTACTCTACTTTTGTATATGCCAAAATTTCTAATTAGATCAAAGTTACTATGTGCCAAATTAAATTACAACCAAAATTTGTATGACTAATTTTTGACGTATTAAAGAATATGATTTTAAACCCTCACCTGGTCTATACTCCGTCGAAGCCTCGCTGACTCCTGGCACAAAATCCTAATCACCGTATACGTCCTCACAATGATGCTATTGAATTTCCGTGCAGCTTCCAGGTGTCCTCGAATTTTAACTGTTCCCCAATATCTGAAATGATTAACCCAAATTTAGAATTTAGAAAATACCGTGTTACAACTTCCCCTGTACTAATATCCACTTCGAATTCTTGTTTCCTCTATAAAACCGTCCGCTTCTCCGTATCTAATCTCCAATCTACTCGTTTCTTTATCTTTCTGTTCGATGCTCCTTCTAACCTTAAACCACACTCCAATATCCAACTTCTAATCTGTATAACCACTCTCGATGACCTTCTAACTTTGAACCACACTCCAATATCCAACTTCTAATCTGTATAATCACTACTATTCCCTTTATAATTCCTATGCTTGTATCTTTTACCACTTTTCAATTAAACTCATTTTAAAACAATTACTTTTATTTTCTTTTTCAAATTATCTGAATACAAATTAGCACAGCTCTGAAAACACGTCTTTTACAAAATTGGTTCGAAAATAATCTGCTTTGTTTACTCTCTAAGGCGACCATGTTAATTCTCTACTAGCCTACTACATCTTAAAGTTCATCACAAATAGTTAAGTCCGTGTCGCACATACCAAAGTTCATGTCTTTTATACAGTTTCATAATCACATTAAATTCTAATATATGTCCTAAATCTTTACATTCAACCAATCACATTTTACGATGTTTTAACTAATAATTTTGGGTTTACAAATATTGTCCAAAAGTTGATTCTATAGAAAATGAAACCAAAATAATTTACCCTTGACCCTGGATGCATGTTGATAGTGAACATTCACAGACGCATCCGGCTTTTGGACGGCAAATGTACTTTCAAAGGCTTTTAAAATTCAACTCGGTATAAACCCTTGAGCATTTCACATCTTACTACGCCACTTAGTCATTTTAAAATTTCCTTTTGGCACTGAATTTCAACTACTATATTTGAATGGTATTTTAGTGTACATAAAATACGGCAAACATACATTTTAAGTATATGTGATCGATTATGTGGATTATTTTGTTTGGCATATACTATCTTGTACTAAACAACCCTTATAACTCTTAGTAGCTCCTTAGACATTATATTGGCCCCACTGATTTTGAATGAAATTGGAAATTGCGTCGGCTTTACTCTTTCCTGGTGTGCATAATTTCTAGTTTTATTTAAAATCAAAACCCTCTCTCACCTTTCTACTAAAACCCCTCTTCGGATTCCTACATATTTTAATTATTCAACCCTATTTTTAATTCTCAACATGTCTGTCTAACTATGCTACATACTAACCTACCTTATAAACTAAAATAAAACTAAACCTTCCGTCGCATGAACTATATTACAACTATTCTACTAAACCCTCTTCCTGTACAACCTTATATGGGTATAGATTTTCCAAGTAAAAACGCCCACGATATTCCCCTGTCATAGTAGCTAATTCAAATGTGTTTCCTTCCGCAAAACTACGCGTAATCTTGTACGGCCCTTCATACGGAAACAACAACTTCGCGCAAATGTTCCTGTCGCGGTTCGAAACCCTTAACCTTTTCACCACCACCATATCTCCTATTTCGAATGTCGTCCTTTTTTTGATCCTGCTACACCTCCGCTCGATATCCCTACGCAGCATCCTTTCGATCCTACGTCTAACGCTGCCCAACAACTCTGTGATGTCTTGTACCTCGACTTCTTCCCTCCATGGCCTAGCTGGTATAATCCTCCGAATCAATGTTATCGGACACGTTTTTGTCACTGAACTCGGTACACAATTCATGAAATTTTCAATCTGCGGCAGATATCTAACCCATCTATTATGGTGCTCTTGCGTTGCTAACCGTAGATATTTTATTACCTCCCGTATATATCGTTTGCATGGATTCGCTTTCGGATGCCGTATACTGCTGAATGACACCTTAATGTGTGCTCGATTTAACCCGTTCCTAAATCTTTGGTTGTTAAAATAAGTTGCGTTGTCTACCAAAATCCTTTCCATTCTCCCTACCTGGCTTCCAAATTCTTTAATCGATTGTAAAGCATGCACCGTGTTGCTTCGCCTGGCCGGAAATAATTTAACAAATTTTGAAAAAACATCCACCATTACTAATATGTGCCGATACCCCTGTTCACTCGTAATCAGGTTGCTTAAGTAATCAATAGCTACCAATTCCAATGGTCCGCTCACGCTCACACTCATCGGTACATTCTGCAACACCACGTTCTTATCTTTCCCTAAGATACAAATTTTGCAACGATTAACCCTTTCCTTCACCACTGCGATATCGTTCCGTGCATAAAATGCCTCCCTGAATACCAAAAATGTCTTTCTTATACCGATATGTCCAAAATTTAAATGGATTTCATCTATAATCTCCACAGCCGCGTCTCTGGATACCACTACTAGCTCTGCCTCACCTATCCTTTTTACTACGAACTGCCCTACGATGGTAAATCCACGGTACTCCTCCACATTCTCGCTTGTTAATCTCTCGCGGATCGAGCTCACCTCACTATGCCTTTGCGTTTCCATTAACTTGGCATTTGTCCACCGACCAACATCCCTGAACTCCTGCAAAGCAACTAAACAATCCTTCACGTCTTTATTTTTTTCCACCTGCAGTCTGCTTAGAAAATCCGCCGTCACATTCTCCTTGCCTGGTTTGTGCTTGATTTCAAAATCGTATTCCTGTAATACTAACGCCCATCTGTACAACCTGCTGTTTAGAAACTCCTTTTTCTTCATAAATGTCACCACCGTGTTGTCGGATTCTATTAAAAATTTGTTACCTAGCAGATAAAAACGCAACTTTTTCACTGCATATACTATAGCCAACATTTCCTTCTCTGCCGTCGCATATCTGGTTTCGCAATCTTTTAATACCCTCGAAATAAATACAATTGGTACCTCAGCTCCGTCCTGGATCTGCACCAACTCAGCCCCTATCGCATATTTCGACGCATCCGTTCTTAAAATAAATTCGTCTTTGAAATTTGGATATTTTAATGACAACTCTTTATAAAATGCACTTTTCAACTCCTGGAACGCCTTTTCTCGATCAGCAGTCCATTTCCATCTTTCATTTTTCTTCAATAAACTCACCAGCGGCACACACAACTCAGAATATCGCGGTATAAATCGTTTATAATAATTTAGAACCCTAAAATCCCCGCAATCCTCTCACGTTCTTTGGTTGAGCAATATTTTCAACTCGTCCAACCTTTTATTACAAATTTTCATCCCATTCTCACTGATTTCAAACCCTAAATATGTAACTTTGTTCTTGAACAACTCGCATTTCTCCACGTTCAACTTCAAACCCCCTTCGTCCAGCCTCTGGATCACCTTTTCTAAATGCTCCAGGTGTTCTTGTTCGGTCCTTGAAAAATCAACAAATCATCCACATAGTGCGAACAGAAACATTCATACTCATTAAACAGCTTTTGCATGGCCCTTACAAGTGCTGCTGAAGAACTACTTAACCCAAACGGAACTACAGAAAACATGTAAATCTCTCCTTCAATACTAAACCCTGTAAACTTCTTACTGTCTTCATGCAACGGAATTAACCAAAATGAATTTTTAAATCTAATTTACTGAAAACTTCATCTCGTACACTTTGTACAACAAATTATCCAACCCTTGTGGTTGTTCATACTGCGGTTTCGTAATCGAATTCAACTTCCTCGCATCCAAACAAATCCTTATATCCCTTTTATTGGGTTTAGGAACAATAACTACCGGGTTCACATATTGAGTTTTCGCTGGTTCTATTATTCCTCTCGTAACATCTTGTTAATCTCGGCTTTAACCCTATTTCTAATAGCAAACGGAATTGGATACACCTTTGTATTAAACCCGTTGTCTTCCGTGACCTCTAACTTATGCATGTATCTCCTCGCCAATCTTGGCTCTTCATTGAATAACCCTACATACTTATTAAATAATTCTTCTAACTTCGCCTTTATCTCACTACTCACTTTTCCAATCTGTTCATCCTTAATTAATCTCACAAACATATTACATAATCGTACTTTAACCTGTCTATAATCACTTGTCCTATCCATTCCTAATCCCGACTTATCTATATTATCTCCATTCCTATATTCCTCACTAACCGTAGACACCATCCATAACTTATCTTTATCAAAATTCGAATCGACCTATCCTTACCATCTATATTCACTCCAAAATCCTCTATAAAGTCCATTCCTAATATGAAATCTATATGCAACCCTTTGTAATTAAAAACTCTGCCTCCCTGCATTTTTATCCCTACAAATATCGGTACACGGATGATCCTATAAATCGTAGTTAACTTTTTATTCATAGCCGACCATAGATTAACCCCATCAATCGCTTCTATTCTTCCTTTTAAAAATCAGCATGTTTTATCACCACCCTCTCATCTACCAGCGACAACTGTGAACCACTATCAATTAAAGCAACATATAAACACTCATTTAAACTAATATTAATGAACAAAAGGTTCTTTTTTTTCAAATTATAATTATTTACTAACAAGTCTTTTAAACTATAAACCACGTCGACCTTTAATCCTTTACATTTGTTCTCCCAAAAATTTGCGTTTTTTTTTTCTAAGGGTGCCTCGTGTATCTGCACCACTTCAATTTGATCCGTGTCCTGAGTCCTTGCGTTGGTCGTTATATGGTGGACATTCGCGTCCCTGTCCGTCCGGTTATATCCGTGCTGGGTACCGCCCCCTGTATTTCGACCGTCATCCGCGTTGTCGTCGTGCGGGTGCCTGTTTTGTCTTGGTATGTCGTTCTCCCGGTGTTCCCTATTGTAGTATGGTCTCCTGTTTCCGTCGTGTCCCCAGTGATTTCGGTTTCCGTGGTTAAAATAGTCCTGTCGGTAGCTGGGTCGATGTTCGTGATGGAAATTGTCCTGTCTATGGTTGGGTCGATGTTCGTGATACGTATGTCGTCTGTTGTCATCCCTATAACCCCGGTGTTGATCCCAATGACTAGTCCGTGTTTTTGTCTCCAGTGCCGTTGCCAAATCGAAATTTCTCATAACGCCTAAAAATTCCCGCAGTGTTTTAACATTATGGACCACAACCATCTTAGTCACTTCCGGCTCCATGTGTCCCGCAAGTAGTAGTATGATGTCGTCCTCGCCCAACTTTGGTGTCAAGTGCTGTGCCTGGTTGAACTTGTCTATCGCGTATTCTTCGCGAGTCCCGTGTGTCCGACTGTAGTGTCCTGTAATCAAATTTGTACGTATGTCCGTCTGGTGCGTGTTGCTCCAGAACTGTTCCATAAATAGTCGTCGAAATTCCGCGTAGGTGTCGTACTGTCTGCGTATGATATTGTGCCACTTTTCCGCGTTCCCTGTCAATGTCGCCCCTACTATCTGTAACTTAGTTCTTTCATTTTCCGATTCGACGATCTCGTCCAGTCTGTCTAGAAATCCCATCGGCTGTTCTGTCTTCCGTCCTTCAAATTTTGGTAGCGCGTCCCTGTTAAATTTGATGTGCTGTCCGTAGTCCAGTCCCATGCGCCGTTGTTCTAGGTCGTCCAATTTTTCATGTATTTTTCTTACGTCGTGTCCTACCCGGTTTTCTACTACAGTAACTTTGTCGTCCAGTTGTGTCTTAGTGTTCAAATTTTCGGTCTGTATCGTCTCTAAGGTTTGTCCTAAATTCCTGTAATTTGTCAAATGTCTTTTGTCGCACGTTTGAATTTCGGCATGTAACGTCGTAAAACCACTGACCATTGTCTCCTCAACTGTCTCTACACGTGTCTTGATTTCGGTCCGTATGTCCGTTTTTGTCGCGGTCATGTCTCCCTGAATCTGTACCCGCGTGTTTTCTAATTTGTCATCTATTCTGTCAATCTTCTCGTGTACCTCAGTCCTTATGTCGTCCTTTACGTTTTGTATTTGTGTGAGTAGATAGTCCTTTGTATTATTCAATTTGGCCGTCAGTTCCGCGTGTGCCGTCCTAAACTCGTTTCTCAGTTCGATGTGTGAATCTTCAATTTGGTTTGTTAAAGTCGTTTGTAAAATCGTTATTTTATTAGTTAACTGCGTATTCGCCTCTTTTTGTTCCATCTGTGACGTTTCAAATTTTTTCGTTAAATTTGTTTGCGCAGTTTTAAAATCGTTCGATAGTTCCGCCTTCAGTTCCGTGTTTGCAGTTTTAAAATCGTTCGATAGTTCCGCCTTCAGTTCCGTGTGTGAAGTTTTAAAATCGTTTTTTAGACTCATCAAGATTTGTATGATATCTAAGCTTCCAGTGGTTTCTGCCACCCTACCCTCCGGTGCCGTCGCCTGGTCCTTGTCCATGTCTGTCGCCTCCGGGTCAGTCTGCCTTGTCTCCGTCTCCTGGATGTCTCCTCCTGCGTCTAATTCTATGTCCTGTGTCCTATGTTCATCGTTTAGTGTCGTGATTTCTGCTTCAATTCCGTATATCAGTCCCGATCTCGTAATCCGTTTCATTGCTGGGTCCGTCATCTCTGCAGCCTGTCTTTGAACTTGTATGCCTGAAAATATCTAACTACTGGCCCCACCTAATCTCAAGCTCCCGTATCCTACTACTATTTCTGTCTAATGTCCACTCAATCTAGCCTTTTTTCAGCCCCGCGTTGGGTTTGCCACATATATTCCACAGCCCCACGTTGGGCGCCACATATATTCTACCCCCCTTTTTTTATTTACTTTTTACTTTACTTTAAAAAATGTGCACACCTAATGCACTACCCGTACTTGCACCGTTTGGTTGGTTCTTTATTAAATATTTATTGCAATGCCTCGACTCTATAAAACTCTTAATCTCAGGGTATTCAAACTACTTATAGTGGATTCCGTTATAAGTAGATGTGCTACGTCCAACCAAAGTGCAATCTTTTGTTTTACTACTAAAATTGCTACTCTACTTTTGTATATGCCAAAATTTCTAATTAGATCAAAGTTACTATGTGCCAAATTAAATTACAACCAAAATTTGTATGACTAATTTTTGACGTATTAAAGAATATGATTTTAAACCCTCACCTGGTCTATACTCCGTCGATGCCTCGCTGACTCCTGGCACAAAATCCTAATCACCGTATACGTCCTCACAATGATGCTATTGAATTTCCGTGCAGCTTCCAGGTGTCCTCGAATTTTAACTGTTCCCCAATATCTGAAATGATTAACCCAAATTTAGAATTTAGAAAATACCGTGTTACAACTTCCCCTGTACTAATATCCACTTCGAATTCTTGTTTCCTCTATAAAACCGTCCGCTTCTCCGTATCTAATCTCCAATCTACTCGTTTCTTTATCTTTCTGTTCGATGCTCCTTCTAACCTTAAACCACACTCCAATATCCAACTTCTAATCTGTATAACCACTCTCGATGACCTTCTAACTTTGAACCACACTCCAATATCCAACTTCTAATCTGTATAACCACTCTCGATGACCTTCTAACTTTGAACCACACTCCAATATCCAACTTCTAATCTGTATAATCACTACTATTCCCTTTATAATTCCTATGCTTGTATCTTTTACCACTTTTCAATTAAACTCATTTTAAAACAATTACTTTTATTTTCTTTTTCAAATTATCTGAATACAAATTAGCACAGCTCTGAAAACACGTCTTTTACAAAATTGGTTCGAAAATAATCTGCTTTGTTTACTCTCTAAGGCGACCATGTTAATTCTCTACTAGCCTACTACATCTTAAAGTTCATCACAAATAGTTAAGTCCGTGTCGCACATACCAAAGTTCATGTCTTTTATACAGTTTCATAATCACATTAAATTCTAATATATGTCCTAAATCTTTACATTCAACCAATCACATTTTACGATGTTTTAACTAATAATTTTGGGTTTACAAATATTGTCCAAAAGTTGATTCTATAGAAAATGAAACCAAAATAATTTACCCTTGACCCTGGATGCATGTTGATAGTGAACATTCACAGACGCATCCGGCTTTTGGACGGCAAATGTACTTTCAAAGGCTTTTAAAATTCAACTCGGTATAAACCCTTGAGCATTTCACATCTTACTACGCCACTTAGTCATTTTAAAATTTCCTTTTGGCACTGAATTTCAACTACTATATTTGAATGGTATTTTAGTGTACATAAAATACGGCAAACATACATTTTTTAAGTATATGTGATCGATTATGTGGATTATTTTTGTTTGGCATATACTATCTTGTACTAAACAACCCTTATAACTCTTAGTAGCTCCCTTAGACATTATATTGGCCCCACTGATTTTGAATGAAATTGGAAATTGCGTCGGCTTTACTCTTTCCTGGTGTGCATAATTTCTAGTTTTATTTAAAATCAAAACCCCTCTCTCACCTTTCTACTAAAACCCCCTCTTCGGATTCCTACATATTTTAATTATTCAACCCCTATTTTTAATTCTCAACATGTCTGTCTAACTATGCTACATACTAACCTACCTTATAAACTAAAATAAAACTAAACCTTCCGTCGCATGAACTATATTACAACTATTCTACTAAACCCTCTTCCTGTACAACCTTATATGGGTATAGATTTTCCAAGTAAAAACGCCCACGATATTCCCCTGTCATAGTAGCTAATTCAAATGTGTTTCCTTCCGCAAAACTACGCGTAATCTTGTACGGCCCTTCATACGGAAACAACAACTTCGCGCAAATGTTCCTGTCGCGGTTCGAAACCCTTAACCTTTTCACCACCACCATATCTCCTATTTCGAATGTCGTCCTTTTTTTGATCCTGCTACACCTCCGCTCGATATCCCTACGCAGCATCCTTTCGATCCTACGTCTAACGCTGCCCAACAACTCTGTGATGTCTTGTACCTCGACTTCTTCCCTCCATGGCCTAGCTGGTATAATCCTCCGAATCAATGTTATCGGACACGTTTTTGTCACTGAACTCGGTACACAATTCATGAAATTTTCAATCTGCGGCAGATATCTAACCCATCTATTATGGTGCTCTTGCGTTGCTAACCGTAGATATTTTATTACCTCCCGTATATATCGTTTGCATGGATTCGCTTTCGGATGCCGTATACTGCTGAATGACACCTTAATGTGTGCTCGATTTAACCCGTTCCTAAATCTTTGGTTGTTAAAATAAGTTGCGTTGTCTACCAAAATCCTTTCCATTCTCCCTACCTGGCTTCCAAATTCTTTAATCGATTGTAAAGCATGCACCGTGTTGCTTCGCCTGGCCGGAAATAATTTAACAAATTTTGAAAAAACATCCACCATTACTAATATGTGCCGATACCCCTGTTCACTCGTAATCAGGTTGCTTAAGTAATCAATAGCTACCAATTCCAATGGTCCGCTCACGCTCACACTCATCGGTACATTCTGCAACACCACGTTCTTATCTTTCCCTAAGATACAAATTTTGCATTTCACATCTTACTACGCCACTTAGTCATTTTAAAATTTCCTTTTGGCACTGAATTTCAACTACTATATTTGAATGGTATTTTAGTGTACATAAAATACGGCAAACATACATTTTTAAGTATATGTGATCGATTATGTGGATTATTTTTGTTTGGCATATACTATCTTGTACTAAACAACCCTTATAACTCTTAGTAGCTCCCTTAGACATTATAATATATATATATATATATATATATATATATATATAATTCCACTTTTTTTTTTACAAATCGAATTTAGTACTTGCAAACAAACATGCGTGTTGTGAAACAATCAACACCTTTAACCATAAACAATAATGACATTGGCGTGCAATCCTTAGTTAAAAAAAAAACATAGCGTTCTTCTGCCTTCATCTATTCGATGTCTAGTTGTTGGTCCATCAAATTGCGGTAAAACAAACGTTATGATTGGGCTGATAGAACATCCTAATGGTTTAAAGTTTGAAAACGTATATGTTTATTCTAAATCACTTTATCAACCAAAGTATCAATACCTTGAAAGTCTACTGCAACCAATAAAAGGGATCAAATATTATACATTTTCCAGTTCTGATAATATTATATCATCATCTGATGCTCGAAATAATTCTATATTTGTTTTTGATGATGTAGCTTGCGATAAACAAGGTATCATTAGGGAATACTTTAGTATGGGGTGTCATAAACAAGTAGACAGTTTTACCTTTGTCAAAGTTATACTCGTATACCTAAGCACTTACTACGTGATAATGCTAATCTTTTAGTTTTATTTAAACAAGATGATTTAAACTTAAAACACATATATGACGATCACGTCAATACTGACATGAAGTATGATAAGTTCCGTGAAATATGTGCTGCTTGTTGGCAAGACAAATACGGTTTCTTAGTTGTAGACAAAGATAGTGATCCAGATCAAGGAAGGTACCGAATAGGTTTTGATCACTTCATACATATTTAAACCTTGAGAGACGCAAGTATCGTTAGTATCGAAGAATTTTTTTTTACTACAATAAACTTTTACGCAATGAACAAGGAGGCGATAAAACTTAAAAGAATTTTAATTAAGAAAAGAAACATTGTAAAAAACAAATTGCGTCAGTTAAAAGATAATGAAGTCGTCCAAGTGGAATCAATTTTACCCATAACATCGCGATTAGAAACTATTGCTAATAAACTGGATGGGGAAAGTGCGGTAAAGAAAGAAAAATTTAAAGAAGAAGAAGAACTGCCTCATAGCAGTGTAAAAAAATTAAACCTAAATTGCTAGAAAGGAACGTTGACTATATTGATTCCCCGGTTATTGCTCAGCATATACCAAATATAAAAAATGATGCCATAGAGGTAGATGATGATGATGATGACGATGTTGAGAATGAATACGAAGCAGAAATTAATCGAAATGCACAAGAAGCCCAGGAATATATTCAAAGCTTTGCCGATTCACCTGGTATGACACATTATCTCGAACAGCTACATCGGCTACCTCGAGAATATATTTACAATATGTTTAAAGATGTTAAGAACGAATTTGATCATAAATATGGTATTAGGTTTAACCCTGATTCAAATGGTCTTATGATAGGCAATTCGAATTTCGCGTTGGATGCTGAAAATGTTCTAATAAATGATTTGAAATATAAAGGTACTACTGGATTATACGAACTACTGTTTAAAAAATATCCTGTCGGGTACAGTCATCAAGATCTAAAGTCGTATCTTGATATTGTAAAAAGAACAAATGCTAATAGAAGATATTATTCTGAAACAGAACAAATTCAGGGTAATACTTCATATAAGTACAAAAATATAATATCTACATTAAACATACTTCCCCAAACACCCCGTAGACCTAGAACATTACCCTATAGAAAGCGTCTTGGAGACGGTATGACAATGGAAGTATCAAATAACGCCATAGATTATTTATATTGGAATGATCCCAATGAACTTGTTGATAGATTACGACTTTTAGTTTCATCTCAGACTGCTGGACACACAGGTCACGGCAACGAAATAAATTCGATCATTGAAGAATTGCGTGAGGCGAAAGTAATTAGATGATATGACAATTGACAAATTTAGAAGGCACTTACATAACCGTAAAATAGATATAAGTGAACAGGAATATGAAAACAAAAGTGAAGGTTTTGAAACCTTGATTGAGTACAAGTTACATATGCTACATTACACGGTAGTAGCAACGTTTTACTCTAATACATTGCTCGACGGTGACAAGACATTCCTTATTTTCAACATTAAACATAATTATGAATTTCCTTATGAGGAAGCAGTCATTGAGAATATTAAAGGATACCCGCAAGACATTGAAATTCTTATAAACGAAAAAGTTATGTAATTGCACAGTTACAAGGATTTTTGCTTAAACGTATGGATGTAATCAGCTTTCGTGACAGCGGTGCTATCATAAACAATACCACAATGTTTCTTGATTTTATATTAAAAGTTCCTTTCAAAGCAAGTGGAGCCCACGACATTCAAACATAGAAGTATTTCATTAATTGTATTTAATAAATCCTGATTAGAAAAAAGTATTATGATAGTTGCTCAATCAAAAGTGAAAGAGGATATAGTAAATGAACTTCATAAACCAGCAAGAATAAATTTCAAGAGACGCAAAGTGATAGTAAAAGGTTTAAATGACCTTCTTCAGACCGATTTGATTGAAATGCTACCATATTCGCAAACAAACAAAGGATTTAAATACATTTTAATAGTTATTGATTGTTTCTCCAAATACATATGGGCTGTACCACTTAAAAGTAAAACGGGTATTGATGTTACTGCTGCAATGAAAACAATTTTAAATAAATTTAAAAATCCGACAAGAAATTTGCAGTCTGATTTTGGTAAAGAATATTATAACAAACACTTTCAATCCTTAATGCAGACATATGGCATAAACCATTATAGTGTTTTTTCTACAAAGAAAGCATGCATTGTGGAACGTGTAATTAGAACTTTAAAGGGAAAAATGTGGCGCTTGTTTAACCTGAACGGTTTTTACAATTGGATAAAAAATTTAAGCGATATTGTGAAACAATACAACAATACAGTTCACAATACTATCGGAGTCAAACCTGTAAAAGTTGATAAATCAAATGAAAAACTATTCTTAAATCATCATTTACCCACATCAAACTTGCAACCAAAATACCAAAATATTCAATAAAAGACAGTGTGAGGATTAGTAAACACAGGAAGCATTTACGAAAGGTTACAGGCCAAACTGGTCAAATGAAATTTTAAGATTAAAAGGTAAACGTAACCAATCCTACAACATATATATTAGAAGATCAAGATGAGAAAGAAATCAAAGGTGCATTTTATGAAGCGGAGTTGCAAAAGGTTAAACATCCAGGAATTTACCTGGTAGAAAAAGTCCTAAGAAAGAGTGGAAATAAAGTATTTGTAAAATGGTTAGGCTTCTCTAACGTACACAATAGCTGGATCGATAAAAATAATGTTTGCTAGAAGTTGTTATAATAATAGTTAATAAGGCTAACATTGTAAAATTATATTAAAATAAATAATACAGACAAAATCTTTCTATTGTTTTTTATTATTATCAAGCCATTTTGTTTTGCGCATTGCAAATTATTATTGCTGTGTCTACAACAATGGATGTTATATTTTAAACGATTGTTGATTTTTAACTCCGATAGCTTAGGACAACCTAGTGCAAGCATATCAGTTACAAAGTTTTGCATTATATATGTTTCAATCAATTTCTTCTTTTCTAAACCCTTCACAAATACTTCTTCACCGGGTCGGATAATTTGCTTCAAATAAAGCGCTATATATGATGACACCATTCCAGCCGTTGAAGATTCATCCCAAGAAATACCATGAATATTCCTTGTCACTCAGTCGTTATGTTTTATATGATCTTGACTCAAACAACTGGACTGCATTGGCAGTTTAAAAATTTGATGCCAAACATCACCTTTCAACAAGTCCAAAACCGCAATTTCTTTACACACAAACTCGTTTTTCTTGTATTTAAATCCCTGAATATCAATTATATACATGTTTGTATGTAAATATATGCAGTAAACTTCGACTAATTAAATTAATATTAGGAGCAATCTCCTTATATAGCAGATTACCACCATCTGCGTACTTTGCCAACCCACTTTTCAACCTATCACAAGAGTGAACTCATTTTGAATTGAAACCGGCCCATGTGTATTTGCAGCCTCTAAACATAAATCAGAATCCACTTTAATTAAAACACAATTGACTTGAATGCGATATTTTGCATCTGTCATACTGTCTCGCTAGAAAACCAAATTCAAAACATCTACACACATTTTCTTTGCACTTACATTTTTCAACATACGTGTGTTTTGAAATATGTTCCATTGAAAGTAATATAAAGCCGATCCTAATTCAAAACGTGCCACAAGTATTTTACATTAAAAGTATATAACGCCGATCCTAATTCAAAACGGTGCACGTGTAACTTCTCGCTAGAAAACCGAATTCAAAACAGCTACACACATTTTTCTCTGCACTTACATTTTTCAACATACGTGTGTTTCATTGAAAGTAATATAAAGCCGGTCCTAATTCAAAACGTGACAGACGTATTTTACATTGAAAGTATATAAGAATTCATGTTTTCACAACTATTTTACATTGAAATTATATAGGGCCGATCCTAATTCAAAACGTGACAGACGTATTTTACACATGGAAAATACGTCTATCGCGTTTTGAATTAGGACCGGCCCTAAATACCTACTCAAATGTGATTCACATGTTCGTTAAGAATCTAGAATATTTGCTGGATTACGAGTTACAAATGAATTAATGCTACATTGGAAGTTTCGAAAATATTGAATTTAAATATTTTGCTATATTAATACTTAATTAGGCTGAAGGTAAGTAACACGCATTTTCAATTACGGATGCATTCTTCTTTTCATTACAGTAGAAATTCCATAGATTTCATACCAGCAAAATGCGCTTTCTTAATTATTAACCACGCGATCATTACACCAAAAGTCGACCTTCCCATTCACATATTTAAAACCCATTACATTGGAATGATTAGATTATTAAACTGTAAATAAATTATTAAAATTTTGTGTGCTTAATTTATGTTAATACTGCTACGTGTTTGGTTAAAGGATTGTAGATATTAAAAAGGAGAGGTGATTAGAAATTGATCTTGGTACAAAATCTTAAAATCAGGGTAGCTTCCTTAGGGATGGTGCAATCTAAAAAATTCCTAGAAATTTGGGTAGCTGAGAAAATTCTAATATTAATTGATACCAAACAAGATAGGTTTAACGCGAAAGATGCATTGGTTAGACAAAGAAAACTATTTGTTAGTTTTGCTTATAGAGCAAAGAGCAAAATTTAGAGGTTCCGGACTTTAAAGGGGTGTAATTTTGCAGGGCGTGGTCCTATTTCAAATCTGTTTACAGATTCGAATTCTGCGTAAAATTCTAGACTAACAAGATGTATCGCATGACTAAAAAAATTTATAAGAACGCTCAAAAGTCGCTACAGGTAAGAAATCTTAAAATTGGGGTAGCTCCCTTAGGGATGGTGCTATCTGAAAAATTCCTAAAGATTCGGGTAGCTGAGAAAATTCTAATATTAATTGATGCCAAACAAGATAGGTTTATCTCGTGGGTGGAAGTGTGGAGAAAGATTTATCTCGCAGAGGGTATATGTGTAACTTTGCAGGGCGTGGTCCTATTTCAAATCTGTTTGCAGATTCGGGATGTGCATAAAATTCTAAGCTAATTTAATGTATTGCATGACTAAAAAAAATTTTATAAGAACGCTCAAAAGTCGCTACAGGTAAGAAATCTTAAAATTAGGGTAGCTCCCTTGGGGATGATGATATCTAAAAAATTCTTAGAGATTCGGGTAGCTGAGAAAATTCTAATATTAATTGATACCAAACAAGATAGGTTTATCTCAAAAGATGAAAATGGCTAGTCAAAGAAAACTATTTGGTCCAGAATGTTAGCGGTAAAAAAATCTTAAAAATAGGTTATCTCGTGTGTGGGAATGAGGATGCTTATTTATCTCGAAAGATGAAAAATTTAAGATATATTTATCTCGAAAGATGAAAAATGGTTAGTCGAAGAAAACTTTTTGGTCCAGATGTGGGAGCAAATGTGGGATTCTGGAGCAAATGTGGCGGTGATTCGTCACTAAATACTCTACTCATGTAGGTATGGTTTTTGCGAGGGAATCTAAAGGCAAATTCATCTATGGTTTCAAAAGCTTTTTAAGAGATGGTTGTACATAATTAAAAACCGACTAAGTGGAATGCCCAAACAAATTACAATTATTACATTCACCATTCATAGCTTGAGGATGGATGGATGTATAACATTATTTAAGGTGCGTATTACATACATTTGTTACTAAAACACCAACAATTAACAATTTTTACTTCTACATTACCATGCTCCTTGGATCTGGGCTCAATCCTGAAGCAGATCGCACTAAATTCACACTTTCATTATGCTTGGTAGTTGTGTACTGTCGTTTACTTATTATCGTTCGAATATCTACTATTATTGCATACAATTTATTGTAAAAGTGAGATTTACGATTGACATTCAAATTATATCAAAGTTCTAATACATCATTATCATCATCGGTCAAGAAAAGCACCAACTCATCGTTCGATATAGATAGCATCTTTCTTAGCGATTGTATTGTTAATTTCTCATCGTAACTTTTTGGAAATTTTTATAAAATAACGATCGCTCCTTATTGTACAATCGTAATTTATTCTACGTTTCTTGCTAAATGGGATTGACGTATGTATCACTGGTTTTGATGTTCTTACATGAACTATTCATTGGAAGAAACACACAAATTATTAAAACACGATGACATATTTCCAAATTTTACTGTGATATTTGTTAACATGGTTTAAAGAGCATATTTCGTATAATAAATATTAATTGCTTGGCTTATTATTTGTGTATATAGAAATTAATTCTTGTTTTTCCGATAATTGAATTCTAATTTTTATTGTATACAGGTAGGTGTGGTTTTCGCGATGGAATCTAAAGGCAATTTCATGTATGGTTTTAAAAGCTTTTTAAGCAGTGGTTGTACATAACTGAAAACCGACTAAATGGAATGCCCAAACAAATTACAATTAGTACATTCAACGTTCACAGCTTACGGATGGATGTATTGCATTATTTAAGGTCCGTATTACATACATTTGTTACTAAAACACCAACAATTTACAATTTTTAGTTAAACATTTCCATGCTTCTTAGATTACAGGATCTGTGGCTCAATCCTGGAGTACATCGTACTAAATCAACACTTTAATTATGCTTAGTTGATGTGTACTGTTGTTTACGTATTATCATTCTAATATCTATTATTATTGCCTACAAGTTATTGCACAGGTGAGTTTTATAATTGACATTCAAAATATTAATCAGTTATTCGCTTATTTTTTATGTAAATAAAAATTATTTATGTATATAGAAATTATTTCATGGTTTTCCCATAATTTAATTCTAATTTTTATTGTATGCATGTAGGTGTAGTTTTGTAAGGAATCTAAATGCAAATTCCTCTATGATTTCAGAAGATTTTTAAGAAGTGGTTGTACATAACTAAAAACCGACTAAGTGGAATGCCCAAACGAAATACTATTACTACATTCAACTTTTACAGCTTGTGGATGAATGTCCTACCCATTTCTTATTCTTGATAAGCAAAAGTCAATCATTTTCAGGTAATGCTCATAAGTACATTAGGAGAAATGCAATCATACATAGCTGATGAGATATTATAAACTGTTATTAACATTTGTATTACATATGTTTGTATGAACTTTTATTGCTTTTGAAAATTATCAAATTCTATGTATGTGTATATATATATATATATATATATATATATATATATATATAAATATATATATTAATAAAGTAAAGAAACATTCCTTATTTTCGCATTGCTTAATCTGTCTTTTATTTAGGACTGTATTCAATTAGGATTAAAAACACACATTTTTTTTTATTTCGATCAATGCTTATGTACAACTTATGCCAAAATATCTAATAATTTGTAACATATTGCTTCACGCTATATTGTTCTTTTAAGCCTTTTTAAATCTGCTTTATTACTCTGTTGTTGTCAATTTTTTATGTTCAATTTTAATTTATTGCAATAAACGCATTTCACATAACGTCCATTTTAATAAGTTTACACTCAATGGCACTAAGCAGTAGCAAAAGGTATTGTCTAATTAGACTTGCTGTTTTATCTCTTTGTGTTTATCGAAGCTTTTTAATAACGACATCCAAAATATTCGTCTATACTAGCTACAACAGTTGGAGTCAAGTTCTTTTGATAACAGTTTCGTTGTTTCCTTTTCTTATGTCGTTACATGATAAAACTTTCCAGGCATCTTTGTTTTAATTTACTTCCAAGCAGTGCACATCAAATCAATGAATTGCTGCAATTGGACTTCTTTTCATGATATAATAGAATTTCAACATTGCACTATATGTATGTTTATAATTACTAAAGGTTTATTTATATTTGTCAAGAATTAAATTTGAGGTTAGTTTGATTACATACACATTCAACAGAACATATTCAAGGTAGAAGTCTAACTTTTCTACAATAGAAACTTTGCTATACATAAATAGCTAGAGTAATATTATATCTCATAAAATAATATCTGCTTTAAAAGAATACATATACTCGATAATATCCATGTTGCTTAATCATTATTTATTTTTTATTTCTAATTCAAATATCTAACAATCAATACGATTTAGCATACACAAAAATATCCAAACACAATTTATATACTCTCTAATATAGAAAAAACTGGTTCTCATCTTGCGTATTGGAATTTTTCTTAAACATTTTATTATACGCAGTTTATTCTTAAATAAAAAACTAAAAAACCCTTTGTATTCGTCTGGTACTTATTTCTTTTAAAAAAGCTCGGGAATATTTGAATCAATTTCAAATTTGCTGTAACATACTATTCAAGATATTGTTTACATTTCAGCTTATACTTTATCCAACGGCTACTTAAAGCACTTCTATAACTTTCTACTTTTAAAGCAACTTTAAATATCGAAAATATAAGATACTACAGTTTATTAATTTTAAAAAAGAAAATTTATTACTACACGAACTATCATACACAGGTATCTTAATATAACTCCAAGTACATTTATGCACTTGCATGAAATTGAATCAATCAACTGATTAAGATAACTTTGGCAGATCAGGGTGCGTTCGAGAACGTGACTTCAGATGGTATACAGTGTTGATCTAGCGTTATGAAATTTTGCTTACTATTGCCGTTTATTTAACCAATGCAATTTTTATATCTGCATTACTAATTTCACACTTACGTGTACAAAAATATGCGACATATTCTTCACATTGCTAAAAAAAAACCCTTCAAGCGGTCGCTTGGCGACCGTTCGCTCGATGAGCGGCCTCGTTAGCACTCACAGTAGCATCAGGTTAGTTCACGATATTGTTTATACATCAATGTTATTTTTATATTATATGATTAGGAACAACAAGGAATAGAGTTTGCGGGGAGGGGACATTGGTTAAGGCGACGTCGTGGCGCGGGCCGTGGCGCCGGCCGAGGAGCGGGCCGTCGCTCATTTAATGTAGGTATATTTTATCGAATAATTACGAGCGTCCGCTCGACGAGCGTTCGTTCGGCGAGCGGCCACTTGGCAAACGGCCGCTTGGAGAGCGGTCGCTTGGCGACCGTTCGCTCGATGAGCGGCCTGGTGTGCACTCACAGTGGCTTCAGGTTAGTTCATGATATTGTTTATACATCCATGTTATTTCTATATTATATGTTTAGGAACAACAAGGAATAGAATGTGATGGTGTAATAGCCGAATATCCTAATAATTTATGGTTATTATATTGAATTAAGTTTTATGCCTTTAAAAGGTGAGTGACTTATTATAGGAAGTGCAAAGTGCGGAATTGTACAGTAAGACAATCAATAGGAAGTACATGTGCAACGAACTCTAGGCTAGGTGTAATTGGAATTATTAAGTAAGCATAATTGCATAATTATTGTTAGCAGTTAAGAACTAATATAGAATAAGAACATTAAAAATCTAACCCTAAGATGTAATGGTTGTACTGCACCTTAACGTGTTAATTAAATTAAATGTGAAATGGTCTTCGACTTTGTTTCTAATCACCTCTACTAAAGACCCCAAGAGAACACCACATGGCGACCCTGCCAGCCTTGCTAATCCTGCCAGTTCTACTAATTCTGCCAGTCCTGCTAATTCTGCGAGTCCTGCCGGTATTACCAGTTCTACAGATTAAATTATAATAATATATTACCGAAATTTGAAATGGGCACCAGCAATTCCAAAGAAGAAGTAGTTATTGCACAAACTGGAATTAATAATGGTTCGATAAATGGATATTCAAATTCTGAGGTAATAGGCATTACGTCAGGTACAATTTTAGCGTTGTTGGTTATTTTCTTACTTTATAAAATGTTCGAGAAAATGTTGGACAAGAAGATTAGGAGAGAGGTCAGTAGAAGCCAGCAGATTGTATAGTAAGGATTATTTTATTTTAAGCTATAAAAATTAAGTACGAGTTAAAATTAATGACGGAACAGTTAAAGCAAATTTTAGAGAAATTTAAGATTTTTATTAAAAATTTAAATAAAGATGGTCAAGAAAGACGAAACGATTTAGATGTTACTAATAGGAAATTTTATTATTTGAATAGGTTATGCGAGGAGTATAGGTTAGAGAAAGATAAGATTAAAGTCGCAAAATTTGATAGTTCTGAAATTATCGATAAAGTTAAGCAGCACATAGCCATAATAGATAAGTGTATAGGAAATATTACTGAAGTTTTAAAAAGTAGGAAGTTAAGTATTTTAAGTAGGAAAAATCAAGACACCATGGGTGAAAAGTTTGAATTAAAAGTAGCAGCCTCCATGATTCCAGCCATGGACGGTTCAGAAAATACCACCAAGCAAATGGTCGACGCAATTGAACTATATGATAGCTTGTTAGATGATGAAGGTAAGAGATTGTTAGTAAATTTTGTCATAAAAATTAAGTTAAGTCAAAATGCTAAAATGCGATTAGACAGTAAGTATGAGAATGTAGAAGCGCTTGTGAACGATATCAAACATCATCTTTTAACTAAAAAATCAGCATCAGGATTGTCTGCCGAATTACATAACTCCAGACAAAATAATAAATCAATTGAAAATTTTGGTAAAACGATCGAGGAATTAATGGTCAATTTAACAATAGCTCAAGCAGAGGGTAACGAACAATCATTAAAAATTTTGACAGCCGCTAACGAAAAAATTGCATTAAACGCATTTACAAACAGAATAAGGGACGAAAATTTAAAAACAATTATAAAAGCTCGAAATTACGATAAATTAAAAGACGCCATAATAGCCGCGAAAGAAGAGGAAATTGCAAATAAACCATAGCAAATGTATTACGCAACCGGAAAAGGTCGTCAATTTACTAGACGCGTAAAATATCATAACCATAATACAAATGGAAGTCAACGTACCTCACACACCAGGTATCAAGGTCAAGGAAATAATTCATGCACGTTCATGAACACTAGAGGTCGAGGAAATTAGTCCGGGAGCTACCGACATTTTTTGCTCGTGGAAGTATCGAGCATAAATTTTTTACCATAGGTAGTTTTTATACTGCTAATGAAGGAACTGACCGTCAGACCGCGCGACCTCACTTAGTTATGGTGTAGGATGCTGACGAAGTTATCAGGAATATTTGTCAAAATTGTAGCAGTATCATCGCTAAAAATTATAACATTAGCTATTTATGATGTGAATTTAAGAAAAATAATCGTCAGACGTCGATATGCTGATAAAATCGTCGTCAGTTATGTATAAGTAGTCGTCGGAAATTTCTGCAAATAAAGTAGTAGTATCGAATCTGAAATTGCTACTGGTTGTTATTTATGATTAATATAACAAGAAAAAAACCGTCAGACTGCATGATAATGCTTAAAAGTTCGTCAGTCAGGCCTGTATAGTGTAGCGCAGCGTTCAAAAGCATTGAGCGCGCGGCGCGGCGTCTTTTGCGGTCCAACTGACGGACTTTTTACCATTACCGTGCAGTCTGACGATTCGTTTCATTTTATATTGATCATAAATAGTAACCACAATCAATTTCAGACTTGATACTACTATTATAATTATATTTTTTGAGTCAGCAATATGCAAACTGAAATTAACACACAAACTATTACTTTAATAGAGAAAATAATTTGTTTACAATCTGTATGTAATTTAGATATTTTAATTTTTGAAACGAGTAGTGTCTAGCTAAATCTGTTTGGGTAGAAGACCGAAAATAGTATCTCTACAGTGTAGCGCAGTGTTAAAAAGCATTGAGCTCGCTGCGTCATTTGCCGTCCAACTAACGGATTTTTAAGTATTATTATGCAGTCTGATGATGTTTCTCATGTTATATTGATTATACATAATAACCATAATCAATTTCAGACTGTATACTACCTACACTACTATAATTATATTTCTTTCACACAAACTATTAGTTTAATAGAGAAAAAACAATTTGTTTTCAATCATGTATAAAAATATTGAAATTTTTGAAACGAATAGTATTTAGCTAAATCTGTTTGGGTAGAAGAGATTCGTTGCGAATCGGCTACCTGCTCCTTTATAAGATCTGCCGCAAACACACCTGGACTCAGATCTGAAGTAACTGTTCAAGTTAGTTCACGAGTAGCCTCTGATATAAGCGGACGCGTTCGAATTTTGAAAATGTCTGCTGTAACGCCTTTTTGTGTATTTTGTCTCAAAAAAAAAAAGAGGCGTTGCGACCATTTGTGCAAGAAACGCTAAATAAATGTAGAGCAGTGTTGACTATTCGAGTGGAGAGAGAATTATACATGAATGATGTTAAGTTGCCGTCACAATTGTCTGCAGGCATGTATCATTCGAAGTGCTACAGATTATTCACAGCATTACCAAAAAAGTATATAGATACTGCAACTACTGAAACGGAATCGGAAGCTTCGCCAGTTCCAAGGTGAGTGTTATTTTTAAATAAGCAATTTCAAAAATCCTTCATCAATTGCGTTTTATACGATTAATAATAGAATTTTTTTAAATTGAAGTTCATAGTAGTGCAATTTCATAATCAAATAAATCGCTTTATAATTTTGTTAAAAATAGTATTGTAAATATTTAATTATTACAACACTTAAATTAAAGTATTCATGATTAAAGTAATAGTTGAAAAAAACAGTGTTATTTTGCTAAACTTGTAAGAGCATCAACGATTTCTTAAATTTGAAATTACCAATGTTATTTTGCTTAAAGTATAAGATCGTCGAGAGTTTCTCTTCTTGTCTTTCTCTGTCTCTCTCTCTCTTGTCTACCCAGACGCTCTGCCATCCCCTGTATCATATTTACCTGTACACCGATATATATATATATATATATATATATATATATATATATTGCTGTGATATTCTCCTTTGAATGCGGGAACTGGGTCCTTTCAACAAAAAAATTCTAGTTCCACCGATTGGGCGTCATAAACTGCTGTGATCCTGGTTTCGCTTCAGCTGCTCACCTAATTTTATAAACCTCCTCATTCATAAAATTAAACAACACATTCCTACCACAAACATCAACGTTAACTCTATTTACATCAATATTCAGAATACATTAAATTTTCAAATTAAATTTCAGCATAAAATTCAGTTTTAAAAAGAATTTCAAGATTAATTTTATTATCACTTTAACGTGCATCCAGAATTAAAGTCCTTGTTGGATGCCTACTAATTAATATAACAATATAAGCAGATCGGAGTCTGAGTATAAAGGAGCATCTACCACCCTTTACGTTAATTAACCAGGTTCGTCTAATTGAGCTCAAAGACATACCCAAAGTTTCATCATAATTCAGAACATCAATACTAAATACCCTTTCTACTTAAACAAGCAAATTTCATCTTAAAATTAAAATTTTATGGTTAGTACAATTTCACTAATGTCCATTTAAAGTAAATCAATTATAAAGTTATTCAACACACACAAAAATGTCAAACAAAATAGTATAATTTACCTGAAGGTTACTGTCCTCGTAGCTTCAATGTACATCGTCCCTTTAGTTAATCCCACCATTCCAACAGGATTATATTTACGGCTTCTAATTCTCAACGCTTTTAAAATTGTCTCCATCACCATTTATTTAAAGTTGTTTCTGGGCTTTTCCGGAACTCATCTGTGTATATCTGACCCTGGTTTTGTGGATCCAGACACGTATTTGAACCATTTAATTATTAACACCCCGAAAATAGCAGAGAAATTCATGCGTCTTTCACCAATATACGCCAAAACTGCCTACTTTTGTGTATACATTTGTCGTCGTAAATTTTGCTAATTGGTACAGTGATACTAAATTTTATTACCTTGTATCTAAGTGCACTGAAGTACATTCATGTTAGCACGTAAATAACAAACTATTTTGAATCACTAAAATATACGAGCAAAATTTTAAATTATTTTATCAAACTAAAATGCACTGTTTAACATCTTGAATCAAGTCGCGGATGTAAGAGCTTTTAACGCATCGAATAGTCAAAAGTCTAAGAGGCCGAAATTCATATTACCACCGGTATATATAGCGAATAGCCGGCACGTCGCTTTTGTCCTCAAAACAGACAATTCTTAAGAATTTCTCATTCTATGTTCCCAGTCTGCCGCTCGCGCGTCGGTTTTTACGAATTTTCACTCGCCCCATTTAAATCTCAAAATTCTCACACGGCACGCAAACATGTCCGAGAAAAACTAATTAATTTTGTACAGAAATTGTTGTTTCTACCTCTGATATTTGCATCCTATTTTCAACCAATTGTGACCCTCGTGACGTTGCTTAAATCACGCCTTTTACTATATGTGTCTTTGCTTGACGCATTTTCTCTTTCCTTTTCTAACCTGTTCGTATTGGTGCAAATTGATATTCTTTATTATCGATTATATTTTAGTCCATGTGGACTATCTGGGTTTAATAACCCCGTATCGCACCTTCTCGTGAATATTAAGCCCCGGTTTCTCCAAGATTCTTTGTAAACATTAATTATCTGCAAAATTTTCGCCGAATGAGCTTTTAAATAAACCCTGTTTTGTATTTCGTGCTAAAGCATCTGACCGTTTCCAATATCCTTAGAATCGACATGTTTATCTAAACAAATTAAACTGAAATTGCCTTTTAAAATACGCAGGTGTGTTCAAACATCCTACTTCTAACTAACACTTCTAGGATTTGCATTTTATTGGGTTTTACAAGTTTCTGTAGATATTATCTGTACGTTTTGTTCAATACCGGTTACTTGAAATAGAGTTAATTAAGATAAATTTTGCACGTAATTTCCATTTGTTTAGGAATAATTACATTACACGCAGAGCTTTTAATACTGCTTCTTTTGATATAAAGCGTCTTGTACATGATTTAAATCTCTTATGTTTAATGAAACTAATAAATTTTTATGCTTCACGGTTTTAATAACGCGTATTATCTAATAATATTCATTATACACGGTGACTAAAATTATTTGATGTGATTATTTAATTTTCTACCCTGGTCTAAATATGAGTAATATATATATATATATATATATTATATATATATATATATATAAGAGAGCATAAACGTTTTCTCCCTCTCTCTCTCTTTCGTCCCCAGTAATAAATACAGAAGAGAGTGGATGTTCTGCCATTCCCTGTATCTCATTTATACCTGTACACCGATATATACAGTTTGTTTCATGAATACCTTCCACACGGTTACTTTTCGGTTACTCTTCTCTCTCTCTCTCTATCCTCTCTATCTCAATTTTACATGTACACCGATATATATATATATATATATATATATATGTAACAGAGCATATATATATATATATATATATATTACTCATATTTAGACCAGGGTAGAAAATTAAATAATCACCTCAAATAATTTTAATCACTGTGTAGAAGCTTTTGGAAAAGGTACGCGTTATTAAATAACAGCGTGAAGCATAAAAATTCATTCGTTTTAGTAAAATTAAGAAATTTAAATTATTTATAAGACGCTTTATATAAAAGGAAGCAGTATTAGAAAACTTTACGGGTAATTTAATTATCCCTAGTAAAGAAACAAATAAAAATTACGTGCAAAATTTATATTAATTAACTCTATTTTAAGTAACCGGTATTAAACAAAAATGTACTAATAATAATCGTAATTGAAGTTAATTGAACCGTTAGTAACATATAATATCTATAAAAACTTGAAAAACCCAATAAAATACCATGAAATCAAGCTCTGAGAATTAATATTATGTTTGAACACCTGCGTAGTTTAAAAGTCACGTACGGCGAAAATGTTGCAGATAATTAATGGTTACAAAGAATCTTGGAGAAACCGTGGCTTAATATTCACGAGAAGGTGCGATACGGGGTTATTTAACCCAGATAGTCCACATGGACTAAAATAATCGATAATAAGGAATATCAATTTGCAATAATAAGAACAGGGTAGATAGAGACAGATAATAGGCGCAAGACCGAGACACATATAGTAAAAAGGCGTGAGTAGAGCAACGTCATGGGGTTGCGATTGGTTGAAAGTAAAAGGCAAAATTTGAGAGGTAGAAATAACATTTCTGTATAAAATTTAATTAGGTATTCTCAGACGTTGCGTGCCGTGTGGAAATTTTCTGAGATTTAACTGGGGTGAGTACAAAATTCGTAAAAACCGACGCGCGGGCTACGGAATGGGAACATAGAATGACGAAATTCTAGAAACTGGCCGTTTTGGGGAACAGACCGACAGACAGGCTAACCGCTATATATACGGAGGGGAATATGAACAAGCTCTCTTAGATCTTCGACTTGATTGAACGCGTTAAACAGTGCTTTTTAGTTTTCCGGTTTTAATATTAAATAATTTAAACAGTTTGCTCGAATATTATGTGATTTAAAACAGTTTGTTATTTACGTGCTAACATGAATGTACTTGAGTGCACTTAGATACAAGGTAATAAAATTTAGTATCACTGTACCAATTAGTAAAATTTACAACGACAAATGAATACACCAAAAGTAGGCAGTTTTGGCGTATATTGGTGAAAGAAGTATGAATTTCTTTGCTATTTTTCGGGGGTGTTAATGATTAAATGGTTCATAAATGTGTCTGGATCCACAAAACAAGGGTCAGATATATACACAGATGAGTTCCGGAAAAGCCCAGAAACAACTTTAAATAAATGGTGATGGAGAAAATTTGAAAAGCGTTGAGAATCAGAAGCTGTAAATATAACCCAGTTGGAATGGTGTGATTAACAAAAGGGACGATGTACATTGAAGCTACGAGTGCAGTAACCTTCAGGTAATTTATACTATTTTGTTTGAACTTTGATATTTTTGTGTGTGTTGAATTACTTTATAATTGATTTACTTTAAATGGACATTAGTGAAATTGTACTAACCATAAAATTTTAATGTTAAGGTGAAATTTGCTTGTTTAAGTAGAAAGGGTATTTAGTATTGATGTTCTGGATTATGATGAAAATTTGGGTATGTCTTTGAGCTCAATTAGACGAACCTGGTTAATTAACGTAAAGGGTGGTAGATGCTCCTTTGTACTCAGACTCGGTCTGCATATATTGTTATATTAATTAGTAGGCATCCAACAAGGACTTTAATTCAGGATGCACATTTAAATGATAATAAATGTAATCTTGAAAATTTCTGATACTGAAATTTATGCCAAAATTTAATTTTGAAATTTTAATGTATTGTGAATATTGATGTAAATAGAGTTAACGTTCGTGTTTGTGGTAGGAATGTGTTTGTTTTTTTTTATGAATGAGGATGAAAGTTATCTAGGGGAGCAGCCGAGGCGATTAACAGAAGAAAGTCAATGGACCAACACAGTTAAAGTAATGAATAGCTTTTCGTAGGATTCACAGCATTCTGGACATCCAATTAGAAGGGGCTCGATTCGAAAAGCGGAGTACCCGGATTTTGGTGGTATCACAGCAATATATATATATATATATATATATATATATATATATATATACACAGTGCATCCCAAAAGTAACGGATATATTCGATTAAATGATTATTGACAATTTCTGAGTAAAAAGCTCTGACACGTCGATTTTTATTTTTAAATTGTCATTTAATTATGTAATTTCTAACCCCCCACCCTTCAACCCCTAAGCGCTAGCATCCCCTACTTAAAAATTTTAAATAGCAATGTACCACTTGTGATACCTCAATTAATAGCATTTTTCATGCAGAAATAGAATTTTACAAAAAATTCTAAATCCGTTGATAAACAACTGTTTTATTCAATAAAAGCTTATTCGCTTAAAGTGACAATTTTCGGGATGCCTTGAAAAACAAAATGTTTGTAGAGTGTCAAATAAGTTTAGTGAAAGTACGTTAGTTAAGTGCGTGTTGCTTGTTTAATAATAAGTCAGCAAAAATGAGACTTAACGAATCCTAAAGGATTTTAATTTTAATGATGATTGGCTTTGGAGATAGAATTCGAACGCACAAAGAAGTTCAAATTTTATTCAATGAAATTCATCCCGGAATATTGGACACGCACGAGATAAATATAAAGATGGACGTCCATCAGCTTTAGATGAAGATTCAGAATTGGATGTCTTGCTATTTGTGCAGGAAAATCCACATTCAAGCGTTGCTGGAGTCACTTCACAGTTAAATGCATCAAAAAGTGCAGTTCATAGATTTCGCCGTAAGCAAAAATTTCACCCTTACAAAGTGCAATTAGTGCAAGAGTTATCAGATGATGATTTTGATAGGCGAGCGCAATTTTGTAAGACAATGATGGAACTTTGCAATGAAAATCTTGGATTGGAAGGAAATATTATGTTTTCTGATGAGGCAACATTTTATTTAAATGGTACCGTTAATAAGCAGAATTGTCGTTATTGGGCTGATGAAAATCCGCACTGGATGATGGCAGCAAATACACAATTTCCACAAAAGATTAATGTTTGAGCGAGGATAGTGGGTAATAAAGTTATTGGACCGTACTTTTTTGAGAGAACACTCAATGGGGAACAATATCTAAATTTTCTCCAATTTGAATTAATTCCGGCTTTAGCGGTACTATATCCGAATGCAGAAGATCCTGATTCACCCGATCCCAATATTTGGCTACAGCAAGATGGTGCGCCTCCCCACTATGCACGTCCAGTACGGGAATATCACGACCAAGTATTTCCTATGAGGTGGATTGGTAGACGAGGATAAATTGAATGGCCCGCAAGGTCTCCCGACTTAACTCTTTTGGATTATTTTCTCTGGGGTAATTTAAAATCTAAAGTGTAGTAAACAAAGTTCAACAAGAGTTCGTCTCTAAATTAGGACACTGCCTAGCCGCTAACGGGCAGCAGTTTGAACTTTTAATTGAAATTGGGTTTGTTTCTTACTTTTTATTTAAGTATTGTTTATTAAATAAAACAGTTATTTATCAACCGATTTAAAATTTTTTGTAAAATTCTATTTCTGCATGAAAAATGCTATTAATTGAGGTATCACAAGGGGTACATTGCTATTTAAAATTTTAAAGTAGGGGATGCTAGCGCTTAGGGGTTGAAGGGTGGTGGGTTAAAAATGACATAATTAAATGACAATTTAAAAATAAAAATCGACGTGTCAGAGCTTCTTACACAGAAATTGTCAATAATCATTTAATCGAATATATCCGTTACTTTTGGGAATCACTGTATGTATATACAGGGTGGTCCGGTTTTCATTAGCCAGCATATATCTTCTGAACTATGCAAGATATAGAAAAATTTCATAGGAAAAAGTTTTTTGAATATATTATTTCTACAAATATAAGGCATTAAGTATTTTTCATGGCCTACTATATTTGAGCAATAATATGTCACTTTGGTTTTTTAAATAGAACACCCTGTATATTTTTTTGAAAAAATATTCTACTTGAAATTGTCTTTACGGCAATATGCCACAATCAATGATTGCTATTCAAAGTGCGCTAAATAACCTAAATAATAGAATTTCAATCTGATTATTTCTGTTAACAAATGCCATTACAGTATTTCAGTTGTTTATTCACAATTATCTGTCACATAAATAAGTAAAAGTATTATTGTGTTCTTAATAGTTGTTTCGCGCAAAATAATGGAAATGAATTATTCAAACAATGAAAAAGTTGATATGTTATGCTGTCTTCATAGGTCAAACAATAATAAACGTCAAGCTGCAGTTTTATATCTAAAGTTGTATCCTGACCGTAGACAACCAAATATAAATACATTTAAGAATTTAGAAAAATTTTTAAGGTCCAATGGTAGCTTTTCAACTATCACCAGAAATCAAGTACAACATAAATTGATTATTTTGGCCTACTTTAGACCTGATCCTAAAATATCTCTGAGACAAGCTGCAGCTGAACTAAACGTTTCGACAGATTTTTAATGTTTTGAGGCGTCATTCAATGAAAGCATTTAAGATGCATTTGGTTCAAACATTACATCCCAATTATGTCAACAGCCGAGTTGGTTTTTGTATATGGATATTGAATGTATAGGAAGAGAATTTTTGGACAGTATAATTTGGACTGATGAATCTAACTTTCATAAAAATGGTATTTTTAACTGAAAAAATACACATTATTGGAATGATAGAAATCCTTTGCAATTTGTTGAAACCCGTTCACAAGTACGATTTTCAGTGTAGTAGGTGACCGCATACCGGATCCATATTTCTTTAATGGTAGTTTAACCCAAAATAGATATTTGATGTTTTTGCAAACTTCGTTTCAAGATTTCTTAGATGATATTTTCCTAGTTATCAGGCGAAACTTATGGTTTCAACACGATAGCGCTGCACCACATAATGGAACCAATGTTACAAATTATTTAAATAATGAGTTTGGTCAGAACTGGATCGGTAATAGGGGACCGACTTTGTGGCCTCCCCGATCACCTGATTTGTCAGTTCTTGATTTCTTTGTTTGGGGGTTTTTAAAAGATCGAGTGTAATTCTAATTCTACCCTTTTTCAAAATCTTGAAGAGTTAATTGTTAAAATAAGAGCAGCTTGCTTGCTAATTACCCCGATCATGCTGCAAGATGCTAAAAAAATTTAATTATTCGAGTTAATAAATGTTTAGAATGTAATGGTGAACAATTTAAACATTTGCTAAGATAATTACTTTTCTTGTTAGCTATTACTTTCAGATGTATGTATAAAAAAATTTGTAATTTATTAATTTATACAGTAAATAAACAATAATCAGTTTCCTATTGGAATTCTATTATTTGAGTTATTTAGTGCATTCTGACAAGAACTCATTGGTTGTGGTATATTGCCGTAAAGACAATTTCAAGTACAGTATTTTTTCAAAAAAATATACAGGGTGTTCTATTTAAAAAACTAAAGTGACATATTATTGCTCAAATATAGTAGGCCATAAAAAATACTTAATGCCTTATATTTGTAGAGAAAATATATTCAAACAACTTTTTCCTATGAAATTTTTCGATATCTTGCATAGTCCAGAAGATATACGCTGGCTAATGAAAACTGGACCACCCTGTATATATATATATATATATATATATATATATGTAGACTGTTTTTTATGTTGTCTAGGGGTTTGATACTTTTATACTTTCTTGAGATAATTCACTCGCGTAATCATATAAAGCATTTAATAAAATAAACAGGTATAATACAGTTTCGTGAACGTATAAACACAATTAATGTTTAGAACTATGTAATTTTACTACATCGAAACTAACCGTAACATGAGGAATTGAAAACACTTGCTTAATAAATACAGGTAGCTAATAAACACGTAAATAGATTGCGGCTCAATCTAGCATTCGTCTTTCAAGATATGTTCTAGGGTTGTCTTTCCCTAGGACACACGTCTTAATCTCGTCTTAGCTCAACTTCGAATGAACGATCCCCTGCTATGAGCCTCCCTTCCATTTGTGTTCTTAAGGTCAGGTAAATATTATAGCAGTGGTGTTTGTTCAACCTTATCCTGTATTCTTATTACGCATGGGTGTATCTTAAAAGTTTAACTTACTTCTACTAAATTAATATTAAGGGTTATTCCTACATTTCGGCCATTCTGATTATGATTCCGACCCGGAATCGGTATCATTCTGAATCCATCGCATCATAAATTCTGAGCATGTGGATGTGCGTAAAGGACCTTCGTGGTTTCCGACTTTTAACACATCATATCTATTGTTGTCTTTTACCTTTACTACTTCGTACGGTCTTAGAAACTTTCTGTGAACTTTTATCCCCGTTCCAAATTGGGTGCGCTTAATGGCTACAAGCTCTCCTGTTGTATATGTGTTAGCTTTTTTTCTTTTCCGATTGTACCCTTTCCGATTCTCTTCTTGTGTTTTGAGCAAATGCTCTTTACATTGCTTCCTTAAAGCTTCTCTCTCTTCAACCAATTGCTTTCGCGCTTCTTCTTCAATCAAACTGATGATTATAGTGTCTTCTTTACGTTTCATTCGAACTCCTATCAGTACTTCAAATGGTGTAGTGTTGATACTACGTTGATAGGTACTGTTAATCGCTCTCTGCACTCTGTCTATATACTTATACCATTTTGTTGGGTCGTCGATACTTAGCTTAGTAAGTACTGGTATGACTGTCCTATGAATCCTTTCAATCTGTCCATTCCCACGTGGAACACCTGTCGTAATTGTAACATGAGAAATCCCCTCTTCATCACAGTAGTCTTCAAACTCTTTAGCAGTGAAACTAGTTCCTTTATCTGTAATGATTCTACACGGGTTACCAAAATTTTTTTGTTGTTTTACCATACAGCTAATCGTTTCTTTGGCTGTGGTAGATTTGGTTGGATAGAGCCATGTAAATTTAGAAAAGTCGTCTATTACAGCGAAAATATATTGATACTTCTTGTTTGTTGATGATAGTGGTCCCATGTGATCTGCATGATAGGTATGTAGTGGCCCTTCTTGTTTCGATATTGGGTGAAGTAATCCTTCTTGCTTCCCTTCTTTCCTGCTTCCTAAAATACATGGAACACAATTTGCCATGACTTTTTGAATTTTTTCCGTCAACTTATTAATAAAAAATTCTCTTCGTATTAATTCCTCAGTTTTCTTTATGGCAAAATGCCCTTCTTCGTGAGCCCTTTTTATTATTTCTGATTGCATTGCTCTTGGTACAACCAATAATTCCCTTCCGTCAACATATTTATACACGATATCATGTTTCATAGAATAACTTTCGTATGTCTTTCCTGAATCTAAAATCTTTCTAATCGTCATTAGGTTTTCGTCTTTTTCTTGGGCGGCTTTTATTCGTTGTATGATACCGTTTTCTTCTATGATCGTCATTAGTACGGGGTTACGGCTCAATGCATCTACGTGAGGAAGTCTATCGCCCTTTCTATGTTCTATTTCATAGTCATAATCCTCCAATAAAATGGCCCATCTAGCTACTCTGGTATTTAAATCCTTTTTCTCCATCGTCTTTTGAAACGCTGAACAATCAGTAACAATTTTGAATTTAGTTCCTAGTAAATAAATTCTAAACTTCTTCAGAGCAACAACGATAGCTAGAACTTCCAATTCATATGACGTGTATTTCTCTTCGGCTGGTGTAGTTTTTTACATAAAAAATAAGCTGGGTGTAGTTTTGAATCTTCGTTCGATATCTGTAGTAAACATGCTCCATAACCATGTTTGCTAGCATCTGTGTGTAGTTCCGTGGTAAGTCCTCTTTCAAAAATGTGCAATACATGGTATGTTGTTAACAGCTCTTTCAATTTAAGAAACGCCTCCACTTGCATAGGTCCAAATTTAAATGGAACGTCTTTTTTGAGTAAATCACTCAATGGTTTCGAAATTATTGAATAACCAGGGATAAATTTTCTAAAGTATCCCGTTAATCCAAGATAAGACTGAAGTTGTCGACTAGTAATCGGTTCGCTAAAATTTCTTATTGCACCTGTTTTCTCATCTGATGGTTGTATTTCACCATTTCGCACTTTAAATCCTAGGAATTCTACTTCTTCCTTTAAGAGTTGACATTTGGACTTCTTTATTTCAAGTCCATAATCCTTAGCTAGTGCTAGGACCATTTTCAGTCTTTCAATTCCATCCTCTATTGAATTGCTAGGGATTACCAAGTCATCCATATAATATATCACAATATTTCGTATCGTAAGTGGCCTAAATATGTGACTAATAAATCTTTGAAACACTGCAGGGCTGTTACAGAGACCAAAAGGGCACCTAAGAAATTCATATTGGCCTGTGGGGGTAATAAAGGACGTATACTTCACACTACTTTCTTCTACATCTACATGAAAGAATCCATTTTTCAAATCTATTGTGGAAAATATCTTGGCACCTTGTAATGAATCTAAAACGTCTTCAATTAAAGGCAATGGAAAACGGTCCTTAATAATATTTTTGTTTAGTTTACGGTAGTCGCAGCATATCCTTGTAGATCCATCTTTTTTCTTGACTAGAACGATAGGGCTAGCAAAATCAGAACAACTTTCTCTTACTATTCCCTTCTTCAGCCATTCGTCAACTTGTTTATCTACTTCTTCTTTTTCTGGAGGGGACAATCTGCGCGGTCGTTGATATATCGGCGCATCTGATGTAAGTAAGATTTTCATTTTAATATCTGTAGTAGCAGTTTTTTGTGGTTCATATTCTTCCATTAGACTTTTAACTATCGACTTATGTTTAGAACTTTTTAGATGACTAACCTCCACTTCGTCCCTAACTTTCAACATCTCTTTATCTATAGTAATTCGCATTAAGAAGTTTTCTTCTGCTTTCTTGTGGACTACTATTCCATGACTTCCAATCTGAACATCGGCTTGTTCAAGCAAATTGCTTCCAACTATGACTTGAAAATTAGACTGATTTTTAGGTACGACATGAAATAAAATATCAAAATTTTCAGAGTTTATTTCGACACATTTGTTGAATGACCCCAACGTCTGTACTGTATTAATCCCCAATCCACGTAAAGTAATAATATTCGATGACAACTGTTCATCGTTGAAGTAACCTTCATATACGTCTTGCCTTATGATACTTATATCGCTGCCTGTATCTAATAAAGCTGTCAATGTGAATTTATCAAATTTTAAAGCTATAGCATTTTTTGGAATAACATTTACTGTGGTGACATTCGTCGAAGAACTTGGGCTAGAAATGTTTTTGGTTCTTTGGCATTGTGTACCTAAGTGTCCAAAAGTGTTACATTTAAAGCATTTGGCACCTTTACCTTTATCAGGACACTCCCTAGATATGTGTCCCATTTCACCGCAGTTGAAACAATTAGGAGGTTTCCCTTTCCCATTCCTATAGGATACTACAAGGCGATTTTTTCCTTTTTGATTCGCGTCGCTTTTCGCTCCTTCTTTTACAAATTCTCCTCTTGGTTTTGAATTAATAGGCCCTGTTAATGAACGTTTCTTAACAATACTTTGGTAGATTTGGACTTTTTCTTTAAATTCAACAAAGTTACGAGCGCCATACAGAACAATTTTGTTGGACGAATCGTCTTGTATCCCGTCTATAATGTACTCGATGATGACCTCAGGTTCTATGTTGGAACGGCTTCCTATTTCTCTCATTGTGAGCACATATTCCTGAACACTTTCATCATATTTCTTCCTTCGATTCATTAACATCTTATGAACCTGCGCACTGCTTACTTTCGTAGCAAACTCTTCAATTAATTTATGCTTCAATACAGACCACGTTTTAATGCCTTTCTGTGATTGAATATATAATTTCGCAAGGTCTTTTAATGATTTTTTGGCAAAGATAAATTTTTGCAATTCATTCCAACCAGTGACTTCTGCAGTTTCCTCAAAGTCTTCAATCCATCTTTTGATTGGATATTCGTCTTTTCCCGAGAACGGCCTTATACTGTCCTCTACATCTCGAAAGGTTAAAGAAAAGCCTTCTTGCTTCTCACGTCTCTGGAATTCTACAGATTTTCTTAATTCTACGTCTGCCAGCCTTTCTTCTTTAGAACTGTTATCGTCTGAATGTTCATTATCGTCGTTTCCGTCTTCATCTTCTGCCTCGGCATCTTCAGATTTCAAATCAATTAAGAAAGTGCATATTCTGTGGGTAACTTCTTGAAGCGAGCCGTCATAGTCCAAGTCGAAAATATTACATATAGCAATTAAATCAGCGATTTTCAATCGTTCGGTAATATTTTGGATTTTTTCGTCGTACTCTTTGGAATTGCTGTTGAATTCAAAACCTGTGAATTCACGTAATGCTTTTCGTTCTTTTCTAGGTATACCTTCATTCCCAAAACAGATTACATGTAGTGCTTTAACAGCGGATACCTTAGCGCGCGAAATAGAATTTTTAATTGTGGGAATATCCCCTAACGTAGACATGGTTAATTGTGATTACCTCAAACTTAAAAAAAATTAATTGCACCCACGCCACTAAGACTCAGGACAAGCGCTGAACAATCCGTAAAGTTCATTAAAAATTTTCTTAATCTGTCTATTATTTTTATTAATTAATTAAATTCGCAATTACGATATCTAGTTTGCAGAAATTTAATAAAAAGAAAGCGAGTCTCAATGCAGGTATAATCTTCTTAAAGAAATGTGGGACAAATACTTAAAAATTTTAAAAATTGCGCGTCTAAAGACAGCAGCCAAGGTTGAGAACTTTTTATAAACCTATCGTAGCCCTAAATTAAATAAAATATCAGATATTATCTTAACTTATACTTAAAAATCAGTTAACTTAAAAACAAAGCACATAGGCACGAAAATGCTATGCCAAAACAGTGATAAAAAATGTTTGTAGGTCTTTTGGATTATTACAGGAACAATGCCACCCTTTATATTAGCACGCCCTTGAACAGCTACCAAGAAATTTAAGCAACATGCATCCTACCTTGTTTATGTTGTATGGTTGTCCTTGCTTACTGCTTTTTAATAACGGTTTATTACCTGGAGCTTTTCTTAGAATGTGTACGCTGTTCGACCACTAAATTATGAAGACGATAATAAACCGGTTTTCCCACTTTATTCGACTGCAGGCTTAGCGTCGTCTTCCGTCTTTCAAAGCTGTATTAGCCTTTTTAATTATCCCGCGGCCGAGCCCTCAAATTGTAGACTGTTTTTTACGTTGTCTAGGGGTTTGATACTTTTATACTTTCTTGAGATAATTCACTCGCGTAATCATATAAAGCATTTAATAAAATAAACAGGTATAATACAGTTTCGTGAGCGTATAAACACAATTAATGTTTAGAACTATGTAATTTTACTACATCGAAACTAACCGTAACATGAGGAATTGAAAACACATGACTAATAAATACAGGTAGCTAATAAACACGTAAATAGATTGCGGCTCAATCTAGCATTCGTCTTTCAAGATATGTTCTAGGGTTGTCTTTCCCTAGGACACACGTCTTAATCTCGTCTTAGCTCAACTTCGAATGAACGATCCCCTGCTATGAGCCTCCCTTCCATTTGTGTTCTTAAGGTCAGGTAAATATTATAGCAGTGGTGTTTGTTCAACCTTATCCTGTATTCTTATTACGCATGGGTGTATCTTAAAAGTTTAACTTACTTCTACTAAATTAATATTAAGGGTTATTCCTACATATATATATATATATATATATATATATATATATATATATATATATATTCTTATGCCCCCCCCCCTTTTTATTATTAATTTTATATATGATATGAAAATATTTACTTTATATTTCGTGCTTTATCTACGTTTGGTCGGTCTATAAAACAAAACTGTATTAATATGCCTCGACTATTGAAACTCGCCTTCCCAGGGTATCCACCTACTTACCGTGGGTTCAGTGGTAAGTAGATGTGCAATACACCAACCAAACTGCACTACCTTTATTTTTGTACCTGTAATCTTAAACTTGTATGCCAAAATTTTAACAATAGATCCACGTAGCCTTGTGCCAAATCAATTAATATTACCAATTTTGACTTTGACGTTCAAAACACACAGTACTCGCCCGTTCTACACGTCGCTGTCGGCCTCTCTGAAAACTGGCTTAAAATCTTAATCGCCGTATGCGTCTTTACAATACGTGGCACTATCACTACGAATAATCTGCTGTCCAGACTCCAGGTTTCTTTATATTAATTTTGATATCCCCCAAATCTAAAATAAATATGACCAAATTTAGGATTTTGACTAATTTCAATTTTACTTCCCCTGCGCTAATTTTCCTGATGTTGAATCTTCTTTACTCGTACTATTCCTGCTACTCCAATGCTTTCCTTTTCCTTAATCCGCTCGTTCCAAATCAATGGTTTCTTCTAATTTCCTCTCCATACCATTCTATCCATAATACTATATCCAAATCAATTCCAGTAGTTTCGCCTTCAATCTCATAAATCCTATCCAATACCTTTCTGCCTTTAATCAACTCGTTTCAATATCCAACTACCTATTCCGCCTGTTTCACTGTCGCTCTAATCCACTCTTACACTTTCTACTCGTCGTTACTATTATTAATATTTATTCCTCTCGCTTGTCTGTGCTCTTCTTTATATCAATTAAACTCTTAAACATTTCAAATTCATTTATTTATATTTTATAATATTCAAAATTTAGCGCAGTATACAAAAAAACGTCTTACTACCAAAATGTTTATAAATCGAATCTTATTTATCTTTTCCTAGGTGATTATAATAATTAAAATATGCCTACTCTTCTATACATTTTTACCAATTCTACATCCAATAAAATCGTCCCAACAAGTCTGTGTCACTAATACCTTATAATCCTTCTTTTACACTTTACTATTTCATATCTAAATATTCAATCATTGGTTCCTAATACTGCATCACCCTTCAATCATATTTGACAATATTTTCACTTATAATTTTGATATTACAAGTTTGTCCAAAGGTTGATTCTACTAAAATAAGTGCCGAAATGTTTCACATATAAACCTGGATCTGTGTGGTGAATAGTGGAATTTCTACAGACGCATCCGGTTTTTCGATCAGCAAATGTACATTCTATGGCTTATTAACATACAACTTAGTGTAAATCCTTGAATACTGTGCTTTCTCACGTCATCAAGTCATTGTTTTACGTCTTGGCACTTATACTTTGACTAATATATTTCAAATACTTTAACATTTGTAAAGTACGGCAAACATAAAATTTTCAGTTACGGGATCTGATATTTGGCTTTATTTGGCATACACTACCTTCATACAAATAATCTTTATACCCTTTTAGCTCTTACTGACACTTTATATATATATATATATATATATATATATATATATATATAAGAGAGCATAAACGTTTTCTCCCTCTCTCTCTCTTTCGTCCCCAGTAATAAATACAGAAGAGAGTGGATGCTCTGCCATTTCCTGTATCTCATTTTTACCTGTACACCAATATATACAGTTTGTTTCATGAATACCTTCCACACGGTTACTTTTCGGTTACTCTTCTCTCTCTCTCTCTCTCTCTCTCTCTCTATCCTCTCTATCTCAATTTTACATGTACACCGATATATGTGTAACAGAGCATAAACGTGTTCTCTCTCTTTCTCTCACCCTGTATCTCTTTCTCTCTCCCTTATCATATGAAAAATACCCAATCAATTAAATTTGTAAAATTTGAATTGTGATAAATAAATTTATTCATTCTTAATTAATTTGATAGTTTAAAAATATCAGTGTTGTAGTCTCTCTCTCTCTCTCTCCTCCCTTCCTCACCCCTCCCTTCCTCCTCCTCCTCTCTCTCACTCCAACCCCCCCTAACCTCTCTATCTGATTTTAACCTGTATACCGATAAATATATACATATATATATATATATATATATATATATATATATATATATATACATATACAAGAGAGGTGACATATGATCTAGCTATTGCGAAAAAAGCATTGCAAATTCAAAATATGGAAAGACCATTATTCGACAATGTATTTATTTATATTGGGTCATTCCATATTGCAATGGCATATTTCAAAGCTATTGGTAAGTTTATTGATGGTTGCGGACTTACAGATGTAATGGTAAATAGTGAATTATTAGCAAATGGCTCAGTGAACAGCTTTTTAACAGGGAAACACTTCAATAGATGCAAGTGCTTGCATCCTCTAATGTCGCTATCACTGCAAATATTGCATTTTGAAGCATTCCTTCGTGCACGCAATATAAGTGACGAAAAAATCGAATCAGAAGTTAAAGAGCATTTGATAGAGTTTAATTCAACGGAATCAAATAATCCTTCAGTTACAAATGAAAAGTTATTGCAAATCATGGAAGAATACGAGAAATATGTAGAGGAAACAATAGCTGGTGAGCACGGGAAAACTCCTCAGTTTTATATGATATATGTATCGCTTGTACATGATTATCTCATGTTAACTCGTAGTATTAGATTACCAGATTTCAATCTTTTCAAATACATTATATTCAGAATGTCGAGTACATTTTTTACTTTTAACCAACAAAATTATTCTCGCTATTTACTATTGTATCATGACAATTTATTAAAAGTTGGAGAAAGTCATCCAGGTTTACAAGAGCAATTGATACAAGGTTCATTCGGTGTAAGAAGAACCGATAAGCCTTTCTCAAGGCAACCTATTGATTTAACACTGGAGCAGACAATAAACGCCGACGCAGCGAACAAGTTAACTGGGATAAGTTATTTGACTAATTCTATCGGCGCTCGACAGCGGTGGTGCAGAAGCCATAGCATACTTTCAACAATAATTACTTTTATCATGGACAAAACTGGTCTACGTAAGGCACAAGATATCTCAGCCGATCTATCAAACAGTAGAATAAACAAGCATAAACATCAAATACTAGCATTTAATTCACATATAAGGCAGAACTTAAATCCGTTCTCAGAATATATCGATAATGACCATTTATACAATATTTCAACTGGACAGGCTGTAAATGAAGAAATTGCCAATTTTTTACTAAATGTAAGGAATTTGGGCATAAAACAACAAGAAATATTTATTAAAGAATGTTCTCAAGACAAAAACAGATTCGAGAACCCTATAAAGAAAAATAAACTGATAACGTTTGCTGACGCAGTGGCTAAACGAAAAATGTCAATGAATGGAAAATTAATGGAACTGAAGATGCATCGAGATATTTTTGGAAAATTGCTACGATTATCGTTAGAAAAAACGTTAAACATTGATAAAGTTTTAACGTACCCTCTTACTCCAGTTCCACTAGCCCTGTGTAATACAAACGGTGTAATGTGTAAAACTGACAAATCAGTTCTGACTCGCACATTGGAAAAAGAATTCGCAAGTGTAGAGCCTGCAACTTGTGACGTAATAATTTATGATGGTTTTTTTATGTTCCATTCATTAAAAGATATACCTGTAACCTTCGGCAATATTTCTCAAAAAATATTACAAATGTTCGCAGCAACAAATGCAAAAATTGTCATAATTTGTTTTGATAATTATTGTTCGCCATCTATAAAAGGTAACGAACATTCAATGAGAGGCAGAATACGAGGCAACACATACGTTATCAATGGACCTGATCAAAAACGCTCGAGCAATTTCAATAAATATTTACAAAACATTAATTTCAAAGATGCGTTGATCAAATTTTTATGTGATCATTGGAAGGAAAGTCACCTGGCTCCTTTCATCGCAGGGAAAACCATATATGTTAATCACGATAAATGCTTCAAATATGAAGTTGTTAACGACAATGTGATACAAACGGAGGAAATTGAGTTGTCATGCCCTAATCACGAAGAAGCAGACACTAAAATAGCGTTTCAAGTTTTCAAGCTAGACTTCGACGCTTGCGTCACAATAAGATGTTCTGATACAGATGTTTTGGTAATTATGCTTGGAAACATGAGTAAATTCACACATAATCTTCAGATCTCAATGCTTATGGGAACAGGTAATGCAGGTAATGAGTTCTGTAGAGCATTACCAGGATTTCACGCTCTCACGGGTTGTGATTATAATCCTGCCTTTTTTAAGAAAGGAAAGAAAAAGCCTCTCGAGATACTGCGAAAATCGGAAAAATTCATTAGAACATTTATTGATATTTGTGATTGGTCTAATGAAGATTTAGATGAACTATTTAAAGTAATGGAGGAGTTTGTATGTCGAATATATGGTTATAATAATTTGAACGATATAAATTTAATACGAGTGGCGCAGTTCATGAAGACATACAGAATAAAAAGAAACGAAGATATTCTCCGAGTAGATAATAATTTCGATGGCTCTGCGCTTCCTCCGTGTAGATCAGAATTACGCCAACTATTAAGAACAACGTATATTGCTCGAATGTGGACCATGCTCACCATGACAATCCTGTCATTTCATCTCCGATTCTATATGAATGGAAAGAAGAAGATAACAAATATTACTTGAAATGGTTTGAAGGTGATCAATTACCTTCCATACAAACAATAACTGATGGCATAGATGAAGAAGAAAATATCATAGGTATTTAATTATGTTTATTCTAATAAGAATTATCGAAATATTATGCTCCTTATTTAATATTTATACATTTTTCAGAAAATTTGAACGAAACAGAAACACAGGGTGATGAGGATGATTTAGAATACGGCGAGAGTGCACTGAATGATAGCAGCAGTGATACATCATCGGAAATTAGTGATTATGAGAATGATTATGATGAAGAAGCATAAATTTGGATGAAATCATTATTAAAAATAGTTTTCAATTTTTATATATACCGAGAAAAATAAAGTCTTCCACAATACTGCTAGTATGAAAATTTATACTTTATTCTTTTTGATTTATAAATTAATTTTATGTAATCAAATTCTTCTAATATAGACTAAAATATTATATTATATTGAAAAACTAAAAAGAGGTCAGTATAACAAATTTATTTTCGCTATTAAAGTAATAGTTTGTGTGTTAATTTCAGTTTGCATATTGCTGACTCAAAAAATATAATTATAATAGTAGTAGTCTGAAATTGATTGTGGTTATTATTTATAATCAATTTAACGTGAAACAAATTGTCAGACTGCATAATAATACTTAGAAGTCCGTCAGTTAGACCGCAAAAGACGCCGCGCGCTCAAAGCTTTTGAACGCTGCGCTACACTATACAGGCCTGACTGACGAACTTTTAAGCATTATCATGCAGTCTGACGGTTTTTTTCTTGTTATATTAATCATAAATAACAACCAGTAGCAATTTCAGATTCGATACTACTACTTTATTTGCAGAAATTTCCGACGACTACTTATACATAACTGACGACGATTTTATCAGCATATCGACGTCTGACGATTATTTTTCTTAAATTCACATCATAAATAGCTAATGTTATATTTTTTAGCGATGATACTGCTACAATTTTGACAAGTATTCCTGATAACTTCGTCAGCATCCTACACCATAACTAAGGGCCTCCCAAAGGTCTGACGGTCAGTTCCTTCATTAGCAGTACAAAAACTACTTGTGGTAAAAAATTGTCGGTAGCTCCCGGACTAAATGCATATGTAATTAAAACTGTAAGAGGTAATCAGTTTTATAATAGGGGAAACCATCGCAATTTTTACATCAACTCGTCAGAGAAAAACTCCACAGAAAATACACCAGACCAAACTAGGGAACCGAAAACATTTTTTCGAGACCCCCCCGGAATAATTTAGGAAATGTTCACAACATTTTAAATATTAATAGTATAAATTTCATAGAAGTAGGATACAATAACAATACAATTAAATTAATTTTAGATACAGGAGCATCAGTAAGTGTTATTTTCATTTCTAGTTTAACAACTAAGGTAAATATTGATACAGATAAGCAAATTTTTATTCAAGGAGTATCGGGTAAAACAAAAGCAATTGGAACAGTAAATCTACCAATTACAATAGGGAATATCTCGATTAATCATACTTTTGTTGTAATGAACGATTTCGAATCAGACGTAAATGGAGTAATAGGATCAGATTTTTTTAATAAGTACAAATCAAATATCAATTATAAAAATTATAAATTTACTTTCGTTAGTAATAATGTATCAACGACAATTCCATTATTAGCAAACGAAGATTTATATACAATAATCCCACCACGATGCGAAGTACAAATCAAATATCAATTATAAAAATTATAAATTTACTTTCGTTAGTAATAATGTATCAACGACAATTCCATTATTAGCAAACGAAGATTTATATACAATAATCCCACCACGATGCGAAGTTATCAAATATTTAACAGTAAATTACAAGGAGGAATGCGTAGTAAAATCACAAGAACTATGCGAAGGTGTATTTCTAGCAAACGTAGTTGTAAAGCCAGTTAAAAATTTTATTCCAGTAAAGTTATTGAATACGAACGACACCGAAATTAAGTTACGAAATTTTAAACCTACCATCGAACGTCTTTCAGATTACAAGATAGTTAAATTTGAAGAGTCAAAATTCTCAGTTGAACGTATTGATAAATTATTAAAAGACATTAACGTCGAAGGTTTGAATAGCGAAGAACAAACCATCATTCATAAGATATGTGCTAAGTTTGCAGACGTATTTTATGTCGACAATGACCTACTGACCGTGTCAAACATAAGTGAGCAGCATATTCAGTTACAAACAGATGCTAGAGCAACGTACGTTAAACCATATAGGTTACCATATTCACAGAAAAATGATATAGGAAAGCAAGTAGATAAAATGTTACATGACGGGATAATAGAACCCGCACAAAGTGCTTGGTCTTTACCACTACTAATAGTACCGAAAAAACCGGATAGTTTAGGAAACAAAAAATGACGTGTAGTTATTGATTATAGACAATTAAACACTAAATTGCAAGATGACAAATTTCCGCTACCAAGTATCGAATCAATTTTAGATTCGTTAGGAGGTGCGATATATTTTTCACGTTTAGATTTATATCAAAGTTATTATCATATAGGATTACAGGAACAGTCCAGACCGTGTACGGCATTTAGTACAGACAAAGGACAATTTCAAATGACTAGGTTACCGATGGGGTTAAAAGTAAGCTCGAGTATTTTTGCACGAGCGATGACAGTAGCCTTATTAGGATTAAATTACGAGAATTGTTTTACATATTTGGATGATTTAATTGTATTCGGAGATAGTTTAGAAAAGCACAATACAAATTTAGTAAAAGTATTCAATAGGTTAAGAAAAGTCAATTTAAAATTAAATCCAAAAAAGTGTGAATTTTTAAAGAAGGAAATTTTATATCTAGGGCACGTTATAACGGCACAAGGGGTACAACCAGATCCAGAAAAAATTGCAGTCATGCAAAATTATCCAACACCACTAAACGCTAACGACGTTAAAAGGTTTGTAGCATTTGCCAATTACTATAGAAAATTTATTCCAAAATTCGCTGAAATAACAACACCGTTAAACAAATTGTCTAGGAAAGGTGTCACTTCCCAATGGACCAATGAATGTCAGGCAGCATTCGAACTTGTTAGTAATAACGCTAGTGGTAGTGATATCCCACGCGCAGGATACGCCACTGTAGTGCCGCGCTCGTGTCACGACTCGCCGGTAGACAGGTGTAGCGAGTTCCGTCGTGACCGTGATATACAACAGACGTGCACGCGCTCTGACGCGATGGATAATGTTTTACATTAATAACCATTGTACATATATAATATTTAAGTTGTACGTTATGTTGAATTATTCTTTTGTTAACCTGAGTTCTGTTTCTTATTAAATCGCTTTATATAAATGCATTTTACTTGCTTTCATAACGTGTTGAAATGCTCTGTTCCATCACATCCAACATAACTGTTAAAAATAACTTTAACAAACCCACCCAAATTTTTCAGATAATAGTACGTTCATCTTACGCACGGACGCATCAGGTTACGCGTTAGGAGCAGTTTTGTCAAATGGCGACGACAAGCCAGTAGCTTACGCAAGTAGAGCACTTAACAAAGCCGAAATAAATTATTGTACAATAGAAAAAGAGTTATTAGCTATAGTATGGGCAGTGAAAAAATTTAGACCATACTTATTTGGCAAAAAATTTCAAATTTTAACGGATCATAGACCGTTAGTATACTTATTTGGTATGAGTAATCCATCTAGTCGATTAACAAAATTTAGGTTAACATTAGAAGAATTTGATTTTACAATAACGTATATTAGGGGTACAGAAAACGTGACAGCGGATGCTTTATCTAGAATTATTATAGATTCAGATTATTTAAAGAATATGGAACGAGCGGTTCACGAAAAAGTATATGTAACAACAAGAGCCCAAAGTAGAAAATTAGGCGACTCTCAAGTCGAATCAAAAGCATCAAAGGATGATGGGACTGATCACCCCAACATTGTTGAACTTTTGAAGCATCCGAAGGATGCAACAGAATTACGATTTGTATCAGAGGAGGAGTTTAACGGAATCATTAAATCCAATAAAGGAAATAATTTTGTTTTCATGCATGTATCAATTTATGATAGGAGTAAAAATATAATTTATTTGAAGCAAGGTTCTCGATCAGCATCAGCCTTCGAAGCGTCGTTGAGAGACCTGCAATTTCTTCGTAGAGAATTTACAATTCCGGAATTTATTATTATAAAAAACGAAGAATCGAAGTCATTTTTAAATAACTGTAAAGCCGGCCGCAATTTACTAAAAAAAAAGACATACGAATTAGTGTGATTAGGGAAGTCACTAATATTCAAAACTCAGAAACGCAAAGATTAATCATTATTGATTTTCATTTATTGCCTACGGGAGGTCACGCGGGCATCGATAGAACATACAATAACATAAAGCGATACTATTTTTGGTCAAGTATGCGAAAGAATGTAGAAACATTTATTAAAAAATGTGACGAATGTCAAAGACATAAACATTCAAATATTAGCAAACAGCCGATGATAATTACAACCACAGCTTCCGAAGCTTTCGAAAAAGTTTTTTAGACTTAGTTGGACCATTGCAACCAGATGCAAATGGAAACAGGTACATTTTGACACTACAGTGTGATTTAAGTAAATTTGTAGAAGCATATCCATTACCAAATAAAGAGACTGAAAGTGTAACTAGAGCGTTTGTCGAGAATTTTATTTTATGCTACGGCATCCCACGCGAAATTTTAACGGATAAAGGTTCAGAGTTCATGTCGGAGATTCTTAAGGAAACTTGCAAATTATTAAATATAAAACAATTAAATTCTACAGCGTATCATCACGAAACTATCGGTGCGCTCGAAAACTCACATAAAAATTTAGCAGCATATTTAAGGATCCAATGTCCGCAGTATTCAAATAATTGGAGCAGTTGGATGCCTTATTGGTGTTTTGCATACAATAATTCAGTGCATACGGAAACTAAATATACCCCGCACGAATTAGTGTTTGGGAAAATTAATCAAATACCGTCAAACATGGTAAACTCAGTAGACCCACTATATAATTTTGATAATTATCCAGCAGAACTTAAGTATAGATTGCAAGTCGCTGGAAATGAAGCGAGATATAATTTATTACAATCCAAAAGTATACGAAAGCATAAGTTTGATATCAAAACTAAGCATGTCAATTATAAATTAGGAGATAAGTTGTTGGTTAAGAATACATTCCTTGATAAAAGAGATCCAATATTTGTAGGCCCATATGAAGTAGTTTTAGATAAGAATCCTAATGTTATAGTTAAGATAGATAATAAGTTAGTAGAAATCCATAAGAATAGAACAAAATTGTATAACGTATTGTAACACAATTGCAAGGAGCAGTATAAGACATGTACTACCAATTTAGAAAAATTTTTATTTGAAAAACAAAAAATTTTTTAGTGCACCCCGTGGAGGTGTGATGGTGTAATAGCCGAATATCCTAATCATTTATAGTTATTATATTGAATTAAGTTTTATGCCTTTAAAAGGTGAGGGACTTATTATAAGAAGTGCAAAGTGCGGAATTGTACAGTAAGACAATCAATAGGAAGTACATGCGCAACGAACTCTAGGCTAGGTGTAATTGGAATTATTAAGTAAGTATAATTGCATAATTATTGTTAGCAGTTAAGAACTAATATAGAATAAGAACATTAAAAATCTAACCCTAAGATGTAACGGTTGTACTACACCTTAACGTGTTAATTAAATTAAATGTGAAATGGTCTTCGACTTTGTTTCTAATCACCTCTACTAAAAACCCCAAGCGAACACCACAAGAGTTTGCGGGGAGAGGACGTTGGTTAAGGCGACGTCGTGACGCGGGCCGTGGCACGGGCAGTGGCGCCGGCCGAGGAGCGGGCCGTCGCTCATTTAATGTAGGTATATTTTATCGAATAATTACGAGCGTCCGCTCGACGAGCGTTCGTTCGGCGAGCGGCCACTTAGCGAACGGCCGCTTGGCGAACGGCCGCTTGGCGAGCGGTCGCTTGGCGACCGTTCGCTCGATGAGCGGCCTGGTGAGCACTCACAGTGGCATCAGGTTAGTTCATGATATTGTTTATACATCCATGTCCTTGACCCACGACCACGCTACTGATCGGACGTACTATGTAGCGCTTTAATTTTATCCATCTTCTAGTTTTAGTGTAACATAAGTATAGTTTTAAAAGTCAGTGCAGGTGAGGGAAAACAATCAAAAACCAAATCAAATATTGGACATCCAAATTCAAATCAAATATTGGGCAGCGAAATTTCAATTATAAATAAGGACTTTTGTAAGTACAATACTATTAGGTTTTTACAATTTTTGAAACTATTTGGACAAAGTGAAATGTAAATAAGTGACGTAAATAAACGAAAGGGGGAAAGTGGGCGCGCCAAATAGTTTTTAGCGACTTCCGGGGCGCTTATTAAATCGTGCAAGTACACAAAAACGTACAACCGGTAGTGACCTCAATATAACAATAAACATTAATATCCGCATACCAACGTTAAGTGAACAGCGAAATTAAGGAAGAGTGCCAAGGGCAAGTAATGCAACTGTTTCTATTTACTAACATCAGCATTATACATAGGTTTTATACTACTATTACATTCTTTCAATACAACAAATAACAATTGCATATAGTGCCAAGGACAATAAACTTTATCATTAATAAAACATTTCCGCATTAATTCGAGACCATCGCATATTTTTAAGTGGGTGAAAGTTCAAGACGGTGCAACAAACGCGAAGATGTAATAACGTTCTGAATGTTTTTTTTGTTATAGCATTTAAGAATATAATTACTATAATTACTATATTTTAACGTAACAATTTTCAAGATCAGAGAGTAGGATAATTTAAAATAGCGGTCTTACAGTAAAATACAGACTTTTGTCTTCTCATTAGTTCTTTAAGTAAATTTAAATAATTTAACGATAATTATCACTACTAAATCGTAGAAAGCTAGAGTACGAAATGCCGACCCAACGCTCCCCCAAGTCTTCGCTTGGGGGTAAAATAACACCAGACTCAGACCACACACAACACATAACACAACATCACCAATGGAGTTTGACCCTGCTTTTCAAAGCCAAATAAGCGTCTTACTAACACCCTCTGCCAACCCTCTAGCAACCGAAACATCACGTAACAAAAGATTGAGGGGAAGTCCCAGTCACAACAATCCGGAACACATAAAACAAACCATTTTAGAGCACTTAGAAAATCTAGGGACAGACCTTTTAAACTTTATAGACAACGAACTAGACCCCAGCAACCGCTTGCGAATGGGCGCCCAAAAACTTTTAAGAGACAAAGTAATAAAACTCATATATCTACAAGCTGAACTAACCGGCGAACATAAATTTATTAAACAACAAAATGATACACTACAAGAAAAGATAATTGAAACCAAAGTAGAAAACAGCCATCTTAAACAACAGAAAATGCTCAACCCAGCCATGGTTTCAAACACGTACGCGAACGTGACGGCAACAAATAAAACTCAACCACCAAAACAGATGCTATATCTAGAGCCATCGGCAATCAAGCCGCTACAGTATTCATAACCTCTAAAACGGGACAGAGTACAAAACAAATACAAGACACCTTCATTAAAACAATACATCCGACAAAAGACAAAATTAAAATTAAATCAATGCGTTTAACCGCAAACGCGCTTATAATAGACACGGACAACGAAACTGAATCTAATAAAATCCTAAACCATCCCGAACTAAAAAAAACACTTAACTGCGAGAAACCACGAAAAAAGAAACCACTAGTTATTATCTACGACGTCCCAACCTATCTTAAAGACGAAGAGGTGCAAGAATTAATCTATACACAGAATTTCGAAACAATCATTACCAAAGAAGAGTTCAATAACGAATTCAAGCTAAGCTTTAAAACCGGCCCAAAAACAAAGCAACGCAACACCATGTTGCAGCTGTAACGGGAAAACTAAGAAATCTACTAATAAACAAAGGGAAAAATATATATCGAGTATCGCAGCGTAACCGCAAAGGACTTCCTAGTCGTACCCAAATGCATGAGATGCTTAGACTTAGGACATGTAACTAAACACTGCAAACATAAGACCGACACATGTGGACACTGCGGAGAAGACGAATCACAACACAAAAAAACCGACTGCCCAAAACATGCACACCCGGCTGTGTGTATACCTTGTCTTAAGCGAAACAAGAAATGTGCATCAAACCCAAAAGACTGCCCAACACATAAGATGCTTATGGACAGACTAATTCATAAAACAGATTATGGACATTAAACCCATACAAAGCACACACAAACCACCCTCAAAAGTTCAACGAGACAGAGCCCGGGCAAACAAATACAAACAAACAAGAACACACACCACACATGAAACACACCTTACGACTACCACCATAACACAAACGAAACCGAACCTGACGACCACACAAACGCATGCAACAACACTAACACACACACACACACCCCAAAACCCGATGACCACACAAACGCAAACCACAACAACGATGACAACAAATACCACACAAACATCCCCAAGACGGAATACATTAAAACCAAAGTCGCCAAACTCATTGCCCTAATAAAACCCCAAACAAAATCCACCCAACATGCGACAATCTCATTAAACCGACAATACCCCCAAAATCCGCCGACATAACACAAACGCACAACACGCACACAGCCCAAACCAAGCCACAGGAACCAACACTGCACATAAACGGCCACACAATAAACACTACGACGTCCACACGACCCAACATCTATGCCTCCGACCCTACCAAGATATATCAAAACATAGAGACCAATATGTATAACACGCCTGGAAGAAACCAGAACTCTTACAACGGCACTACGACACATCACAAGATTAGGACACCCGAATGGGAGGACAGTCACGTATAAAATAACAGAAGCAGAAGACCGAATGTACCTCAAAAGCAATGGACTACCAACCGACCACGAAGAGCTAACATACTTATTGCAAATTGCCTTTAAAAGACGTCACGAACATCTAGACCTTGGGGACATCTACCGACAGCAGGTAATGGCGCATGGCAGAAACGCATTTGACTATACCAAACAATGGCCCGAGTGCTACTTTCACACCCTACATCCCTAATGGACAGCAAAACAATTAGAATTGGTCAAATAAATGCCATGCACAGTGCACACGTCATGCATGAAATCAGACAGCTATCCGAATCACTAAAACTAAATCTACTCTTCATTCAAGAACCATACTTAGTGCACGGCAAAATTCCCGGCATGCCGGTTCGCGCACGACAACTACATAACGGCAAAACCTCCCAAACAGCAATAGTAGTCTTTGACCCGACTATGACTATAACAACTGTACAAAAGTACAGCGGTGACCATTGTACCTGTGTAGAGGTTAGCAACCAACACATCGGGAAATGGATTCTCGCCACAAGCTACTTTCAATTCCGACACGACCCACAACCTTACATCGACAATATCCGAAACATAGTTCTGGCATACAATAACCGACCGACAATATTGATGGCAGACGTGAACGGAAAGTCACCCATGTGGCATAGCCGTATCACGGATGAAAGAGGGAACGAGTAGAAGACCTAATCAATGAACTACAACTAGAGGTAATGAATCAACCGGACAATCCACCTACGTATAGTAACAGAACAAGAACAGGGACCAACATCGATATAACTTTAGCAAACGCACTAGCATACCCGCACATAAAAAACTGGAAGGTCCTTGACAACCAAACACTAAGCGACCACAACATTATCACCTTTCAGATTGACGCATTGACCAGACCGACAGGGACACAATACAGCAGGACAACTGGGATCAGATACAGCATTAGGAATGCCAACTGGCAAAGACTTACGGACTCCTTTGAACCCCACCCGACATAAAACGCAACGAGAACGTTCACGAACACGTCAAACAACTTACTAAAACTATTACAGGGCAATGAAACGAACACTTCCAAGACAGCAAGACAAACAACACACCAAAACAATACAATGGACACAGCGGCTACAAGACCTGAAAAACAGACCAGCCAAGCTCGCAAAACTACCAAATGTCAATAACTCCACAAGAAAGGGAATATCAACTACACAATTACAGACGCATAAAAGACACATATCAGACGGAACTAAAAACCATGAAACAAAAAACCTGGGAGGTCTTTGTGGACAGACACCTACAAACGGACGCTTGGGGTATCCCATACAAAATTATAAAAGGAAAAATAAAACCACCAACGACTTACTCCACCCTAACAAAACAAGATGGTACAGAAACACAGAACTGGGAAGACACCGCGGCAACACTATTACAAACACTCCTACCAGACGACAACAAGCAGGACGACACGGACGAACAAAAACAGACGAGACAACGGGTAATTGAAAGAAACAACAGAGGAAACAAACCTTGGAACAGACATAAAGACGACGAGGTACAACCATTCACTGAATCGGAAGTGACAGCATCGATGATAAAAGCGAAAAACAGGAAAGCACCCGGCCCGGATGGTATCCCTTCTGAGATAACATCCGCGCTCCGTGTTAAATTGGTACCACCACTAACCAAAATATATAACGAATGCCTCCGACAAGCAGTGTTTCCGAACATCTGGAAGCAAGCAAATGTCGTAATAATACCAAAAGGCACAGGAAAGGATCCAAAACTACCAAACTCGTACCGCCCAATATGTCTATTGAACACCTTGGGAAAGACGTACGAGCGACTACTAAGTAAAGACTGCAAGAACACCGCAACATTCAGGGCACCCACCCACACCAGTACGGCTTCACGGCAAACAAATCAACAGAGGGCGCAATCAATCGAGCCCTTCAGAACATCCAAGACACAACCGCGAAATACTCAATAATATTAATGGTTGACATAGAGGGAGCCTTTAATAATCTTTGGTGGCCCTCCCTTTTCGCACGACTCAGTACCATACACTGCCCATCCCAACTTTATCACTCCCTCAGGAGCTACTGTAGGGACAGATACGTAACCCTGGACGGTACAACTCGAATAACAAAACATACAAACAGGGGCTGTCCACAGGGCTCGGTCCTTGGTCCACTTCTCTGGAACATTGTAATTGAGGAACTTCTGGAAAAGCTGGATACCATCAGGGAGGTTTCGACGACGATAGCATACGCCGACGATATCTTACTGTTGGTCGAAGGTAACTCCAGAAGTGAACTCGAGAACAAATCAAGCAATGCCCTGAATGAAGTCCAGAACTGGTGCAGAGCAAACAAGGTGAGTATTGCATTCAACAAAACCAAGTATATGCTTATAAAAGGAGCACTAAAGCGTGATCCCATAATTAAACTAGAAGGAGTCAACATCAGGAGATCCCCGTCATACAAATACTTAGGTATAACCCTAGACGAGAAATTAAATTTCACTGAGCATATAACAACCGTGTGCAATAATGCAACAAAGGTCATGCAAAACATCGCAACACTGGCGCAACGGCATTACAAAATCCCCCTTGCCTGTGTGAGGCTATACCTCAACAGCGTGCTCGCGGCAATGGTTTCATATGCTGCGAGCGCTTGGGGCCACCGCCTAAACATAATCAAGGTAAAATAAAAACTATTGTCAACCCAAAGAAGCATAATCCTAAGAATGACAGGGGCATATAGAACAACGGCACATGACGCTCTCCATGTGCTAATCGGAACAATGCCACTCGACCTAATAACCAAGCAAAGAGCAGCAATATATCATTTAACAAACAACGACCAAAATAAATTAAAACAACTTTTAAAAACCGAAAATCCCCCAACCAACAAAAAAGGGATAAAAGAAAATATAATCGCGGAATGGCAAGCTAGATGGGACGGCAGCGATACTGGTAGAAGGGTGTACGCTGTCATTACTAACATAACACAAAGACTAACAAACAAACATCTCATACCTAGCAGAGGACTGATCCACTTCCTCACTGGCCACGGCCCGTATCCGACCTATCGGGACCGTATGCACTTAGCACAAAACGACACCTGTACATGCGGAGAGGTTGGTACGCCCGAGCACGTTGAGTTTGAGTGCGTAGACCTTACCCAGGAACTACACGGATACAGAACAATACTACAAGACATCCCTATCAACGAAATGATATGGAACGAACAAATCTTCCCATACCTAAACGCACTGACTCAAAAGACTACGCAAGTATTACACAACCGCTACCTTGAACAGGCCTCTTAAAAACGGCACGCAATCGTACATACCAAACTGAAACACCAAGGAACAACTGCTCTAGGATCCCGGGGGATGCACCCCCGACGCCAGAGTCCGTCTTCTGGAAATTCCGAGAACATTAGCTCTCGAAGACCGAAGAAGGTACTCAAACCCAATCAAAACCTACCGACCAATTATGTCTCTAGCAATAAGGACTAACATTAGTATTAAGTTAGGCTAAGTTTTAGGATAAGTAGTAGAATAGGAACTTTTACGCTAACACCACTGTATGAAATCAAAAGTAACAGTAATTGAGGCAACAAAATGTCAAATTGAAGTATTTATTTCCACCCGACTGTAACCTGTACCATTCAAACATGCATAAAAGAAATTAATCTTTTGGAAAACGAACACACAACCACACAAACACGAGCGTAAACACAAACACACACATACATACACACACACACACACACACACACACACACACACACACACACACGCAAAACAAATGTGCCCTTCATTAATCTGGATTTCCGGCTGCCGATGGTCCAGATCGAAGAGTACAAATTCTGCGTAATGCTTTTTCTCGAAGCCTGGGATTTCCGGCTGCCGATGGTCCTGGACAGAGAGCGAGAGCACGAAGCAGAAACAACACCAACACCACCACAACTACAAACACAAAAAGCAAACCCATACACACCAATACAACACATACAAACACAAAGTGTGCCCCTCAATAATCCGGATTTCCGGCTGCCGATGGTCCGGACAAAGGGTACAAATTCTGCGGGACGCCTTTCCTCAAGACTGGGATTTCCGGCTGCCGATGGTCCTGGTCAAGAGCGAAGGTATAACGTAGAAACAACATCAACAATAAATACAACAATTAACCAACACAATAAAACACACTAGCGCACACACATAAGCACACACAAACATCGACACTTACTCAATTATACACAACAAAGAAAAACACCCAAACACAATCCGTACAAAAATGATAGTAATCAAGCACAGGTTACAATGGGGGAAAACAGGTCTGTCTAAAATGTCAGATGACAGACGACTAGAATGTTAGATTTAAAAATAAAAAAATAAATAACATCCATGTTATTTTTATATTATATGTTTAGGAACAAGGAATAGCGTTTGCGGGGAGGGGACGTTGGTTAAGGCGACGTCGTGGCGCGGGCAGTGGCGCCGGACGAGGAGCGGGCCGTGGAGCGGGCCGTCGCTCATTTAATGTAGGTATATTTTATCGAATAATACGAGCGTCCGCTCGACGAGCGTTCGTTCGGCGAGCGGCCACTTGGGGAACGGCCGTTTGGCGAACGGCCGCTTGGCGAACAGCCGCTTGGCGAGCGTTCGCTCGATGAGCGGCCTTGTTAGCACTCATAGTGGCATCAAGTTAGTTCGTGATATTGTTTATACATCCATGTTATTTTTATATTATATGTTTAGGAACAACAAGGGATAGAGTTTGCGGGGAGGGGACGCTGGTTAAGGCGACGTCGTGGTGCGGGCCGTGGCACGGGCAGTGGCGCCGGCCGATGAGCGGGACGTGGAGCGGGCCGTCGCTCATTTAATGTAGGTATATTTTATCGAATAATTACGAGCGTCCGCTCGACGAGCGTTCGTTCGGCGAGCGGCCACGTGGCGAACGGCAGCTTGGCGAACGGCCGCTTGGTAAGCGGTCGCTTGGCGACCGTTCGCTCGATGAGCGGCCTGGTGAGCACTCACAGTGGCATCAGGTTAGTGTCAATAACAGGTAATAATCAGAATATTTTAAGTGATCTACATGTATTCTAAGTGGTTCTGAATCATCACAACTTCAAAACGCTTCTAAAAGCACTTGGGCTTTATGTTTCTAATCATCTGGATGTAAAAGTCGTTGTTAAAAGATGTTAGTTAATGATCTGCTCCTACTTTTACTTGAAATTCATAAACATTTAAAAACTTTGATAGGTATTTTTCTCCTTAAAGTATCTTTGCACACTACATCTAATTTTTGGGTATCCCTTCAAACTGGTTTTTACATTAGCGTCAATTTACCATGGTTTTAACAAATTAGTTTATACGAAAACCTTCAGAAATAAATAAAAACGCGTCCACAACATCACTCATCAGTGGCAATCAACCACAACTCAGATATCATTACAGCAAATAGGTGGTATTACTAATACCTACAAAACGACTGAAAATAAAACAGCCATGACAAATAGAACAATTAATTGCAGAATTAGGATCTGTGGCAACAACTCCTATTTTACCTTTATTCTTGTCGTGCGACGCAATCATAGCCGGTAGATCAAATTGCCTTACTTTTATTGATGATTTTAAACGTTGTTCATTTTCAAATCATTGGAATGCAGCAGCTAAGATTCAGTACTTAGGACGATTTTTAAAAGATAGTGCAAGTAGGTGGTATCAAAAATATTTTTGACCCGAACAATACTACAGGAACATGGGACGAAATAAAGACAGATTTATTAAATTATTTTGGTGGTTCTAGCATATATAGAACAGTCAGAGCTAAATTAAGAACTAGAAAACAAATGTCAGGAGAAACTGCAGTTAACTTTTATTTCGATTTGTGGAATATTGCTAATCAATTAAACCCTCCATTAGGTATACAAAAATTTAGAGAATTTTTTGAAGCAGGATTATTACCAAGTCTAAGAAACACATTTTTAATTTTGGCGGCTAATGCAGATATAACTGAGGAACGTTTAAAAGAAATTGTGTATCATTTAGCGGATAGTCAACAAAATTCTTTAAAGGTTGCCTTGACCTATGAAACATCATCGATGTTAATAGCTAAAAAAACCAGGACAACAGAAAACTGAATAGGACAGACAGAGTACACGATACACATGACAATTTTTTAAGCGGGAGTACAAGCCACAAAATACTTTTAGGAACGATAGATATAGACGACCAATCGAGCAGAGTAATCGTGGCACAGGAAACAATTATTATGCACGAAACCCACAGCCACGAACATGGAACACCAAACCAAGGTGTTAAAAGTGTGGGCGCAAGGGACATTTTTTTGCAACTTGTACCTATACGGCCATTGTCGAAAGGGTGCCAAAAGTATTTCCACAAAGCAATTTCAACAGAAGAAGTTGTTCCCCAAGCGCGGAAAGATGCGTTGTTTTTTAGACGAACGCCAAACCAGTAGACAAGGTACAACGTAAGAAGAAAACACACTACAATAGTCGTGAACCATATAGAAAGTATTTTGTAGACAGTCGTAGAGTTAAGTATGAATTTAAAAATAGCCCTGTTTCCCCAGTAAATACTATTAATTCCGTGATTCCAAGTAAAAAGGGGCACAATAATAATATAGTTACAATTGCCGTGGGAATTAATACTAACCCCTGTTCTATTATAGTAGATACTGGTTGTTCATTCAATATCACTTCAGCTAGGTTTTGTAGAACATTTTTATAAACAAGACAGCAAAGATTAATTTATCGTCAACCAACAATACGAAAATCCTCGTTTTAGGACAGATAGAGTTAAAAGTATGTATAAATAATATACCAATTAGAGTACAGGCGCTAGTGATCCAGAACTTGCCCAGTGATATAATATTGGGAATCCAGTTTTTAAATGTCACCAAGAATGGTTAGATTTCGAGGAAAACAAGTTATCTTTATTTACTAATGGAAATGGAAATAGTGTAGACGCATATTTCAGTGCAGAAATACCAGAGTTTAATGTTTATCATTTAGACAAGGCTACAGAATTAGACAAACGTAATAACGAATACAAAGTAGTGATAACAAACGATGTGATACTGAACCGCGATGAGTACATGAAAATACCGGTTAGTGGAGTAGGTGGAAAGAATGACAAGACCATTCACCACTATTTGCATAGTTTTGTATTTCAGTTTAAGGAAGATTGGTTGGTTGTTACGTGCCAAAAATTTTGGCACCAGACATAAATTTAAAAGACTTGTTGCGCGTATTTCCGCCACTTCAGAAGTGCGTTGCACGAATTTCGCGCCGACGCGTGTGGGGGAAGAAAAAGTGGGAAATTTCCGCAAATTGAGGGACTTGCCTTTGAACGTGGAAGAAGGGCAGTTGGTCTGGTATCATATCGTATCTTTGTATTATGTAGATTCCCTTCGCCGTTTGATTGTCGTTCCTCAACCCGTTCCTTATCGTTCCCTACATAGAAAGAAGACGACGAATCTGGATACAACCTGGTAGAAAATCCACGGCCCGAAAACCATCATGAAATAATCCTGAAGGGGGCCCCGCAGTCGCCATTATAAGATAATCCTGAAGGAAGCCACGAGCCGCCATCAGGAAGTAATTCCATAGGAAGCTTTACCTATTCACGTAAGTACCCCGCGTAGGTTTTATAATATATTTTAGAAATTTAAAAATTACGTGCCATAATTTGCTTATTGTGTGACGTCATCGAAATTTGAGCGTCGATTTTAACATTTGGTAATATCGTTACCAACTGTCTTTTGTGTCGCTTGTGCGGCGTTTACGGGAATGTAAGATGGGGCAGAAACATTTATATATTGAAGGTAATAACTTATTAGTGGAACTTAAAACTGTGATGCACTCAAGGTATAAATTATTTGCAGGAACTAATATAGGTAAAAAAGGTGAAGAATTAGGAGAACATTGTTCATTTCGATGCCACAGCTCTAAAGGTATGGCCATTTCTGAGATTAAAGATGACGTGTTTATATTAACACATCCACAACGCAAGACAACCATAAACCGTGTTAATCAATCATACACGTTGGGTGACTCTGTATATGGACACCCAGGCGCCCTACAATTTCATTTACCATGTCAGTGCTCCTTATCTGTTAATCACGATGAAATAATTAGCTCTAGATTTTCTTGTGCATCAAGTCTTCATAATGAATTTACAGTACACCATGTACTACCTGCCGTGTGGAGCAATTAAAAACATTCCATATTCACACGTCTCATGCCGAGCCACGATTCAATAACATATCAGAATGTTTGAATGACAAGTGGATCACTTCAGTACATGTTTTTCAAAGTAAACAAAACATACTTCCATGTCGAGATATACTACACGGCCCTGCAACTGCTATATGTATAGGTACGTTGCTAAAAAAAAAAAAACAGGGTCCACCCACCCAAGTACTGACCAGAGTGAGAGGTGCTTAACTCTGTAAACGTGCGATCTCCAATAAACGCACACGTCTGTCGCTTTCGCCCCTTTAGATGATATGCGAATCGTATATTTAAATGGTCACATATCGTGAAGGGTTGCCGGATGCTGTGTATTAAGTCGCGAATTTGTCCTGCAACCTCTCTGAGCTCTTGATACCCGAAAAAAAAGGGCTGTATCAGTTTCAAATAAAGTTTCACAACTTGTTAAAAAACCCTTCGATAATTGTCCACACTTATCTATTTCAATAGGTTCCTTAAATGTAATTGCTTTATTGGACACAGGTTCCTCATGCTTCCTTATAAATAACGAAGGTTTACATCAATTATCTAAACAAAATATTAATATTCAAATTATTCCCGAAAAAACTTCCATAAACTTAGCTGACGATAATCAAATACATGTAACCGGTTCCCTTAAGTTAAAAATTCGAGTAGAATCTCTTGAATGTGACGTTTTATTTTTGATTGTGCCTGCATTAGCTTATCCTTTCCTATTAGGTGTGGATTTCTGTAAACTTTTTAATTTGTCACTTTATTTCCAGGATTTTTCATGGCAAACCTCTCTTAAAACGAATTCTTGTGCATCTACAGGAATATCTAACAAAATTTCTCTTACTGATTCCCAAAATGTAACTCTTAACACTACAATCGACAAATTTCGCAAACTTAATACCTCCGAACTTGGTTGTGTTACAACGGCAACACACGTTATCTCTACAGGTGATGCCCTCCCTTTTAAGCAACGTCAATATCCGTTATCGCCTGCTTTACAAAAGCATTTACATGCTGAAATAGACAAAATGTTAGAATCTGGTGTTATCTCTTCCTCAAATTCCCCTTGGACGTCTCCCGTATTATTAGTCCGGAAAAAGAATGACGAATGGCGTGTCTGTTTTGATGGCAGAAAGCTGAATTCCGTGACTGTTTCTGACGCTTATCCTCTACCTAGAACTGACTATTTTAAGCCGGCTTCGAAACGCAAAATTTATCTCATCTATCGACCTTAGACAAGCTTTTTATCAGATACCTCTCGACCTATCTTCTCGTCAAAAATACTGCTTTTTGTGTTCCAGGCCGAGGTCTTTTCGAATATAATTTTTTGCCATTTGGTCTCTGTAACGCTCCACAAACTTTACAACGTACTATGGATCAAACGTTAGGTCCTATTTTACATCAAGAACGTGCCTTTGTATTTTTGGATGATATCTTAGTTATCTCAAGTTCTTTTGATGAACATATCGCTACATTAAATGAGGTTGCAGAACGCTTGAATGCAGCAGGTTTTAAGATAAACTGGGAAAAGTCTCAATTTTGTTGCTCATCCTTTACATTTCTTGGTTTTATTATCGATGGGACTGGCCTACGAGCAGATCCTGCTAAAGTCGACGCTATTACTAAATTTAAAACACCTAAAACCGTTACCGAAATCAAACGTTTAATTGGAATGATTAGCTATTATCGCATCTTTCTACCCAATCTTTCAACTATATCTGCACCCATTACCGCTTTAATTAAAAATAAAAAGAAATCCCAAACTATCGAGTGGAATTTAGAATCCCAACAGGCTTTCGAACAAATTAAAACGTTAATCACTTCAGCACCTATCTTAATCTCACCCAAATTCGATGAAAAGTTTTATATACAAACCGATGCCTCACTTACTGGCTTAGGTGCAATGTTATTCCAGGTAAGCAATGGGTTAGAACATCCAATCGCTTATGCAAGTCGTGCCTTAACTTCTGCCGAACAAAAATACTCTGCTACCGAACGAGAATTATTGGGTGTTATCTTTGGCATCGAGAAATTTAGAGGATATGTCGAAGGTACACACTTTACCGTAATCACTGATTGTGCAGCACTCACGTGGCTTAATAACTTGAAACAACCCGCAGGTCGTTTGGCAAGATGGAACTTGCGTATATCTCAATTTACTTTTGACGTTAGGCATAGACCTAGCAAATTAAATATCGTACCTGATGCCTTATCTCGTGATGTCGTTTCTCTTAACCTTCCAAATTTAATTCTTGATACCTGGTACCTCAATATGATTAAAAAAGTTTCTGACAATCCCGATAAATTTCCTACATTTCGTGTAACTAATAATAGACTATATAAATTTGTATCTTCGTCCCCACATAAAATATCGAATATCCCTGAATGGAAACTTGTCGTGCCCACTGCAAATCGCAGTGAGGTGTTCAAATTATGTCACGATGATCCCATTGCTGCACACCTTGGTGTTACAAAAACTCTCGCTAAAATATCTGAATTATATTACTGGCCCACACTTAAGCAATCTGTTTGTCGTTATATTAAGAGCTGCAAAATTTGTGGTTCCCATAAGAGTTCACAAGACGCTCGCCCTGGTTTAATGGGTAACTTTAAACGTGTATCTTATCCCTTTCAATTAATATCGCTTGACTTATTAGGACCTCTCCCCCGATCGAAAAGAGGTAATCAATATCTTTTAGTGGTTACCGATTGGTTTTCTAAATTTGTTATGGTGCAACCCTTACGTAAAGCTACTTCCGCTGCTATAATTAAATTCCTAGAACAAAATGTCTTTCTTATCTTTGGTGTCCCACAGATTATTCTTTGTGACAATGGTGCACAATTTATCTCTAAAGATTTTCAGAATTTTGTTAAAAGTTATAAAGTACAAAAAATTTGGTTTAACGCAAAATACCATCCCCAAGTAAACCCTACCGAAAAAGTAAATCGAGTCTTAATTACTGCTATTTCGTCCGATATTGATTCAGACCATACTACATAGGATGAACATATCTTTAAAATTGCTCAAGCTTTGCGTACATCTAAACACGAATCAACCCAATTCACTCCGTCATTTCTTGTTTTTGGAAGATATACCCCAATCGATGGGAGTTACTATGGTTTAGTGCCTGACGACACTAACGTAATTGAATTTGACGATAAAGTACGTTGGGACAAGGACCAACAGTCATTACCTTCTATCTTTAACGACGTTAGAAAAAATTTGTTAAAAGCTTACGAAAAGAGCAAGGACCATTATAACTTACGTAAACGAAATATTTCCTTCGCCTTGGGCGAACAAGTTTGGAAAAAGAATTATGTCTTATCGGATGCATCTAAGAAATTTTCTTCAAAATTAGCCCCTAAATTCATTCTCTGTAAGGTCACTCGTGTTATTAGTCCCCTTATCTACGAACTTCAGGATGCTGAAGGAAAACGCCAAGGCAGGTGGCATATTAAAGACCTTAAGTCATTCTCTGCTGACCCAAATGCTAGTTAAGTTTTTCACGTTCTATTCTCCTCACTATTTACCTAATATTTTTTGTTCTCACCATCAATTAGTTAACTTTAATTACTTATTCCCTCTCTCGTACAGTATATAACCTCCTACACGTTTAACTTTACTTCCCTTAAATTAGCTATCTTTTTCTTTTGGTTGACTTTCCCTTGACCATACCGTTAGTTATATATCACTTCATTGTCTACACCCCCAAATATAACTCTGTCGTTTTATTTAATCAACCCTCGAACTTTTCCTACTGCATATTATTTGGTTTTTAGTGTTTATCTTACGTCATTTAATTTTGTGTGGTAATTGTCGTAACTTTGGTTGTAATAACTCATTGAATTTTTATGATTGGTTTTAGCTGATGTTGAGTGAATGCTTTCTTCTTTGGGCTCACATAGAACATGCGCAGTCAATGCCATTGAAAGAAATAGTTCATATTCGCAGTTGCAAAAACTAGGATTGTCTATTCCATGTGTTTTTCTTCTGAATTATTGCTGTCGCCCACATTATACTAAATCATTATACTATATCTTTATTTGTTTTTTCTATTAAATCAACATAACTTATAAACATTTTTTTTCATTGTTTTTTATTGAACTTTGTGGTGAGGTGCTATTGCTTTTTATTGTTATCTTATTAAATTCTCGGTTGTTTTGGCATATTGGAACAGTGTACCTGTATTTAACTGCTTATAATTGGGCATTTTTGTGTGTTTAGGGTGCTACCATTTTGAAATACTACCTTAAAACAGTTGTTTTTGTGTGTTTGTATCTGTAATGATACTTTTAAGTTGTCGTGTCAACTTTTGTCTGATTTTCTTATCGTAGTCAATGTACTCGTTAGGAAAATGATCGTACTAGCTCTCTTAGGAGTCTAGTGAATTTTAAAAATGTGCATACCTTATCTTGTCTAATTAATATCGCAGGTGGTCCTTCAGACTGCGCTGTGTTTAATAGGGACAACTCTCTACCTTCTCTCGGACGCTTGTCCAAAAACTATACTTTTTTTCTTATCCCGCTATCTCCGCTATGCCTTATCCTTCTTTCGGTGGACCTGTTCTTGCCCCGGAACACCCGTGTGCCACATAAGAATGATGTTTCCTCATTCCGAGCTACTGGCCACATTGGTTGGTTGAGTATCGCTTTGCTATCCACCTTTTTCTCTGTCGCTTTTGCTCAATGCGAGCCCTTCCTCTACTTTCTTCTACCTGGAAGTGCCTCTAATGCATTCCAAAAAACCAACCTCCTTCTTTTTTACCGTTCCTGTTTCTCTACTGCCTTTTCATTTCTGTTAGTCACCGTGTGGTTGCGCGGGAGGTTTTCACAGACACCTGGACCATGTCTCTGCGAATCTTTCGTGGGGTCATGCGGTGCCGCTGTCAGCGCATGGGCACTGGCAGTGAAGGTATGTATGAGTGTGTGAATGTGTGAGTGAATGTGTATATATCTGTATATCGTTATATACCGTGTGGGTATCGGGTGATTGTTTCACCGATATCAATTATCGCCGGGTGCAGGAATGCACCCAAATGTCTTTGCCGGTCTCTCGTGCTGTTTCTTGTGAACGGACCTGCCTCACGGGTTTCTCTTTTTAGAGGGCAAGAGTCAATCCCATTTAAACGGTTCTACTGGAGCCACTCTATTTGTTGTTATTCATTGTCTTGGGTAATAACTAGGCCAAAACCTTTGTCTTCTTTATTATCTTTGATAATACCCTTAGTTTTAATATCGTTATCTTACTGATTACCTCCAATAATAACTTTAGTTTAGTATCGTTATCTTACTGACTACCGTTAGTAATAATTTTGGTTTAATTTCTTGTTATCTTACCGACTACCGTTAGGAATAACTTCGAGTTATTTCGCGTTATCTTACTGGTTATCTTTAGTAATAACTTTTGTTTAAATTCGTGTTACTTTACCTACTATCTCTTATAATCACTTTAGCTTAATATCGCGTTATCTTATCTAGTATCTCAAATAACAACTAAAGCTTAATACCGTTATCTTATTCATTACCTTTGAGGATAACAATTTAAGCTTAATATCACTATCTTATCCACTATCTTTAACAACAATTTGAGATCTTGCCTTATCTTTTTATCGTCCTAACGTGTGGTATCTATGACCAGACGTGGGAATTATTTTTTTGTGATATTTAAGTGAAAAAGCTAACCCGATAGAGCAATGTAATTTGTAGGTTAGCATATAAGGATTTAGTAGGTGGTACTTTTGGTAAATTTGTTGATTCACACTGTGTCATGGACAAGTTTTAAATGTGCATCGTTGGAAAACCAAAGTACCAGTAACAAAATTTGCTAGAGTGCAGAGTGACTCACTCTATGAACATTTTTAAATTTGGGCACTTCTTGCCAAAAAGAAGAATAGTTTTGATGCAACACTCATGTGTGTTTGCACATAAGAACTTTTATGTTAGCTTTAGTTAGATAGGTTTAGATAGTTAGGCGACTTGTCGCACCCGTGTTAGTTTAAGTAGTGTTTCATGCTCCCCGACAAATTTGTGCTGTCGATAATTAGTGTAGTCAAAGACTATCGGGCTACCTATTCCGTTTCCTGGTACTTCGGTAGACGTGTTATCGGTCAAAAAACCAGGTGGCGCCTTATATAAACATTTTGTAGGTTTTAAGTTAGGTTTTATATAGGGTAGTTAGGATTTAGATTTTAAGCTGTTACTGTGCTAACAGACTTTTTCTTTTTTTAAGTTTTTTCTTTTGTGGCTTTGTCGCGATTGTTACGTGCAATTTGCACTTAAACATTGTTTCTAGTTTAGTTGTGATGTATGGAAGTTTCGCGCCATAATTTCAAAAGACGCAGTGCGCGGGAATTTTAAATAGACTAGGCGTGTGCTTCCGATACGTCATAATAGTGAGTTTGCGCAAATCGTGCAATGCTAGAGGGTAGACGAATTAGTTCGCGCGGATGTAAAAAAGACAAAGGAGGGGGAAGTTTTCCGGTTCTCTCTCTCTATAACGTGGCTTTTTCGCCAATACCTTTGAGCAGAGTGGTCGCTTTTCTGGTAACGTATCGTTAGGTTTACCTATGTAGATATCCTACCTAATTATCTTTTTTGTCTACCCTCATACCTTATTTTCCTGCCCCATCCCTGCATAGGTAAGAAATCTGCCGCCACCTAGGCGCACCGATCTCCACGACTGAGGATGAAGACCTCATGACTACCTTAGCTGGCCGGAGCTGATCCCCGAACGCTTTGAGAGCGTCGGAGTATCATCTCTAATCCCTCCGGGAGGAGCCCTGATTGGACTTGGTTAGAGGCCTACCCTAGCGCAACTTCGCGGAAATCTGGACCTATTATGTGAGTACTTCATAGTTTATATTGTTCGTTTTATCCTTGTTCTAAAATTAATATGTAAATTTTCGAAGTATTGCGCAATATTGAGGACATCATTGGTGGATGACCGCGCCCAAATCTGTATAAGTTTCACGCTGCCAACCACCGATGGTGGCTAGTAAACCTCGCTTCCGGTGTTGTATTTATAGAACTTTTTAAAATATAACCACGGGTGAATGTAAGAGTTGCTGTATACAATAGCCCCTCAAATTCCTTCACAGAACAAGATTTAAAAGCACTTTTACGAGTAGGTAATAAAACCATCATTGCCGGTGATTTAAATGCAAGGCATAAAACATGGAATAATCACCAAAATAACCACAATGGTATAACGCTTTTTAAACTAACAGAAACGACTAACGTTAAAGTAATACATCCTAAAGAAAAAACGCATTTCCCCACTAATAATTCGACACCGACAACCATTGATATTTTAATAATTAAAAATGTAAATAACGTAAGCAACGTTTATGCTCCAGCTGAACTCTCGTCAGACCATAACCCAGTCCTTTTTACACTAACAAACTCAATTAAAACTACATTAAACAAGACAATACCGGACTACATAAATGCAAACTGGAAAGAATACAGACGTCTATTAGACCAACAAATTACCATAAACAGAGACATTAATGACAACATCCAAATAAACAACGAATTAAATAAACTGATCAAAGCGGTTGAAATGGCAAAGGCTGGTGCGATAAAAAATGTTCTAATTAAAGAAGGTGCTACCCCCCTGCCAGCTGAAATCTTACAAACAATTAAGGACAAAAACCGAGCACGTAGACGTTGGCAAGTTACTAAAGACGCACAAGACAAATTAAACCTGGACATACTAATTAAAAAAGTTAGGAAGGACATTTGGACACACAAAAATAAGCAATGGACTAATAAACTCTCACAACTAAACACGCACGACAATTCTATTTGGAAAATGACCAAATACCTTAAAAATAAAAAACTGACAATACCAACATTAAAACACAACAACGAAACTGCACAAGACAACATTGACAAAGCAAAAATGCTGGCCAACAATTTCAAAACAAATCACGACACAACGCCTAACAATAACAACCAAAATTTAATAGAACACGAAACCAGAACCAGATTAAACGCAATGACTACTGAACAAATTAGGACGCAAGTTAAAAAGACTACACCCGCTGAAATTAAAAAACTCATTAAAAAACTAAAGACAAATAAAGCTCCTGGCAGGGACAAGCTGGATAACATTTTAATTAAAAACTTCACACGTAAAACAATAGTACAATTACACTACATAATCAACGCCATTCTTACACATGCATACTTCCCCAAATCTTGGAAAAACGCCTTCACTACACCAGTACCTAAACCAGGTAAGGACCTTACAACCCCCCAAGGATACAGACCTGTTAGTCTCTTAGATTCATTAAGCAAAATAACTGAAAAAGTTATCAATGACAGAATACAAAAGCACTTACGTAAAAACAAAATTATCACATGTACTCAATTTGGTTTTAGGAAAAGTCACAGCACTACTGGACAAGTCGCTAGAATTGTTAAAGACATAATCACTGGATACAATGAACATAAAATAACATACATGACACTACTAGACTTTGAGAAAGCTTTTGACAAGGTTTGGTTCATGGGATTAATACACAAACTCATCACATACAAATTTCCGACATATCTAATTAAATTAATAAATAGCTACATAACAGACAGAACTTTTGCGGTTAAAATAGGGGATTCAACATCTGATAAAATAAAAATCAAAGCTGGGGTACCACAAGGGTCGGTATTTGGCCCTACGCTCTATCTAATCTACATAAATGACATACCACAGACAACCAACACTAGACTTGCTCTATATGCAGACGATACAGCTTTATACGCGACAGAGAAAGACCCTTCAACAGCTCTCACTCACGTAGAAACACATGTTAAAACTTTAAATAAATACTTCAATAAATGGAAAATAAAAGCAAACACTGACAAAACAGAAACAATACTTTTTCACCGTAGATATACAAACAACAAACTAAACAGAAACGCAAACATCCTAGGCACACAGCTAACACCGAAAGACAGCATAAATTACTTGGGGGTACACTTAGACACCAGACTAACATTCAAAACACACATAGAAAAAACACTCAAAAAAGCACTCTTATTACTCATACAAGTTTATTCGCTAGTATCACTCAAAAGCACACTCAATACAACCAACAAAAAACTCATCTACACTGCAATCATTCGACCAACACTCACATACGCCGCTCCCACCTGGGTGGGAGCCGCAAAAACACACATACAAAAAATTCAAACCTTCCAAAACAAATGCCTGCGTTTAATACTGCACAGAGGACGTTATGAAAAAATTGTAGACATGCACGATGACACAGAGTTGCTAAAAATACACGAGTACATAACTAAAACATCTCAAAAATTCTACGAGCAAACCAGAAATAATAACGAAAATAAATTAATTAAACATTTAACGCAAATCAGAAAAAATAATATCCCTAAATCATACAGACACAAATATCCCTATCAAGGTTTAGCAATCTTCGATAGTGAATTTTGAACAGTTATCACCCGTCACCGCAACAGTAGAGGTTTTTTCTAAAAAATTTTCCTCAACCAACTCATAGAACTTACCCATGCACCCACCTGGAAAGGATCGAACCGCACTAGGCATCCTCACAGTGCAATCTGCAGTAACCAAAGCCATGCCTGCAGGATTCCATTACTGTTTTTCGGGACCTCACCATGGCTATAACCTCTGCAGAGTTCGCCAGATGATAAATTCACACCTGTGGGTAAGCGACGTACAGCAGGGACCACAGCAAAACTGCAAACATATAATACTGTACATAGAGAAAATTAAATTCTTTTAGTTTTTAAGTTACCTTATGTACATAAATGCTAATTGTAAATATGTTAAATAGAAGTCTTTGTTGTTGTTGTTGTTGTTGGTGCTTTTCAACGTGGTATGGTCGTTGTCTATATTAAAAGTCGCGTTCCGGGTATGTAAAGTGCTTATGCGAATGCAACTAGCAAATATTAGAACTCTGAGTTTTCTTAAAATTACTCGAAAATTTAATATACGACGGCCGAGAAGTGGACCGAAAGGCGAGATGATCCTTATATCGTAGCGAGCACCCACTTCTGCAAATTAAATTTCGGCCGCATGAGATGATGTACCATCCTTTACGAAAATCATACGCAGCACCGAAACTTGCATTGAACTCGTGTACCGGATTGTTAAAAGATTATGTACTTCCATGTCGAAATGTGCTACAGCGCCCTGCAACTGCTATATGTATAGATACGTTGCTAAAAAAATATGCGAATCGGATACTTGAATGGTCACATACCGTGAACGGTTGCCGGATGCTGTGTAACAAGTCGCGAATTTGTCCTGCAACCTCTCTGAGCTCTTGATACCCGAAAAAAAGGGCTGTATCAGTTTCAAATAAAGTAGGGGTTGTGTGGTTTTAATAAAAATTACAAATTCAGGGTAAATCACGATAATCCAGCGTAAAAAGATAAAAAAGACAACGACACGCGGTGTTCCCAAGCGGTCACCCATCCAAGTACTGACCGCGCCCAACGTTGCTTAACTTCGGTGATCGGACGAGAACCAAATTCAAAACAACAATTCAAAACAATCTATTTAACATTTGTACATAACAATATACATCTACGTGTCAAGTATAACAGAGGATTAATATATTTGTGTTATTTAGGGGCATAAAATGTTCCTGTCCTTCTGGACTCACCATTCTTTTATCGGTTCATCATCTGTTGATGGTACAATAGCTTCTTTGCAATAGTTTATTTGCTTCTGGTAATTGCGGTATGTTTTCATATGGGGGTTTCTTTTTTAGCAGGAAAAGTAGAGTAAAAAACCTGCTTTTAAATTATAGCCTTTTGGCTTTTTAGTAAGTCCATTTCATCGTTCTCTAAATATCGGGAGATCTTGATAAATAAGTTTGTGTTTTATCTTGAAGTCTGTGTTATATTGTCGAAACCTAGTGATATTTTTCAGTAAGGGATTGCAGTTGAGCTGCGTTGAGTAAAATTGTTGTGAAATACGGTCAATGTACGTTCGAATGTATTCCACCTCGGTTTGTTCGTGCAGTTCTGCTATGCGAGTATATCTATCTCCGCCTGTTACTAGACAAAGACATTTATTCTGGAAACGCTGCAGTGGTAGCAGTGCTGTGTGGCTAATTTTACACCAAACAGGAGCGGCGTATGTGATTGCTGGTCGTACGATTGTCGTGTATATAAGTTTTTTATTTTTTAGTGTCAACTTACTATTTTTCGCCAACAAGGGGTATAATGATTTTACACTGGCGTATCCCTTCATGATGCTCCTCTTAATGTGGTGTTTAAAGTTTAACCTTCTATCTAAATACACTCCTAAGTATTTCACCGTTTCTGACTCTTTTATATTTGTATTGTTCACTTTGATTTTTTTTGAAGATTTTAGAGTTTGTATATTTCTTAGTAAAGATGATGGCTTCCGTCTTTTCTGGGTTTAGAGATATTTTTCAAGTTTTGTAGAAATTTTGCAGGATGTCCAGGTGAAACTGTGTTTGCTGACTGCTGATTATAGCAGAATCGGAATGGGCGTATATGACTGTATCATCGGCGAATAATGAGGTAGTAGTTTTGGGAAATTCGGGCAAATCATGTAGGTATATTGTAAAAATCTTAGGACCTATAATAGATCCTTGTGGTACTCCTGAGTTAATGGTTTTAGCTGATGATCTATCTTGATTGATTTTGACTCTGAAATTCCGGTCCGAGATGTAAGAGTGTATTAATTTAATTAGGTATACGGGTAACTTCAATTTTATCAGTTTATAAATAAGTCCAGTGATCCATACTCTATCAAAGGCTTTTTGGATATCGAGGAGTACCATTGTGGCGACTTTGCATTTGTTGAAATTTACAATAACATTGTTTACAATACGTACCACTTGTTGAACTGTGCTGTGTTTACTCTTGAAACCAAATTGGGAGTGCTGGGTAGTTTTAGTGGTAGTTTCCAGTTTATTAATCCGTTTTAGAATAATTTTTTTGGCCAGTTTTCCCATGGTTGACAGCAGGCTAATAGGACGGTATCCTGTGATATCTGTATGATCTTTACCTGGCTTTAGAATAGGAACAACCAGTGCAGTCTTCCAGTTTTGTGGAAAATGTTGTATTTTGATAATACCATTCACTATATACATAAATTGCAGAGTCGCTTTCTTCGAAAAGAGTTTTAAGATTATATTTTGTATAGTGTCTTCGCCTGGAGCTTTTTTATTTGGTAGGGTTTTTATAATAGACCTGATTTCTTGCGGGCTTGTAATAATTTCTTGTAGCTTATTTGTTGGAATGCTGTAATTTCTTGTTTGTTCTAAAAATTTGTTAACCTGTTTTATAATTTCTTCGTGACATTTTTCGTCTGGTTCCAAAGCATGTGCTTTTGAGAACTGCTCTGCTAATATCTCAGATTTTTCTTTGTCAGTAACGTATTCTACACCATTATTTTTTAGTGTCGGTAGTAGGGTATAATTGGCAATACTGGCGCCACATTTCCCCCAGAATCCCACATTTCCCCACACATCTGGACCAAATAGTTTTCTTCGACTAACCATTTTTCATCTTTCGAGATAAATGAGCATCCACATTTCCACACACGAGATAAACCTATTTTTAAGATTTTTTTTTTTTTTTAGCGCTAACATTCTGGACCAAATACTTTTCTTCGTCTAGCCAATGCATCTTTCGAGATAAACCTATCTTGTTTGGTATCAATTAATATTAGAATTTTCTCAGCTACCCGAATCTTTAGGAATTTTTCAGATTGCATCACCCCCAAGAGAGCTACCCCCATTTTAAGATTTCTTACCTGTAGTGACTTTTGAGCGTTCTTATAAATTTTTTTAGTCATGCGATACATTAAATTAGCTTAGAATTTTATGTAGAATCCAAATCTGCAAACAGATTTGAAATCGGACCACGCCCTGCAAAGTTACACATATACCCTCTGCGAGATAAATCTTTCTCCACATTTCCATCCACGAGATAAACCTACCTTGTTTGGTATGAATTAAGATTAGAATTTTCTCAGCTACCCGAATCTCTTTAAATTTTTTAGATAGCGCCATCCCCCAGGGACCTACCCTGATTTTAAGATTTCTTACCTGTAGCGACTTTTGATCGTTCTTATAAATTTTTTATACATGCAATACATCTTGTTAGTCTAGAATTTTATGTAGAATCCGAATCTGTAAACAGATTTAAAACAGGACCACCTCTTACCATTTTACACACACCCTCTAAATTATAAATTTCCTGCGGCTCATACCTAAAAGAAAATCTAAAAACTATTCTTAAAACTTTTTATTACAGACAATTTTTACCAATACAGTTTAAATTTTGTAAACCACATTTCTAAATACATATTCACAATTTTTTATTTTGAACCTAGAACTTCTCATATCGGCTCATACTTATTAATATTTATTTCTAAATAGAGCACCTTTTCCAAAGACCAACCGGACCCGCATGTTTCAAATTCCTCTGATTTTGTTCTTATGGTTTCGCTTAAGACCTCGTACATATTTTCCAGATTACTAGAAGACGTTATAACCACATTTCTTGTATTAAAGGATTTCACATCGGACTTCTCTTCCCCCATTTTGGTGTAAACGCCGTAGAGTTCGCAGTAGACTTTTACTGCTGTATGTTGTATTCTTTTTTCATTTATTAATCGAATAAATCGCTCTTTCTGCTTCCAAAGAAACTCGCGCACTCCATCGTCGACACTGGCGTTCTTTATGCGATAGCTAGCCATACGGTTGTTAAACGCTGTACTAACCATTTCTACACCATCGTCGTTAGTAGCGGTAACTGATGCATTTTTGTTTGTTGCTCCTTAAGTGTGCGGCATACGTAGTCTTTTCCATTTCGAAATCGCATACTTTACACATAATTCGTGGTTGTTTCGTACAAGGCCCTTTAACAGCTGGCGGAGCTGAACGTTTACGGCTTAATGACATACCGTGCTGTTTTTCCTTGTGTCGCTGTAAGTTGCCCATTCTCGTAAAAGCGATACCGCAAGTCTCACAGTTTAAGTACTTTGCTGCGGACGGATGTATAAGCTTAACCTTGGACGATGTTACACCACAACATTTGTTCTGGTGCCGTTTGAGAGCATCCCTCCTGGTAAAGTAGACGTGACACAGCTCGCATTTAAAAACGTTTGCAGATACCATTTTAGTACAAAACAAAATCCGCACTATAGCACTTGACTTGTAAGCGAACTAACTTATAACTAAAGAGTTTACTCTTGCGCACCTGCTTTATGTACCCTATAGAATGCAAACCGAAGGTTTCGAAGACACCGAATGAAGTTGAGGATTCATCGGGGAACTAAATGACGTCATAATCCTTGCTGCTCGTCCAATACATTTAGCGTCAATGCATGCACCCGGTTCGCATCGTCGATGGTGCGAATGCAGTTAGTAGAAACACCGGAAAACGTCTTCCATGTTATACGGATCGCGTGCATATTAAAAATCCAAAAGGGTGATAGCACACGCACACAAATTGTGTGCAAGTCGTGCTGTAGAAGATGCAGTGCTACTATAACCAAAAACTTAATAAAAACACTTTAAACCATTACTAAGGAAATACCAACTTGTTGTCTACAGAATACTTACTAATAAAGCAATTTAATTTTAAACCACTTCTACGTCATATTTTTGGAAATGGCAGGTTGAATATTTTCTTTGGAAACAATCGAAGATTGCCGAAGACACTCGAAGAGTGCACGAGCGCGGTTACTAAACCAATTAGCATTAATATCAAGTATTCCGTACTTTCGTAGGTTGCTCATTTCCTAGAAACAAATCTTCCACATAGCGGTCGGTAGCACGTAATGATTTCTAGAACCGGTAAGTACTCGATATCGCCCAAATAGAGAATTAGATGCTCGATGTCTGTCAACTTCCAATTCCCTCGTAAAAGGTAGCAAAAGCTCGGTCAATCATCCATTATACTTCGACTCGCTCCTGTTCTGATAATTTACAAACATTTTTCAAACGACAATGGGCCGAGAATTTTTAAACCTCCGAGAGATCTATAAGTCGTGATCAATTACACGTTCGAGCTACCCGTAAACTAACATATTTTGTAGCAACTGTGCACTGTATAATACATGCATACCCTCCTCTGCGCTACTGCTATTCTTGTAGTTGCTTAAAAAGTCAGTCGCCCTTTTTACTGCTAGGGCCGCTAAAAGCGCCATTCCATACTTTCTTTATAAGTGTAGCACATCGCGCACTTTTGTCGGATAATTAAATTTTGTTTATATAGACCTTTACACTTTCGCTTATTTAAACATCTAATACAATTGATTAACCACTTTCGATTATTCTAACGGAGGCCACCATACATCCCGCCGCACCGTTCTTTTTGAATCCAACGATCCTATGGGCTTCCGCACACTAACACCTGACGTATCTTTCCTACTATTTGTTAAACAAAAACTACCGGTATCGCCATTGTGGACGTAAACAGATGTTTGTGGATGTGTACGAGAATATGTAATCATATACATTAACCAGTCTAAGCTATTTTATTTAGTCCACGAAAACTACTATTTTACTAAACTACAATTAATAATCGTCTTTATAGGTTTAATATTTCTACCATTACCCAATGACTGGTGCTACGTACATGGAAACTTTAATTTCTTATTGGAGAGAATTCTTATTCTCCCACGCACTGCAGCGTAGTTGCATGCCTACCCCTTTTGGAGGTATATGCTCGTTATAGGTTGTAAGACCCTCGGTTTTACTTAACTGCAATTCGTGAGACCCCTTTAATCTTTTTAATCGTATCTTTCTCGCCTACAATACAGTAGGACTTAACATTACTACCAACAAATTCTAATACTGGACCCCATTAAATACGTCTTTAAATTTCCTACAAGTTTTTATCGACAAGTGTTATATTGTATTTATTATACGCAGGGTAGTCACTCTTTTAAGATAAATATATTTTGCTAGGTATCAACTAATATTAAATTTTTCTAGGGACCCCAAATCTGTAAATAAATTTTAAATAGGACCACCCCATACAAAGTTATGCGTTTTAAAGACCCAAATCACTGATTTTTGCCCATCTTTATTTAACACCATTTTTAAAACCTTTTTCGCTACCCAAGACATATGCCTTAGCCAACCATCTCCCGAGAAATCTAAAACCGCCGTGTCCCGCGAATACCACGTGGAGATAACACGTATACTCTGTCAACCAGGATAGAAGCCGAAAGGATTTGGAAGGTGGGAGAAGAACTTAAAAATTATGGAATCTTAAAACTAATATATACAAATATAAACAACTATCTTATATCTTTACGCCCCATGCGTAGATTGTTGTACTATTAGGAATGATGTACCTTTGTCATCTTCCTCGATAAACTAATTTTATTAATAAGCTGCGTATGCAAATCGTATTTTTACTCCGGATACATACGCAGACAAGTACTCGATACCATCCAAATAAAGAATTGGATGCTTGGTGACTGTTAACATCCGCTTCCCTCGTGTACGCCCAGACACATCCCAGCCCATGAGCACCCCTGCGCATGCACACCCTTGCCCATGCGCACCCCTGCGCGTACGCACCCCTGCCCATGCGCGCTGCCCATACGCACCCTCTCTGTGCGACTGCTATTTCGGGGTAACGTCACAGCCTTTTATAAATAAAGAACAATGTTATATACTATTATAAAATGTTTATTCTGACATTATACATAACAAATTTAAAAATATTTAATGCCAAGCATGGGGTCATTTAAACTTAATTTTAATACAAAGTTATACACAGAAGACAGTCCTTTCTTTATGCTTGTTTGGAGTGGCTTTAATTTTATCTAATTTTATTCGCAGCTTAAAATTTAAATCGATACCCAAGTCCTCTATCTCCTTTTCTAACCAATAGTTTGATACATAGAGGCCGTCTAGGTTTTCGAATTGTAAAATGTACCGAAGTTTGCCTCTATATTTAAAGTCTTTGATTCCGCCGACAACCAGATCCATTCCTTCGTGTAATTCTTCCAGCTTGTGACAATCTTTTAATCGCAGCTTTCCCACAATATCCTGCATACGTATCTTGTTAGCTTGATCGACTTCTTCTTGTCGGTATTGGAGGAAATCCTTATTCTCCCACAGACTGTTGCGTAGTTGCATGTCCACCACTTTTGGGAATATATGGTTGTTATAGGTTGTAAGACCCTCGGTTTTAAATGATCCGAAAGGTTCTTTACTAGGTAAAATATACAATGTTTTAGCGGAACCCCTTTTGCGTGTGGTGTACGCCAAGGTTACGAAACCCGCATTCCTTAGTTCGTCTTTTTTATCTACCATTTTGATAAATACGTTTTTAGAATAACCTTTTAAAAAGTATACGGATTTAGTACCATCCTTTTCTGCAAGAACGCCTACATAACTAAAAGAGTCTTTCTTACTAACCGCAAATGCATACAGCTTGTACAACCCGGATGTATCTAAGTCAGTCCATCGACACATAAAATAATCTTTTAATTCTTCCTCATTTTCTATAATAAGATGTTCTTTGTCTAACACATCTTTGTATTGTTCGCGTATTGTCGCAGTGTTTTTCCATGTAGTCCAATTTTCGCCTTTTTGCATCCATTTCCTCTAATTCCAGTTGTCTTTTCCTTCCACTTACAGCGTATGGCATGCATAATGGGACAATTTCCTTTAGTGTAAACGGATAGAGTTTACTACCAATATTCGCGTGTTGTCGTACAACCTCTGGGCGAATGTTAGGTGTATTTATCAATCCCAATTCCGAAATTACTATTTCTTTTGGAATTGTAGAATATGGTGTTGCAGATTGTGTAAAATATTTACTACCTGCTTTAATGTAGCACTTGTGTAAGATTTTTATTTTATCTTGGGCATCTTCCTCTACTATCTCCAAATAATTTACAGGTAAATAGTTAAAACTAAAAGCCGAAAGCACATACTTTATCAATTTTTCCTTTTCCTCTGGTTTTTCGGACAACTTAATTTGCAAGCCCGTCAATTTCTTTGTATTACCATTACCCCAATACACGTACTGTTGCAGGTTATTATACACTAAACAGCAGCTATTTTGTAGCTTGTCCGATAGCTTACTCCACATTTTGGCAAGTGATACCGAGTACATTGGCGCCTTTAGGAAGTACAACTTACTATCTTCCAATAAGGTTAAACAGTCTTTTAAGGGTTTATACACTCGTTCCGCACTGACATAGCTTCCAATTGCACAATTGTATATTGTCGCTTCCAATCGCGTAATACCATGTTCTTTGACTAAAGTAGACGCAAATGTTTCCCTTAAACGTACATCTGGACAACGTAAAAAATCTAGTATATGATTGCCAAGTTGTTTATTAACACCAGGACTTGTTATCTGACACACAAATTTGTTGTATATCTTAATTCTTGCATTGGTTGTTAGCCATGTTAAACAATCAATTCCTACAGTTTTATCGTTGTCAACTATAATATTACACTTTTCTTCGTATTCGCCCTTATAGCAAAAGTTATGGTTTGTAGTTAAATAATTACACATCTCCATCTTGCTAAATATACCGCAAAATCTTGGGTTACATCCATGTCAAAAGATAGAAATAATCTTTTCGAGTTCGTCTAATATATCTGGTAGTTCCTCCAATAAAGTTTCCAACTTAACATCTGCTAGTTCCACTTTGTATGGAACACATATAGGATTTTGGAATTTTTTATTAATGCATTCGAGGTCTTCTTTTCCGATCATTTCTTTTACTTTCTGACCCATCTTGTTAGTGCTTTCCAGAGAAAACGGGAGCTTAGCTTTAACACCATGCCTAGCGGAAACAAATCGGTCAAACTTTCTTCGTAGATAGCTGTTAAATGCACCACAAATTTCTTTTTTTTTAGGATAAACATCCTTTTGCTTGCAGATGTTTGCTCGGCGTCAGAAAAGTCGCAAATTTTAACCAACATTATATTGTCACAAAATGGTTCTGTAATTGGTGTGTGTAGTCCACCAGTCAGCATCTGTTCGCCTTCGACATAACAAATATTACCAATATCTGTTACCAGATTATTGTTGCACATATTTTCTGTCAACAGCCATAATCCAAATCGCTCATTTCTCGGTTTCACTTTATTCCCAAGAAGTTGAGAAACGTTAATCACCTTGGATACGCTCATGTTTACCGTTCTAGCTACCGTCAAATACTAAATTGAATACGAAAATTTGTTCCCTTATGTATCCTACAGAGTGGGGCGTATATTACCGAAAATAGTCGAATATGTCGGACACCGCCATATCGCTTACATTCTCTGGTTTAGGAACTGTTTTGTTATCCGACCTAGGTCGGCAGGGTTGCGCATCAACATATGTCCGGATATATGTAGGTTCCTTATATACCAAATTTAATCTCCCTGCTCACATAACCACATAACCACATGACCATATGACCATATGACCATATGACCATATGACCACATGACCACATGACCATATGACCACATGACCACATGACCATATGACCATATGACCACATGACCATATGACCACATGACCATATGACCGCATGACCATATGACCTAATTGCTTTTTAATGAGTTTTCTCATTAAAAACCCATTAGCACTAATTGCTTTTTAATGAGTTTTTCCATTAAAAAACCAAGTGTGGACCTAGGTTAGATAAAAGGAAAAATTAATAGGTTAGGTCAGCGCCACTCCAAACAAACATAAAGAAAGGACTGTCTTCTGTGTATAACTTTGTATTAAAATTAAGTTTAAATGACCCCATGCTTGGCATTAAATATTTTTAAATTTGTTATGTATAATGTCAGAATAAACATTTTATAATAGTATATAACATTGTTCTTTATTTATAAAAGGCTGTGACGTTACCCCGAAATAGCAGTCGCACAGAGAGGGGTGCGCATGGGCAGCGCGCATGGGCAGGGGTGCGTACGCGCAGGGGTGCGCATGGGCAGGGGTGTGCATGCGCAGGGGTGCTCATGGGCTGGGATGTGTCTGGGCGTACACGAGGGAAGCGGATGTTAACAGTCACCAAGCATCCAATTCTTTATTTGGATGGTATCGAGTACTTGCCTGCGTATGTATCCGGAGTAAAAAATACGATTTGCATACGCAGCTTATTAATAAAATTAGTTTATCGAGGGAAGATGACAAAAGGTACATCATTCCTAATAGTACAACAATCTACGCATGGGGGCGTAAAGATATAAGATAGTTGTTTATATTTGTATATATTAGTTTTAAGATTCCATAATTTTTAAGTTCTTCTCCCACCTTCCAAATCCTTCCGGCTTCTATCCTGGTTGACAGAGTATACGTGTTATCTCCACGTGGTATTCGCGGGACACGGCGGTTTTAGATTTCTCGGGAGATGGTTGGCTAAGGCATATGTCTTGGGTAGCGAAAAAGGTTTTAAAAATGGTGTTAAATAAAGATGGGTAAAAATTAGTCTTTAAAACGCATAACTTTGTATGGGGTGGTCCTATTTAAAATCTGTTTACAGATTTGGGGTCCCTAGAAAAATTTAATATTAGTTGATACCTAGCAAAATATATTTATCTTAAAAGAGTGACTACCCCGCCTATAATAAATACAATATAACACTTGTCAACAAAAAAGTTGTAGGGAAAATTAAAGACGTATTTAATGGGGATCCAGTATTAGAATTTGTTGGTAGTAATGTTAAGTCCTACTGTATTGTATGCGAGAAAGATATGATTAAAAAGATTAAAGGGGTCTCACGAATTGTAGTTAAGTAAAACCGAGGGTCTTACAACCTATAACGAGCATATACCTCCAAAAGGGGTAGGCGTGCAACTACGCAGCAGTGCGCGGGAGAATAAGAATTCTCTCCAATAAGAAATTAAAGTTTCCATGTACGTAGCACCAGCCATTGGGTAATGGTCGAAATGTGGAACCTATAAAGACGATTATTAATTGTGGTTTAGAAAAATAGTAGTTTTCGTGGACTAAATAAAATAGCTTAGACTGGTTAATGTATATGGTTACATATTCTCGTACACATCCACAAACATCTGCTTACGTTCGTATACGAACATGGCGATGCCGGTAGTTTTTGTTTAACAAATAGTAGGAAAGATACGTCAGGTGTTAGTGCGTGGAAGCCCATAGGATCGTTGGATTCAAAAAGAACGGTGCGGCGGGATGTATGGTGGTTCCCGTTAGAATAATCGAAAGTGGTTAATCAATCGTATTAGATGTTTAAATAAGCGAAAGTGTAAAGGCCTACATAAACAAAATTTAATTATCCGACAAAAGTGCGCGATGTGCTACACTTATAAAGAAAGTATGGAATGGTGCTTTTTAGCGGCCCTACCCGTAAAAAGGGCGACTGACTTTTTTAAGCAACTACAAGAATAGCAATAGCGCAGAGAAGGGGTATGCATGTATTATACAGTTGCTACAAAATATGTCAGTTTACGCGTAGCTCGGATGTGTAATTGATCACGACTTAAAGATCCCTCGGAGGTTTAAAAATTCTCAGCCCATTGTCGTTTGAAAAATGTTTGTAAATTTATCAGAACGGGAGCGAGTCGAAGTTTAAGTTAGATGGATGATTGACTGAGTTTTTTCTACCTTTTACGAGGGAATCGGAAGTTGACAGACATCGAGCATCTAATTCTCTATTTGGGCGATATCGAGTACTTACCGGTTCTAGAAATCATTACGTGCGGCCGACCGCTTGCGAAAGTGTAAAAGCCTACAGAAGCAAAATTTAATCATCAGACGAAAAAGTGCGCGATGTGCTATAGAAAGTATAAAAAAAATGGTGCTTTGCATAGGTCCTAACAGTAAAAAGTAGAGTGACTTTTTCTAGCAATTACAAGAATAGCAGTAGCGCGGCGAAGGGGTATGCATGTATTATACAGCGCATTGTTGCTATAAAATATGTTAGTTTACGAGAAGCTCGAACGCGAACAAATTAAATTTTAATCTATAATTAACCACTGTCGTAAAAATGGGAAATTAATGGTTAATTTTAATACTGCTAAGCATATACTTTCGCTTGGTGATTCATTTAGAAAATATTCAAGCCCACCATTTCCTAAAATATGACGTAGAAGTTATTTAAAATTAAATTGCTTTATTAGTAAGTATCCTGTAGACAACAAGTTGGTATTTCCTTAGTAATGGTTTAAAGTGTTTTTGGTTATAGTAGCACTGCATCTTCTACAGCACGACTTGCACACAATTTGTGTGCGTGTGCTATCACCCTTTTGGATTTTTAATATGCACGCGATCCGTATAACATGGAATACGTTTCCGATGTTTCTACTAACGGCATTCGCACCATCGACGATGCGAACCGGGTGCATGCATTGACGGTAAATGTATTGGACGAGCAGCAAGGATTATGACGTCATTTAGTTCCCCGATGAATCCTCAACTTCGTTCGGGTGTCTTCGGAAACCTTCGGTTTGCATTCTATAGGGTACATAAAGCAGGTGCGCAAGAGTAAACTCTTTAGTTATAAGTTAGTTCGCTTACAAGTCAAGTGCTATAGTGCGGATTTTGTTTTGTACTAAAATGGTATCTGCAAACGTTTTTAAATGCGAGCTGTGTCACGTCTACTTTACCAGGAGGGATGCTCTCAAACGGCACCAGAACAAATGTTGTGGTGTAACATCGTCCAAGGTTAAGCTTATACATCCGTCTGCAGCAAAGTACTTAAACTGTGGGACTTGCGGTATCGCTTTTACGAGAATGGGCAACTTACTGCGACACAAGGAAAAACAGCACGGTATGACATTAAGCCGTAAACGTTCAGCTCCGCCAGCTGTTAAAGGGCCTTGTACGAAACAACCACGAATTATGTGTAAAGTATGCGATTTCGAAATGGAAAAAACTACGTATGCCGCACACTTAAGGAGCAACAGACATATAAATGCATCAGTTACCGCTACTAGCGACGATGGTGTAGAAATGGTTAGTACAGCGTTTAACAACCGTATGGCTAGCTATCGCATAAAGAACGCCAGTGTCGACGATGGAGTGCGCGAGTTTCTTTGGAAACAGAAAGAGCGATTTATTCGATTAATAAATGAAAAAAGAATACAACATACAGTAATAAAAGTCTACTGCGAACTCTACGGCGTTTACACCAAAATGGGGGAAGAGAAGTCCGATGTGAAATCCTTTAACACAAAAAATGTGGTTATAACGTCTTCTAGTAATCTGGAAAATATGTACGAGGTCTTAAGCGATACCATAAGAACAAAATCAGAGGAATTTGAAACATGCGGGTCCGGTTGGTCTTTGGAAAAGGTGCTCTATTTAGAAATAAATATTAATAAGTATGAGTCGATATGAGAAGTTCTAGGTTCAAAATAAAAAATTGTGAATATGTATTTAGAAATGTGTTTACAAAATTTAAACTGTATTAGTAAAAATTGTCTGTAATAAAAAGTTTTAAGAATAGTTTTTAGATTTTCTTTTAGGTATGAGCCGCAGGAAATTTATAATTTAGAGGGTGTGTGTAAAATGGTAAGGGGTGGTCCTGTTTTAAATCTGTTTACAGATTCGGATTCTACATAAAATTCTAGACTAACAAGATGTATTGCATGTATAAAAAATTTATAAGAACGATCAAAAGTCGCTACAGGTAAGAAATCTTAAAATCAGGGTAGGTCCCTGGGGGATGATGCTATCTGAAAAATTCCTAGAGATTCGGGTAGCTGAGAAAATTCTAATCTTAATTGATACCAAACAAGGTAGGTTTATCTCGTGGATGGAAATGTGGAGAAAGATTTATCTCGCAGAGGGTATATGTGTAACTTTGCAGGGCGTGGTCCGATTTCAAATCTGTTTGCAGATTCGGGATGTGCGTAAAATTTTAGACTAACAAGATGTATTGCACGACTAAAAAAATTTATAAGAACGCTCAAAAGTCACTACAGGTAAGAAATCTTAAAATGGGGGTAGGTCCCTTGGGGGTGATGATATCTTAAAAATTCCTAAAATTCGGGTAGCTGAGAAAATTCTAATATTAATTAATACCAAACAAGATAGGTTTATCTCAAAAGATGGAAAATGGTTAGTCGAAGAAAACTATTTGGTTCAGAATGTTAGCGGTAAAAAATCTTAAAAATAGGTTTATCTCGTGTGTGGAAATGTGGATGCTCATTTATCTCGAAACATAAAAAATTTAAGATATATTTATCTCGAAAGATGAAAAATGGCTAGTCGAAGAAAACTATTTGGTCCAGATGTGTGAGGAAATGTGGGATTCTGGAGGAAATGTGTGAGGAAATGTGGGATTCTGGAGGAAATGTGGGCCCAGTATTCCCAATTATACCCTACTGTCGGTATAGGGTGAAATGTCTTTCGTAATGTTTTTGTTATTTGCCAAAGTGTGTTGTCTTGCTGTCTTAGTTTTTCAAGTTTTTCCGTCCAGGTTTTGTTTCGATGTTCTTTAATAAGCCTTCGTATTTCTTTGTTTGTCTCCGTTAATCGACGTTTCATTTCGGGATGTGCGGTGTATTGCCACCTTTTCCTGATAGCGTTTCTATGTTTTATTACTGCTACAATTTCCCATGGAAGGTTGTCTTTAGTGGGGTTTATTTCTATTATAGAGGTGTATTTTTTGACTGCCTTTGTAATTTCATTTGTGAATTGCGCTATATATGCTTCTAGAACTTGTGCATTATCAAATTCTCGAACAACTTGTATATTTTTATCCAATTCTGCTCTGAATTTTTGCCAATTTGTGTTTTTATACGATATTATTTTAATTTTTGTTTGGTAATCTGAGTTGGAAGTTATACTAAATAATACCGGGTTATGGTCTGAATTCAGTTCTGTGAGTGATCGTGGTTCTATTACTTCTTGAATATTTTTTGTTACAACTAGATCTATAGTTGTTGGTGTCGTACCATTTCAAGGGAAATGTGTTGCGCGATCTGGGAAAAGTACTTCTAAGTTGTGGTTGTTAACGTATTCTCGTAAAGTGATACCGTTCCTGTTATTCCTATGACAGTTCCAGCTGTAGTGCCTGGCGTTAAAATCACCTACTAACACTATTTTCTTATATACACTAAATATCTTATCTAAGTCATTTTCACGTATAATGTTTCTGGGAGAGTTGTATGCACTAACGATGTAAATGTTATTAACTAATTTAATGCAAAGAGTTTCTAAACTAATATTGTTTATACACACTACACTATGGGGTATACTGTTTTTAATTATTATTGCTACGCCACCTTGTCCCGTTTCATTAGGGTTATCTTTGCGAAGCACAGTAAAGCCTTTGATTCGAACTTTATGATTAGTTTTCAGTTTGGTCTCGTTGAGTAACATTATATCGATATTGTTAACACTTATGAATTGGATTAATTCTCCTAACTTACTTATTAGTCCATTTGCGTTCCAAGTCACGATATTGAGCTTATAACCCATAATTATTTAGTTTAGTTGCAAAATTATTAAACGCGGTGAACTTTTCAAACGCAGTTTTGCAGGTTTTTAATATTATATTCAAGTCTCTAACGGCACTAAGCATGTTACCTACGTTTATTAAGGTGTTAAGTTCACCAATTTCGTGAATTAGCTGCTGAAATTCCGTGACGTCGGTTCTTCTATTAATGTCCATTTCTGTGGTTTCTTTCCGTGAATTTTTTGTCCATGGGTTTGTTGTGGGCATTGGAGCTGCTACCTTAATCGCAGGAAAATGTTGTTGACTTCTTATGTTAAGAATTTGAGATCTTGTGGTCTTTCTTGCCGATTTTGTATTGGTTTCTTTGTCCAGAAGCCTTTGTATTATTTTGAGGTATACGGGGCATTCTTCACTACTAGCTGGGTGGGAGCCCTTGCAATTTGCACATTCTGCAGGTAACTCTCTAGACTTCGTACATTCGTAGGTCCAATGTTCCTTCGCGCATTTTACGCATCTGATGGTACCACGACAGTTTCCAGTAGCGTGTGACCACTGTTGGCAACGTCGGCATTGCGCAATGCGTTTCTTATTTCTCTGTCTTTCCCAGCTAATTCGTGTGTAAGCAACGCTTTTTACATCGTTCTGGAGTTTTCTCAGGGTTACACTAGTATCGGTAATTATTAAATATAACAGTTTTCATTTTGTAAATATTATTCACAGGAATATTTTTTGCCTTAAGTTCATCACTTATTTCTTCGGTAGGTATATCCCCACCGAGTCCGCGTAATACGAATGCGTGAGACTTTTCGTCCTGGTCTGAAAAAGTATGAAACTTCACTTTATCATCTTCTATATATTTAATAAAATCTTTGCGTTCACTACCATCTCCTATAAAAATGTTTGTATTATTATAACTATATTTAATTGTAAAGCCTTTCGTAATTTTAGTACTAATTTGTTCGACTAATTGTTTATGGTTTTTTGCCGTACCGTGTATCACTATCGGCGGAGGGGCTTAGTTTTACGGGTAGTGGCAGATTTGCTAGTGGTCTCAGTAACACTTTCATCTTCAGAATCGCTGAAATCCATTTGCGTAATTCTTTCAGCATCATCATTATCCTGTATAGGAGTGTATCTATTATGCGTAGAAGTAAGTGACTCCGTGCTAATAGTTTTACGCAACTTTGCAATTTTTTTAGGTACTTGAAAACCGTCGGGATCAATACTTATTTCAGAGCTTTTGTTAACGGCTTTAGGTTGTGGATGAAAGTTATTCATAAAGCTAGTCCTTTCCTTACTAACACATTCCATGTTCAAAATGTTGCTTTCATTGGGTATTTCAATGTTAACGTCCTCTATATCCGTTGCTACGGCACACCTGCTGTCGTGTACCTGACCGAATGAAGCATCGTTAGCGATGGAATGTGAAGGATTAACTAGGGGTTCTTGGGCGTTGCACTCACTTTGTATTTTATTTTTCAGTTTTAACAAACTGCCTACACTTAATATTTCCGCATTGACGTCTATTTTATCATTGCGTTTGTTTTTACGGATTGTAACTTTATGCGTTTTATTCACTTTCATCGACAGTACACTTGTTCTATGTTTAAAGCTTATTTAATTAAAAGTTTTGTAGCACTTTGAAATGCCTAACGTAACTAAAACTGTCACTACTACTACATTATGATTAATATTAATTTATTACACTAAATATTTACACAAGTTATTATAGCACTTGAAATATACGGCGATCGAACTCGTTATTCAATGCGATTTCAGTGCGCTCGTTTGCAACACGTCTTCACACTCTGAAATTCCGAACGCGACTGGACGAGAACCGGTGCTTTTCAACGTTCATTCTGGCTGAGTGCTTCGTTGAGAACGGACGTATCCAGACTCGCTCTAAGTAATACGCGACTGCTGTAATAAAATTGTATATATAAACACGTATCGTTTAGTGATACTTATTCTAAATATAAAATTGTAAATAAATCAAACTAACCTATAAATTAAGGTGACGCAAGAGTTAAATCATAAAAATGAGTCCCAAATAATCGCGGGACTTATAATCAAACAAAAACGGAAAGTGAATCCAATCGAAGAAATTAGTGCACCGAAAATGCCGAAGAAACAAGCAACCAGTTACAATAGTGTAATATTGAAATAAAAAATAGATTCGACCCGCTAAGCGAAGGAGAAATTGAACTAATGGAAGAGGAATCGCCGTCAAATAAATTAGATGAGGACAATACGAAGTCCAAAGCAACAAAACAAAAAATGCCACCTATAATAATTCACGGCAAGACTGACCAACATCAGGAATTTATTAGATGCATCAAAAGCAATGTCGAAGAACATTTCTACATCAAAAACACGAAAGACAATCTAGCCATTTATACTCATAACAAAAACGACCATAAAAAGGTAATGGAGATGCTAAAAGATACCGAATATCATACTTTTACTCACAGGGATGAGAAGAGAAATACCCATGTGATATATGGGTTAGCAGGTAAAATAGAGCCTGAGAAAATAAAAAATGAGCTTATGGAAGTATATGGAATAAGCGTCATAAGATGTGCAATTATGAAAAACACTAAATCACCCATATATCTGCTAACTACCACAAGCTCGACAAAAACGAAGCATCTGAATGATACAGTAAAATATCTCTACTACACAAAAGTACGCTTTGAACAATACAGAAACAAAAAAAGTATAATACAATGCCATAGGTGTCAACTATGGGGACACTCCGCGACAAATTGCAATGCTTCTCCGAGATGCTTAAAATGCGCTAAAGGGCACTTCACATTTACATGCGTAAAGTCCAAGGAAACAACTGCCACTTGCGCAAATTGTGAAGGCAATCATCCAGCAAACAGTGTCGAATGTCCTACATATATCCAAAAAATCAAACAAATCCAAAAAGACAATAATAAGACGGTAAATGCATCCAGAAATACGAACAACAAAGTCCCTTCCAGAGAGGAATTTCCTGCTCCGAAATGGGTCCCAGCCAAGCCGCCACTTAACAATGCTTGGGATAACACAAAACCGCAAAGAGGTTCAACAGCACCATCAGCGAACGCTGTTCCATTGGTGAGTGACGCTGGTTTTTATGAGTTAATTGGCGAAATTAAAAAATTAGATGATTTAATTAATATTGATAAAATGTTAAACCTTGTTAGGGAATTAAATACAGAATTAATAAGTTGCCAGGATAATGTAGCTAAATTTGTAGCATTTAAAAACTTTTGTGCAAAGCTTTAATGGGTAGTAATCTTATAATAGCAACGTGGAATGCAAACGGACTCAGGAATAAAATTCCTGAAGTAATCGAATTTATAAATAGGTATAAAGTAGATATAATTTTAGTAAACGAAACCAAATTAGGCCCTAAAAATAAATTAAATTTTAAAAACTTTAGTATCATAAGAAAAGACAAACGAACAGGTAATGGGGGACTAGTAGTGCTCATTAAAAATTCAATTCCATATACAGAAATTCAAGTAGACTTTCAAAGCGCGCTAGAATATATAATATTCAGGCTAAAAGATGGTACGAATATAATAGCAGTGTACAATAGCCCTTCGAATACTTTCACCGAACAGGATTTAAAGACCTTGCAGAGAGTAGGTAACAAAACGATTATCGTAGGAGACCTAAACGCCAAACATGAATCGTGGAATTGCCATCACAATAACCGTAACGGTAGAACCCTATTTAAATTAACTGAAAATACAAATACTAAAGTGATTTATCCAAATACTGAAACGCACTTTCCTCCCAATAATACTACACCAACGACTATAGACATTCTAGTTTTAAATAACGTCAATAATGTACAAAATGTATTTTCTCCAGTTGAACTTTCTTCAGATCATAATCCGGTTGTATTCACATTAGTCAATACAACCAGAATTAATTCCAAAATAACTGTACCTGACTATAAAAATGCGGACTGGAGAAAATACAGATTGATACTAAATCAACAAGTTCGGATTAATAAAACAATTAATAATGCTTGCCAAATTAATAACGAATTAAGTAAATTAGTAAATGCAGTTGAAATGGCGAAATCCGGAGCAATTAAAAATATAAGCATAAAAGAAGTGACTACACCGTTACCAACAGAAATTTTACAGATTATTAGAGATAAAAACCGTGCACGCAGGAAATGGCAATCAACTAATAATGCGCAAGACAAAAAAGAATTAGACACACTAACTAAACGGGTTAGGAAGGAAATCTGGACGTACAGAAACAAGACCTGGACAAACAAATTACAACAACTTAACACAAATGACAATTCCATATGGAAAATGACTAGATATTTTAAGAACAAAAACAGGACAATCCCGACGCTCATTCACAACGACGCAACTGCACAAAGCAATTCAGATAAAGCTAAATTGTTAGCAAAAAATTTCCAAACAAACCACGACACAATCCGTAACAATGCCGAACACGATAGAATTGAAAAAGAAACAAATGTAGAACTAAGTGCCATATTATCAGAACATACTGAGACACGATTCAGCCGCAAAACACCAACTGAAATTAAAAACTATATTAAAAAACTTAAAACAAACAAGGCTCCCGGTAATGATAAAATTGGTAACATCCTGATCAAAAACTTTTCTCAAAAAACAATAGTGCAGTTCCATTACATAATAAATGCAATTCTCGCTTGTGCTCACTTCCCAATTGCATGGAAAAAAGCAGTAACTACACCGATACCCAAACCCGGGAAAGACCACACATCACCAGGCGGGTATAGACCCATCAGCTTGTTACCGTCACTTAGCAAAATAGCTGAAAAAGCAATCAATACGAGATTACAAAAACACCTACAAGTCAATAAAATTTTAATGAACGCACAATTCGGTTTCAGGAAAAATCACAGTACTACAGGACAAGTAGCCCGAATTGTTAAAGACATAATTACAGGTTACAATGAGCGCAAAGTCACCTTTATGACCCTGCTAGATTATGAGAAGGCCTTTGATAAGGTGTGGATCATGGGTCTTCTGCATAAACTCATTAAATACAATTTTCCGGCATATTTAACCAAATTAATTCATAGTTATTTATCAAAACGAACATTTGCAGTTGATGTAGGAGGCTCTTTATCAGATAATGTGAAGGTTAAAGCAGGTGTACCTCAAGGGTCAGTACTCGGACCAACTCTCTACATAATTTACATTAATGACTTTCCCAAAACAACAAATACAAAAATAGCGCTGTATGCAGATGATGCAGCTATATACACCACAGCAAATGACCCACACCAGGCTCTCGCCAAGTTGAAATCCATATAGAACTAATAGGAGACTACTGCAGAAAATGGAAAATCTGTGTAAACTCTGATAAAACGGAAGCCATTCTGTTTCATCGGAGATACAAAAACAATCAATTAAATAGGCATGCAGAGATTTTAGGGGCACAGGTAGCTCTCAAAAATAGTGTTAAATATCTGGGAGTTCACTTGGACCCTAGGCTAACGTTTCAACTTCAAATCGACAAGGCAATAAAAAAAGCTCTGATAGTACTCATAAATGTTTACTCGCTGTTATCACATAAAAGCTCAGTAAGTTCCAAAATTAAAAAATTAATCTATACAACAATTATACGACCTACACTCACGTATGCAGCTCCCATTTGGTGCGGGGCTGCAAAAACTCACCTACAAAAATTACAGAGACTGCAAAACAAATGCCTTAGACTAATTCTACACAAAGGACGATACGAAAAAATTAAGGACATGCACACAGACGCTAAAATACAAACAATACAGGAATTTTCAACAAACCTAGCACAACGATTTTATGAACAAACACGTAAAACTAAAGGCAATAATCTAATTAAGAACCTGACTAAGATAAGGAAACACAATATTCCTAATACATATAAACATAAGTTCCCCTATCAAGGTTTAGCAATTTTTGATAGCACATTCTGATCTGGATAAATATCCAAGTCGATACTGCAAAAGATGAGTTTTTTTTTTCACAATATTTTTCCTCAATTGACTCATATAAATAAACCACGTATACATTACGCCTTGATTGGTAATGACCACAAAGGACATCCGAATGAATGCAACTGCAAAAACCAAAGACATGCCTGTTGGATTCCACCACTGTTTTTTGGGACCACTTCATGTTCTCTAACCTTTGTAGAACTGCTAGGATGAAAAACAAAAACTTGTGGGTAAGCGACATAGCAGCAGGAACCACTAATCAACCTTCATGTGCATATAAATATTAGTACATAACTAGACTTAAATTCTTGTAGTGTTTTTGAATTTTTATGTACAGTTTAAATTATTGTAAATATGTTGAATAAATGTCTTTGTTGTTGTTGTTGGTGCTTTTCAACGTGGTATGGTCGTTGTCTATATTAAAAGTCGCGTTCCGGGTATGTAAAGTGCTTATGCGAATGCACCTAGCAAATATTCGAACTTGTTACGTGCCATTGCACTTAAACATGTTTTTAGGTTAGTTTTTGGTGTACGGAAGTTTCCCGCCATATTTTCAAATACGCGAGACGCGGGAATTTTTAAATAGACTAGGCGGTGCTTCCGATACGCAAGAGTAGTGAGCTTGCGCAGTGTGTTTATCCCTAGAGGGGTAGGGCAATACTAGAAAAGGAGTGGGATAGTTTCGCGGTTCTCGCTGGATAACGTGGCTTTTTACCGGGGATCGAGTGTTAAGTGGACGTTTTTGCCTCTGGTAACGTATCGTTAGGGTTATCTATGTAGTTCCTTGCCTAATTATCTTTGTTGTCTACCTCCATACCTTTTCCTGTCCAATCCCTACATAGGTAAGACATCTGCCGCCACCTAGGAGTACCGATCTTCACGCCTGAGGATGACCTCATGTTTACCTTAGCTAGCCGGAGCTGTTCCGTACGCATTTGATAGCGTCGACGTATCATCTCTAATTCCTCCGGGAGGAGCCCCGACTGGACTTGGCTAGAGGCCTACCCGAGCGCAATTTCGGGCGGAAGCAGGATTTCTGATGTAAGTAATCCTTTACTTATTTTGTGTGCTTTATTTTTTGTGTTAAAAATGGAGTAAATTTACGTCGGATTGCGTAATATTGATGACATCATTGGTGGAGGACCGCACCTAAATCCGTATAAGATTAGTGCTGCCAACCCCGATAGTGTCTATCAACCACGCTACCGGTGTTGTATTTATCAAACTTTGTAAATATAACCACGGCGCGAACGTAAGAATTTAGCGCTCCAACGTGTGTTTTTAGGTGGTATGATGCCTATATACTTATGGAATGTTTAGATTAATATTTAAACAAGCTTTTTCATCTAAATTGTTTTAATAAAATTCATTATCTATGTCCACTAAGATATCTGTGAAGTTTTATTTCAGTTGGTAACTTGCGAAAATTCCCCAGAAATTTTCCGGAATTGACAAATAGCGTTTGTAATTAAGAACCGTCATTGTAATATATAGTTTTTATCTAAAAAATGTTAATCTATTTACCTTATTGAAATTTTAAAATGAAGTTCATAACTGCAGTTGCCTAAATAATGTGTCAGTTATCTGAAAACGTGTGTTAGTGTCTATATAAAACTTCAAACTTTTACAAGGATGTATATTAACCTCACTTTTCCAAGTAAGTACAATAAATAAATATTTTAAGTAATTGCTCGTCGTAAATACCGTTTATTATAATAATTATTTACCTTATCTCAGTTAAAATATAACCCTTGCTGTAATAAAAAACTATATCTAAAATTCTCTAGTTTGCATATAAAAAAAAAGCGTTTTAATCAATCACTTGTTAAGTAATATTTAAACTCCCTTTTTAAAGAAACCTTGTGTTAAAAAAAAAAAACGTTTAGCGTGACGATTTGACCTCTAGAATATCTTTTGAAGATGCTACATTAATAGCCTCGTGTTATCTGTTAAAATAATGCCCTACCGATGCGTTTCTCTATTTTGGAGGGCTTTCTTGTAACTTATCAAGGAGATATCCCTTGTTAAATACTAACCTTGTTCGCATATAGTTTTAAATGTGTTTCTTTAGTGTGTTGATTAATTAACGTTTTAACATTTGCATATTATTCTTTACCGGTGACGTTCCTAACAAGGTTTCACCCCTAAATACCGTATCGTATTAACTTAAAGTAGCTGTAACGTTTTTTTACCTTCTGCTCTGCGTCAAAATCGCATATTTTATAGATATAGTGTCTCGAATATTCTATTCACCATGAATGTTTCTCATTTAAAATCGCTGGAACTAATTTACGAGCTTGAGTGTAGGAATATTATCGCAGCTAGTAACCAAAATGACAGGAGATCTCAGCTCAGGGCCATTTTAGCCCAGGAAACCAAAGGCATTGCTATCTTAAAGAAACCCGTTGGCGATTGGCCTCTTAACGTATCGGAAATTAAATTGTCCTTAGATGACATATCGGGTATAATAAATAGAACAGATCCTGGTGCTAGTGATATCGAGCTAGGGAGATTGGCTTCGAGAATAACGCACGTCAAACAACGTACAGAACTATTATCTTTATACGACGATGCCCAAGCGACTCAAGCTAAACAAAATTTGTTGTCCGAAGTATTATTACTTGAAGGGACTATTCTTGAAAGACTTAATCCTAATGCAGACGTAGATATATCGTTACCCTTTTCAAATCTCGCACTTGCCCTACCTAAACCGTTAGGAAAATCTATACCTGTATACAAATGGGGTCTCACCTTCGAAGGGTTTGATTCGCAGGTCTCTTTATCATCTTTTCTTGACCGTATTAATGATTTCAAAATCTCTCGCGGGTGTACCGACCAGGACCTATTTGTCTCAGCAGGTGACTTGTTCGCAAACTCAGCGTTAATATGGTACAGAAACATACGACACCAAATTTCTACCTGGGAGGAGTTAGTTGCGTGTTTAAAACGAGATTTCCTACCTTATGGCTATATTAACGACCTTTGGAACGAAATACGTAACCGAACCCAAGGTCCTGACGAAAATGTTGTTTCTTTTATTACCTCACTAGAAGCTTTATATAGCAGACTCGACAAAAAACCTTCAGAACCCGAGATTATCGATCAATTACTTAGAAATTTAAACCCCTACTTCTCAGAACGTTTGGCATTGCAGCAAATCTCGTCGTTAGCCCACTTTAAAGACCTATGTCGTTCCCTCCAGGAAGTGAAGTCAAGAATTAACAAATATCGGCCACCCCCCGAAAATCTATCTGGTCTTCTAGAACCTGATTTAGCTTGCCAAGCTCGAGCTTCCCATAAACTATCTACCCTTAACGTTCCTTCTACCGTAACTAATAACTCACTTACCTGTTGGAACTGCAAGCGAAGTGGACATAACTATAATGTCTGCACATACCCTAGAAATATTTTTTGTTATGGTTGTGGTCGCTCAAATATCTACAAATCTAACTGCACCAACTGTAATCCTAATGTATCGGGAAACTCCCGTCGAGATATTTCAAATCAGGGTGTGAATATCTCAAGGATCCAAAATCGCCCTCACCACCAATCATTCAACGGACCCAGACGCCAATAAATTCAAATCATAAAACTACTTCTAACGTTGTACCGTCATTAAATTTATCTAACAATAATACCGCTACTATTAATGTACAAAATGCCTTACCTTCATTAGAGGAATTATGCTATACTACTCCAGCCGAGTGGTCTAAGTGGTTACAAACCGTCAATTCCTTTTACCATAAAAAGACTGCTGCCGTTTCACAACTTGTTAAAAAACCCTTCGATAACCGTCCACACTTATCTATCTCAATAGGTTCCTTAAATGTAATTGCTTTATTGGATACAGGTTCCTCATGTTCCATTATAAATAACGAAGGTTTACATCAATTATCTCAACAAAATATCAAAATTCAAATTATTCCCGAGAAAACTTCCATAAATTTAGCTGACGATAATCAAATACATGTAACCGGTTCCCTTAAGTTAAAAATTCGAGTAGAATCTCTTGAACGTGACGTTTTATTTTTGATTGTGCCTGCATTAGCTTATCCCTTTCTACTAGGCGTTGATTTCTGTAAACTTTTTAATCTGTCACTTTATTTCCAGGATTTTTCATGGCAAACCTCTATTAAAACGAATTCTTGTGCATCTACAGGAATATCTAACAAAATTTCTCTTACTGACTCCCAAAATGTAACTCTTAACGCTACAATTGACAAATTTCGCAAACTTAATACCTCCGAACGTGGTTGCGTTACGACGGCAACACACGTTATCTCTACAGGTGATGCCCTTCCCTTTAAGCAACGTCAATATCCCTTATCGCCTGCATTACAAAAGCATTTACATGCTGAAATAGACAAAATGTTAGAATCTGGTGTTATCTCTCCTTCAAATTCACCGTGGACCTCTCCTGTATTACTAGTTCGGAAAAAGAATGACGAATGGCGTGTCTGTTTTGATGGCAGAAAGTTGAATTCTGTGACTGTTTCGGACGCTTACCCTCTACCTAGAACTGACTCGATTTTAAGCCGGCTTCGTAACGCAAAATTTATCTCATCTATCGACCTTAGACAAGCTTTTTATCAGATACCTCTCGACTTATCTTCTCGTCAAAAAACTGCTTTTTGTGTCCCAGGCCGAGGTCTTTTTGAATATAATTTTTTGCCATTTGGTCTCTGTAACGCTCCACAAACTTTACAACGTACTATGGATCAAACGTTAGGTCCTATCTTACATCAAGAACGTGCCTTTGTGTTTTTAGATGATATCTTAGTTATCTCAAGTTCTTTCGATGAACATATCGCCACATTAGATGAAGTTGCAGAACGCTTAAACGCAGCAGGTTTTAAGATAAACTGGGAAAAGTGTCAATTTTGTTGTTCGTCCCTCACATTTCTTGGTTTTATTATCGATGGAACAGGCTTACGAGCAGATCCTGCTAAAGTTGATGCTATTACTAAATTTAAAACACCTAAGACTGTTACCGAAATCAAACGTTTAATTGGAATGATTAGCTATTATCGCATCTTTCTACCCAATCTTTCAACTATATCCGCACCCATTACCGCTTTAATTAAAAATAAAAAGAAATCCCAAACTATCGAGTGGAATTTAGAATCCCAACAGGCTTTCGAACAAATTAAAACATTAATCACTTCAGCACCTATCTTAATCTCTCCAAATTTCGATGATAAGTTTTTTATACAAACCGATGCCTCACTTACTGGGTTAGGTGCAATGTTATTCCAGGTAAACAATGGTTTAGAACATCCAATCGCCTATGCGAGCCGTGCCTTAACTTCTGCCGAACAAAAATACTCTGCTACCGAACGAGAACTATTGGGCGTTATCTTTGGCATCGAGAAATTTAGAGGATATGTCGAAGGTACACACTTTACCGTAATCACTGATTGTGCAGCACTCACTTGGCTTAATAACTTGAAACAGCCCGCAGGTCGTTTGGCAAGATGGAACTTGCGTATATCTCAATTTACTTTTGACGTTAGGCATAGGCCTGGCAAATTAAATATCGTACCTGATGCCTTATCTCGTGATGTTGTTTCTCTTAACCTTCCAAATTTAATTCTGGATACCTGGTACCTCAATATGATTAAAAAAGTTTCCGATAATCCCGACAAATTCCCTACCTTTCGTGTCACTAATAATAGACTATATAAATTTGTAGCTTCGTCCCCACATAAAATATCGAATATACCTGAATGGAAACTGGTCGTGCCCACTGCAAATCGCAGTGAGGTGCTCAAATTATGTCACGATGATCCCATAGCTGCACACCTTGGTGTTACAAAAACTCTCGCTAAAATATCTGAATTATATTACTGGCCCACACTTAAGCAATTTGTTTGCCGCTACATTAAGAGCTGTAAAATTTGTGGCTCCCATAAGAGTTCACAAGATGCTCGCCCTGGTTTAATGGGTAACTTTAAGCGTGTATCTTATTTCTTTCAATTAATATCGCTTGACGAATTAGGACCTCTCCCTCGATCGAAAAGAGGTAATAAATATCTTTTAGTCGTTACCGATTGGTTTTCTAAATTTGTTATGGTCCAACCCTTACGTAAAGCTACATCTGCAGCTATAATTAAATTTCTAGAACAAAATGTCTTTCTTATCTTTGGTGTCCCCCAGATTATCCTTTGTGACAATGGTGCACAATTTATCTCTAAAGATTTTCAGAATTTCGTTAAAAGTTATAAAGTACAAAAAATTTGGTTTAACGCAAAATATCACCCCCAAGTAAACCCTACCGAAAGAGTAAATCGAGTGTTAATTACCGCTATTTCGTCCTATATTAATTCAGACCATACTACATGGGATGAACATATCTTTGAAATTGCTCAAGCTTTGCGTACATCTAAACACGAAGCAACCCAATTCACTCCGTCATTTCTTGTTTTCGGAAGATATACCCCAATTGATGGGAGTTACTATGGTTTAGTGCCTGACGATACTAACGTAATTGAATTTGACGATAAAGTACGTTGGGACAAAGACCAACAATCATTACCTTCTATCTTTAACGACGTTAGAAAAAATTTGTTAAAAGCTTACGAAAAGAGCAAGGACCACTATAATCTACGTAAACGAAATATTTCCTTCGCCTTGGGCGAACAAGTTTGGAAAAAGAATTATGTCTTATCGGATGCATCTAAGAAATTTTCTTCAAAATTAGCCCCTAAATTCATTCTTTGTAAGGTCACTCGTGTCATTAGTCCCCTTATCTACGAACTTCAGGATGCTGAAGGAAAACGCCAAGGCAGATGGCATATTAAAGATCTTAAGCCATTCTCTGCCGACCCAAATGCTAATTAAGTTTTTCATGTTCCATGCTCCTCACTATTTACCTAATTTTTTTTTTTGTTCTCACCATCAATTAGTTAACTTTAATTACTTATTCCTTCTCTTATACACCTACGTTTTATACGTTTAACTCATTTACCTTAAACCTTTTCTTTTGGTTGACTTTTCCTTGACTATACCGTTGGTTGTGTGTCACTTCATCCTCTACACCCCCCAATATAACTCTGTCGTTTCATTTGATTAACCCTTGAACTTTTCCTACTACATATTATTTGGTTTTTAGTATTTCTCTTATATGGTTTAATTGTGTGGTAATTGTCGTAACTTTGGTTGAAATAGCTCATTGAATTTTTATGATTGGTTTTAGCTGATGTTGAGTGGATGATTTTTTCTTTGGGCCAACATAGGAGTCATGACCTATGCCATTGTAAGAAATAGTTCATATTCGCAGTTGCAAAGACTAGGACTACCTATTCCATGTGTTTTTCTTCTGAATTATTGCAGTCGCCTACATTATACTACATCATTATTTCTTTCTTTTACTACTAAATCAACATAACTTATAAACATTTTTTTTCGTTGTTTTTTATTGAACTTTGTGGTGAGAGGCTATTGCTTCTTACTGTTATCTTATTAAACTCTCGGTTGTTTTAGCATATTGGGACAGTGTATCTGTATTTAACTGCTTATAATTGGGCATTTTTGTGTGTTTAGGGTGCTACCGTTATGAAATACTACCTTAAAACAGTTTGTTTTTGTGTGTTTGTATCTGTAATGATACCTTTAAGTTGTCGTGTCTACCTTTGTCTGATTTTCTTATCGTAGTCGAAGCACTCGTTAGGAAAATGATCGTACTAGCTCTCTTAGGAGTCTAGTGAATTTTAAAAATGTGTATACCTTATTTTGTCGGATTAATATCGCAGGTGGTCCTCCAGACTGCGCTGTGTTTAATAGGGACAACTCTCTACCTTCTCTTGGACGCTTGTCCAAAAACTATACTTTTTTCTTAACCCGCTAGTAGTACATTATGGGCGTAATCAGACCCACATTTCCTCACACATCTGGACCAAAAAGTTTTCTTCGACTAACCATTTTTCATCTTTCGAGATAAATATATCTTAAATTTTTCATCTTTCGAGATAAATGAGCATCCTCATTTCCACACACGAGATAAACCTATTTTTAAGATTTTTTTTACCGCTAACATTCTGGACCAAATAGTTTTCTTCGACTAGCCATTTTTTATCTTTCGAGTTAAACCTATCTTGTTTGGTATCAATTAATATTAGAATTTTCTCAGCTACCCAAATCTCTAGGAATTTTTTAGATAGCATCATCCCCCAGGGAGCTACCCTCATTTTAAGATTTCTTACCTGAAGCGACTTTTGAGCGTTCTTATAAAATTTTTTATACATGCAATACATCTTGTTAGTCTAAAATTTTATGCAGAATTCGAATCTGCAAACAGATTTGAAATCGGACTACTTCTTGCAAAGTTACACTTTAAGCTCTCAAACCTCTTTAAAATTTTTGCTCGTATATATTTAACTCCATTTTTTAAAACCTTTTTCGCTATCCAAGACATATGCTTTAACCAATACATAAATTAAGCACGCAAATTTAATAATTTATTTTATCCAATTTACAGTTTAATAAACTAATTACAATTTTTACAAAGTATAACATTAATCTTCTTCGTTTAACCAAATCCAAGTAGTTTAACCTGTAACAAAAAAGAGATTAATGTGCTGTTTAAATAGATCTATAACAAAAAGAGATTAATGTAAAAAAGAGGAAACGTGTTTTCGGTCAATAAAACATATTGTTAATCTAACAATATGTTTTACCGTCCAGCGACACCACGTGGAGGTAAACACATGTCGCCGGGATCAAAGGAAATTTTAAGGATGGGGATGGTAGGTATTTCTTATAACTTACATACATACTATATATACATAATAAAATATATACAAATATAAACAACTATCTTATATCTTTATGCCCCCATGCGTAGGTTGATATGCTTCCGGGGATGACGTAACGCTTGTCATCTGCGCCCGATAAACTGATTTTATTAATAAGCTGTGTATAAAGTTGGTGTTTCTTACTCCGGATTGACACCATCGTATGCATGAGGGCATCTCTATTATTAATAACAACATCCCTAAAACTATCTACACTAATCCCCGCCACCACACTACGACTAACACCCTTAATTTTTTTAACAATATCCTTTTCACTAATAATGCAGTAGGACTTAGCCCTACTACCTACAAATTCCAACACCAAATCGCCACAAAACTCGTCTTTAAATTTCCCCACAACTTTTTTGTTCACACGCGGTATACTGTACTTATTGTTTGGAGGGTAATCACTTGTATCAAAATGCTCAATGTTTGCACTAATGTCACTATACAAGTCTTCAGTTTGCACACTATACACTAAGGAGTCTGTATCTGTATAAAGCAGGGACAATCTGGGACCATACAGAGGAACCATAGTACTGTAGTGAAAGTCGTACATTAGCGTTTTGGACAGATCTAAAATTGACAATCCTGCATAAATCGGCTTGTCGTACTTCACTTTTACACGATTCATCTGTATAATCGCCAGATTTTCCCCCAACACTAAGCAACTGTTAAAGTTTGGTCGAGCAATTAGCTTGTTCGCGCACAACCATTTACCAGAAGCATCCCACCGGGTCACGATTTTCACATCTACACGTTTGTCCACGTTCTCCATAGTCTTCCCGAACACCGCATTATTCATTAATTTATAAAAGTCTTTCTCAAATGCGTTTTTCGCCGACATCCTCAACCCGGTGTTAAGGTCGATATACGCCTTCAACCATGGAGACTGAGTAAACTCTAAAACCCGGTGGATTGCTTTTAGTTTTAGACCGTATCGCAATACACTGTTGCAAATTCCGATAATGAATAATATAGTTTTTCTTTTCCGACAGAGTTGCTAACAATTTAGGGGTCTTTGATTTGGGTGATGGAGGTACCATGTTTTCAGGACAGAAGGGTAGATCGTTGTGGGAATGGTGTAGATGTTCGGGATACTCCAGATCTACTTCTAGAATATAACATTTCTCATTGGTTTCAGGTATATTCAAAATTAGTTCTTTCAGGAGAGCAATCTTTCTAGCATCCACCCATCTAAAATCACCAATGGGCAGGTGCTGTCTCATTGCCCACCCATAAAGATTATTAGCATCCAGATATGCTAGGTACTTGGATGGCTCGTCAGGGTTGTAATTCTCCATATACCTATTATTCGCTCTAGCATATCGTTGGCTGCATTGAGTCAAGCCTCCCCTGATTCCAGCCTTAATAAAATTATGCATGCTAATGTTCATCAACAGCTCCAGTTTTACACCAGTATGCTTAAGCATCGCATCCCAGCTTAAACTTGGAGCTGTCAGGTACTGGCACGGATCCAGATCATACGTCTGCCTGCATACAGAGCGGAAGTTTTCAAAAATATCTGCAAGTAGTAGCACATCAGTTTTCAGGTATAAATCGCTATACTCCCCAAGCGTGCAAATGCCAAACGTATTCCACACCTTCTGTGCGTACTCGTAGTCCGCATCGCTGATATCCATAGATGTTAAATTATTAAAAAAGGCTTCTTTCGGTGGTAATGATGTCTCGTTCAGTACTACAGCATCGGTAATATAGTTGTATGGAAAAACACCTTTCCGCGTCAACAACCCAAACTCTTGCTCATCGGGGTAGTATTTGCGAGTCTCCACAAACTGAATAGTATCAAGATTCTGACTCAACTTGTCCAACGATGAAGCCATGAATCTTAACGAGTCTATAAACCTGAGCTGTACCGCTGTATTGTCAGATTCTTCAGGCTCGCCATCACACTCCTCTGGTTGTTCACCATATAACCTCACATTTTTAGTGAACGATACGAAACGCTCCTTATTATTAGGGATTACAGTGATCCTCTCTTTATCATACCCCAACTCCTTCACAATAAAATGGCTATCGTACCCGCTTAAATTGTGAAATACAACAGGGATGAAATGAGGTACCCTGTACTTTATATTGCACTGCGGGTGTGCAGCGGAGCGAAAGCGACCAGTCAAGTGGTCGTGATCCCTAACTCTTTCACTCCCAAGAGGCTTTTTACAAATTCCGCAATCCACTGTCATATGAAACAACAACTCATCTAGGGGTTCCATTGGAAGCATGGGGGTGTTTGTTTTTAAAATTTCACCCAGTCGTCGAGCTTCTTCTTCCATCTTCTCCATAAACACTTTGGCAGCTTCAGGCCCCCTGTACAGCTCAAACTTGTTAAACGAGTCATCGTATGAACATTTTATGTAGTATGCGAAGCTGTACGGCTTGTGCTCCTGCACATTATTGGTGAATGAAGAAGATGTATCTGGAGTAGCAGTACTAATAGGTTTTAGCACCGACTCGAAATCAGCGTATATCACAAACGGTACAGTCATTTGTTTGTGAATATTAACAAATTCCAGCACATTTAGCTGCAGTCGGCATTGTAGTCACAATATGGTTGCATTCATGCTCTGTATGTCGGTGTAACTCCTCCTCCGAACGAAAATATATCAGGCATCCATCGCATAACAGATTGAGTCCTGTGCGGGCAGATAGCTGAGTTTTAACCAATCCGCTTAAATTGTTGATCAAACAAAAATGATTTGTATCTCCTTCCTGGATGTACAAAAGATTTACGTGCCGATCCCTCTTGCGTGCTGTAAAGTGAAGCGGCCCCACAATCGACTTGCCTTCTATACCAAAAACATTAATGCTTATAGCATTCTGCTCCTCGAACCGGGGTATATCCTTTATGAGCATTGGGAACTGCAGTCCTGTCAAATTGAGTATCGTACCGTAATGCGGGTAGCTCGATACACGATTAGAGTGCTCATTAACGGGGTACAATGCAGCCACTACACACCAGGCAAAGCATGCGTTGTCGCCATTTTGTATATTAATAACTGCTCTGGTGTTTCGAACCCATTTGGGGAGCTCGATGTACGAAGACCCACGCAAAGGATTGTACTTGTTTACATTAATCTCCAAGTACAACGCCTGTTTAAGACTCCATCCTAAAACTTACAAATTAGAAAAAATCAATAATTGTAGTAACTAACCAGAATCACGCTCCTGGAACTCCTCAGACTTTGCCGACATTACCTCCATAAAGGAATTGTAGATCTCCCCTAGGTTACTGGAGGAGGTGATCACAACATTTCGAGTGTTGAAAGATTTAACATCTTCAACACTGTCCATCTTGGTGTAACCACCAAACACCTCCAAGTTAACCTTGAGGGATAGGTGATCTTTTAATTTCTCACCAACTAATGCGATGAACCTCTCTTTCTGCTGACGCAAAAATTCTGAGATGTCTAGAAATAACTAGGTTAAACACTCATTCAATGTTTTGAAAGTATACATACCACTAGTATTAGCATTTTTAACTCTGTATGTAGCTACTCTTGTTTTAAAAGCGGTAGCTACAACCTCTACGCCTCCATCCAGGACACAGCTAGCAGCAGTCTTGTGAGTGTTGGAGCGCTGGTGGGCTGCCAAGTTGGTGACGTCCACATCACACTCTTCGCATCTTCGCGACTTCTTGGGGACAGGTCCCTCAACCGTCGACGCAGCAGGTCGTTTGACCCCGGATGGGCCTGCAACTGGTACCACTGCACCATGCTTGGCATCCTTGTGACGTTTTAGGCTGTCCCTCCGCGAGAAGGATGCCGGGCACACATCGCAAACAAAAAGACCGGTGGATTTCGATGCTACGTCATGTTGTTGGAGCAGATGCCTCTTCAAATTATCACCCCTTGAGAAGACAGCCCCGCAGACGTTGCAGACAAAGGAAGACATTTTTCTATAAGAAAATTAAAACTGGTCAAAGCTTTTTAACCGTTGTAACTAGTCAAAGACTAAGCAGAAACTGAATTTATATCGCCTCGTACCATGCTTTTATACATAAATGGTATAATTAGCTAGTTTACTTTTAAATTAGGTGAAACCCAGCGTCGTTTAACCTTGAGTAACATTCCAAACTAGTCTAATCACACCAGTAAAACCTAATATTCTTAACTAACCTTGAATCGGATTACAAACTAGTTCATGCCTGTCTGTAAAATACTGCAAATGATAATGAGGAGCATGCGCAACAACAACCCTGAAACATTTAAAAGGATGATCTGCATAGCATCCTTCTCAGTCATCTCGGTGAAATCAGTGCAAAGCAATGGAGTCTGTAGATGTTAATGATGCACAAGTTTCGTATACCGAAAATCTGATTAATAAGTTTACGTATAGTTTAAGTGAATTGGGTGAACACCCTCATAATGTGGAAATTGGGTTTGTTATAAACCAGAGAATAAAACCCGTATTACGATTGGTGTGTAGCAAGAAATATTGTGACAACCATGTTCTGGAATTGACATACGAAAATTGGTTGGCATTTACAAATTTTCAAGTGGAATTTCAAATCAACGTATTTTCTCGTGACGTACTAAACACTCGATTAAATGGTGCACCCGAAACGGAAGATCTACACATACAACTAGGAGCTCTGTTCTTTATCACTCTGTCACCAGTGTCTGCATCAACTGAGGACGAAACGTTCCAGTTAAAAATAATAATGGGTAATAGCTCGATAGTTATAAACGAATTGGAGTGCCGTAAACTATTCCATATGCGAGAGCTGTTTGAGTATCAACTTAAGCAGCTGAAAAGTCGTGACTTCCCAGCATTATACAGCGAATTAGTAGGGTTTGTTGCTAATTCTAATTTAAATGATTGTGATCGGTTTAATACTCTGACTGAAGGGGAGAAACGAATTAAAATCTTGATTGAAGGCGAAGTTCGAATTGGCGATATTTTATTCTACAACGAATTGAATCAGAGCGCCCTAAATGCATTGGAGCTGGTTATATGTTTTCCGGATATATTTGTGCAAGATGTGATGCGTACAAGAACATTAGTGGAAATGTTTAGACGTTTAAATTTGTCGGAATCTGAAGATTCTGGTTATGGTGATAACTAGAAAGAGTATTTTATAAAAGACAGCCCAAGAGACATGGATGTAAATGTATTGTTATTGTAAATATATTGTAAATTTTTTTGAAAAAGTATAAATAGACTCGTTGTTGTTTATTTATTTAGTATAGTTTGAGATTTTTTTGAGTAAACACATGATTATCTGTTCTGGAGAGGGTTTAATCAACAGCGCTATAAACAGGTTACCGTTTGAGCTGCATATTCCAGGTTATCAGTACTGCGGTCCTGGTACAAAGTTGGATGAACGCTTAGCAAGAGGTGATCCTGGAATAAACGAATTAGATAAATTGTGTAAAGACCACGACATTGCATACTCCAAGTACCCGACAATCTTCCAGCCAGACACCGAGCAGATAAAATTTTAGAAGAAGAAGCCTGGGGGAGAGTTAAGTCTAAAAACGCAAAGTTTGGGGAAAAAGCCGCAGCTTGGTTTGTGACAAACGCTATGAAAGCGAAGAGAAAAATGGGTATGGGTTTAAAGAAGAAAATAAGTTTTAAAGGTGGATTTTTGAAGAAAATACGATCCGCAATAGACCGAGTTGGCTCCGACAACTTGAAAAAGCTGTTAGATGTTGGTATTCTAATTGGTAAAAAAATCATAAAAGGAGCCGGTGGGAGAAACAAAATTAAAGTCCCACGTATTATACCCGTTCCACAGAAAGGAGGTTTTCTACCATTGATTCCTATATTTGCGGGACTAAGTGCCCTAGGGGCACTAACAGGTGGTGCTGCGGGGATAGCTAAAGCAGTAAATGATGTCAAGACAGCCAACGAACAGCTTAAGGAGAGCGAACGACACAACAGATCTATGGAAGCCATTACCGTTGGGAAAAAAGGAAATGGAATGTTTCTAAAACCATACAAAAAAGGCACAGCATTATTCTTGAAACCGTACAAACAGGGGCGTGGCATTTGTAAAAAAGTATCAAAAAACTAAGCAAGTTACCTCGAAGAGCTCTCACCGATGTAGATATAAGGAAACACGCATCTAACATTCCTCATTTTCGTGGTGTCTTTTCTAGAGATCAGTTACTTAAGATTAGACCGCATGTCAACGAATCGGGAGTGATTAATTTGGATACCACCAAAGGTTCGGGTACACATTGGGTGGGGTACCGAAAACGTGGAAATAGTGTGTATTATTACGATTCGTTTGGAGACTTGAGACCGCCGGAAGAAGTAAAGAGATATTTTCGAGGTTGTAAAATTTACTACAACAGTGCACCGGAGCAGACTTACAACACATACAATTGTGGACATTTAGTGTTAAAGTTTCTTAGTGACAATGGCTAAAACAGTGAGCGTGTTCGGGTATGGTAATGTCATATCGACAGGATCCATTTACCCACCAATTAAATTGAAACAAGACGGTGAATATGCTTTGGGTCTAGTGGGATTGTACACTTGTAACACTGTGCAAAACATACATTCAGGAAACAACATATTATACTTTAATGATCCAGAGCATCGCAGAATAACCATTGAACCCGGATCATACGAATTAGAAGAAATAAATGCATATATACAGGACGTCTTCAAAAAATGGTTCAGTCAGAAGCCGGACATCAACGAGAACATTGAAAATATTTTAAACTGAGTGCCAACAATAATACATTAAAGTGTTCTATACGAAGCAGTATACCGATTGATTTTGGGGCAAACCGTAAAAACAATATTGGAAGCATCTTGGGGTTTACCAACCGCAAATTGGCTGCAGATATCGTACATATCGCTAATCAGCAAGTGAACATAATATCGGTCTCAAACATTTTGTGGAAACCAATATCACCAGCGGATCGTTCAGAAACAATTTTCTTACGCACAGCATATTCGAATTCAGTCTATCTGTACCACCCGGGTATAATCTGGAAAAGGAACCTAACCACGTCATATATTATCCGCTGAGCGTGACAGAAATTGATAATATTACAATCAGACTAGTCGATCATTTGGGTGAATTGGTAAACTTTTCCCCGGAAACATACACCTGTGTAAGACTGGAAATAAAAAGTAGTTGAAAATGCCTATCGATTTTGTATATAAAGCACGCTACAACACCCCCAGACGATTAGAAGTGAATACGGCGTCAAAGCGTCAAGTTGTCGAGAGACTTACAGCAGAAGAAATACGTTTCTTAAAATCTTTGGGATTAAAAGTTATAAATGATGGGAGGCAGAAGTAAACGCAGCTTAGATCTCCACGGTGATGAAAACGTTAAACTTGGAAGGCTTAAATATGAGGACGTGCCCAAATTGGATGTGTTTGGAGGTTATAAATTAGATGAGACCATAATAAAGGAAGATTATTATACATATCTTCCCTTTACATTGAATGCAGAAAACAACGATCGAATTTCAATTGAAATCCAGAGCAGTGATAACATCACATACCCTCATGAAAGTTTTATATTTATAAAGGGTACCTATAAGCCTACGGAAACATTAAGACAAGCGTCAACAACTGTAGACCCGATTAGAGCAGCAGAACCAGACCCTAAAGCTTACGAATTTACTAGAAATGCACCATATTTTCTGTTTGAAGAAATTCAATACAAATTGGGTAATAATCAAATAATAGATGTCTGCCGAATCCCTGTAATTACAAGAACTATTAAAGGTTTAGTATCCATGGAAGAATCAGAAACAAAATCTATTACACATACCGGGTGGAAGCCCGATACCATATTCCAAGATGGACGGTTTAGTTGTGCTATACCGCTAAAAACCATTTTTGGGTTTTTTGAAGATTACAAGAAAACTATCGTCAACATGCCTCAAGAGCTGATTTTAATCAGATCCAAGTCGGACGTAAATTGCTACAAGTCGATTGGAAAAGTAACATTCAAAATACAGCGTATTTCATGGGAGGTTCCGCATATAACATTAAGTGACTTTGCCAAGGCATCGCTGCTTTCGGAAATGCAAAATCAATCATCTATAATGGTTGCATTCAGAAAATGGGAACTACACGAATTACCGTCTCTAACACAATCAAAGTCGCAAGTATGGAGAATTAAAGTATCGAACGAAACAGAGAAGGCTCGGTGGATATTACTGGCACTGCAAAATGGGAAGTACGACAGGAAAGAAGAAAATGCTACAAGCTTTACGAATGCCAGCATAACCAATGTCAAAGTGTTTTTAAACTCTCAGATGTTCCCTCAAGGTCGATTAAATTTGGACTTCGAGCAGAATGACTACTTGCCAGCGTACCTGTCTTATGCATCTTTTATGGAAAAATACTACCCGAACAAATCGTCAAATAAATGTTTAATGGACTACAACAGGTTTAAGGAATCACCTGTCTTTGTAATCGACTGTCGTCATCAATTTGAAAGCATCAAGGATGCAACTGTTGATGTAAGAATGGAATTAGAAGCTTCAAGAAATTTTGAACCGTCGATGAAGGCTTATGCTTTAATTATACATGACTCTATGTTTGAATATAATCCGTTTACGGAAATTGTTAATAGATTTATTCACAATTAAATATTTTGTATATATATTTTAATAAAATTGTATAAAATCTATGTTGTTTTAATATTAATAAGATTTTTGGTGATCCAAGACAGTTTCTCACGTACTCCGGTGTACACCTAAGCACACCTGTACCCATGCGCACCCCTGCGCGTGCACACCCTGCCCATGCGCACCCCTGCGCGTGCACACCTACCCATGCTGGTATATAAGGAATATTATTTTCAATTTGAATCAGTTTAAACTTATATTTGAAAGATGTACACCAAGGAATCTTTAGAGACAGCAGTTAGTGAAATACAAAAGGGTATAAGTGTTAACTCTGCAAGTAGGTTATATGGTATACCCAGAAGAACGTTAAGCAGGCATTTAGATCTCCGTAAACCTCAAAAGAAGAATGGTGCTCCTAGGTTGGAAAATGTGAGAGACACGGGTGATGCTATACAAGAAGTTAAAATACCTATACAGAATTATGATAACTTTGCTATTGCTAGTGCAAGAAAGGATGGTAAACATGGTCCATTGTTCCCGTCTAACATACGAGCTATCTTCGCGGGACCATCGAGTTGTGGGAAGACTAACGCTTTAATATCTCTGATCCTGCACGAGAACGGTCTTAGATTCCAAAATGTCTTTGTATTTTCGAAAAGTTTATATCAACCGAAATACGAATTGTTAAGAAACGTTTTTACACCATTAAAAGAAGAAATTGGATACCATGAGTTTGAAAATTACGATGATTTGATCGAACCCGGAGATATCAAAGAAGATTCAATTATGGTTTTCGATGATATACCTGTAAACGAGCAAAGCAAAATCACTCAATTTTTCTCGTTCGGCCGACATAAAGCAATAGATTCGTTCTATCTATGTCAAACTTACGCTAGTGCCTTAAAACATAGACTCAGAGATAACACCAATGTAATCGCATTATGGAAACAGGATGACACAAACCTTCGCCATATCTTTTCGGATCATATAAGCGGTGACATGACATATCCGAAATTTAAAGAAATGTGTTTACAGTGTTGGGGTGACTCAAAACATAATTTTATAACTGTTGTGAAAGATTTTGATTTGGATAAGGGGCGGTATCGGAAGAATTTCGACGAGTATATAAATATTTGACATTATTCAAAAACAGCTAGTTCTCATCCAAAGTTTCATGATGACGGACGTTAACAATTTTATTGCGAATAAACGCAGTCTTCATCTTATGCAGGATGCTGTACGAAAAAGTTTGTAGCGTACAAAAGGGAGACGCTACATCTCAGCAAAAATTCAAAGAGGTGCACAAACAATTGATTGATCCCTTGAAATAACCGCTTCCCAGTTGCAATCGATCACCGAAAAATTCCCACACCTACAACAAAGGTTAAAGTTGAAAACATGGACGTACCTATAAAGAAAATTAAACAACTCGTTCTAGAAGAACCGTTCCATCTTTACTATGCGGATGTGTTAGCTAGAGACGAGGACGAAAATATTGACAAATCAATTTATGGAGTAAAGTATAATGTGGAAACCGATACATGGAGTTTGTGGAAAAGTGTATTGGTAATTAACCCGGAAACTAGCGATATAACATTAAATAATGTGATATATCCAGGTACGAAGGGTTTATACAACCTGCTGGTTTACAAAGACATCAGCCCCGAAGATGGCGATTTCAATTTGCATGAAGATTTGCCGAATTACTTGGAAATGATCAAATCTGCGTCGATTTTGAGAAGAAAGTTTAACCCATTTGCGGTGCACGATTTAAGCGGATTTCCAACAAATAACAAAAGTTTAACAAATATGTGCAAAATATCTCACCGAATTTCGGAGGAATCCCGAAAGAAAACAGCCAAAGAGAAGAAAACAGTCTAAGGGGGCGGGTTTATGCTTTTCTAACCGGTTTTACAAAAGTTTAAATTCAAAGCCGGTGCAATATGTCTACTGGAATAATGTACATGAACTTGTAGATCGGCTGAGATTGTTGAACGCATCCAACCGAGTTGGAAATACAAGCGAGGAAAACATTAACGAGATGGTGTCCATAATAGAAGAGTTGAGAGAAGAAGGTATAAATCAGTGAGCTCAGTAAATAATTACACAGTTTTAAATGCCTATCGACCGCTTCGGACGTTCAGAGCGTAAAGATGCTGATATTCGACGCGGTCCTCCAGGTCGAGGATTTGTGCTAACGTTGGATGGTGATGGGTACGATATGCAGCAAAGAAGGTTAGTGAATTCATCAGACCCGAAAGAAGATAGTGATTGTGTTAATCAGAGAAGCACTATAGTATTCAAGTCTGGAGAAGAAACAATTAGTTTTCGTAAAAGAAGGTTAGTTGATGTAATGGACCCTAAAGACGATAGTGATTGTGTTAATAAGAAATCTGTAATCAAGCTCGTGAATCAAGCCTTTTCATACTGTCTAAAAAGTTCTGATGATATACAACGTAAAGATAAAGCCTTCAATGCAAGAAACCAGCGTATCGCAATGCTTGCTCAACCAGTTGAGCCATCTGATGCAGTTAATAAACAATATGTAAATGAAAAATTGGATAAGCTTGTATCTGACTTTAAAACGTTTATACAGTTTTTTTATTTATTTGACTGCAACTTCTGAGACAAATGAGAAGGAGCTCGGTCTTGCAATAGCATCGATTTACGAGGCGTCACCAGCAGCTATAAAAAACAAATACTACAAACCAAAGCTTCAGTTTATGTCAAAGGTGCAATTGGATAAAGATAACCCTATTAGTTTAGCAACAGTGTTAAGCAAAAATGAGTAAAGAAATCATCGTTAAGGAATTATTTAAACCTGCAAGAAAAAATTTTCAGCGTCGTCATACAAATCTGAAACATGTGAAACGTGATCTTATCCAATCGGACTTATGCGAAATGCAGCCTTACTCGCGTGTGAACAATGGGTACAGATATATTATAATAGCAGTGGACTGTTTCACAAAATATGCTTTAGCTGAACCTTTAAAAAATAAAACTGGATCAGAAGTTACAAATGCTATGAAAAAAATATTGGACAAAATGCTGCAAGGAGAAAATAACGTAAGAATCAATCTACAAATGGATTTTGGGAAAGAGTACTACAACCGCTGGTTTAAAAATCTTATGCAAAAATATAAGATAAACCATTACTCTACGTATTCCGCAATCAAAGCTAGCATGGTCGAGCGGTTGATTAGAACAATCAAAAACAAATTGTACAGAAGATTTTACTTGCAAGGCAGTCATAAATGGGTGAATATTTTGCCTAAGGTTATGGAAGAATACAATAATACACCGCATCGGGCTATTAACATGACACCTATGGAAGCAGAAGAACATCCAGAAAGAATAAAACTTTACACCGCTAACAGCGTTTCTAAAAGTTACAAGAAGTTGTATAAGGTTGGAGACATTGTGCGTATATTAAAATATAAAGCAGTATTCGATCGAGGATTTCACCCAAACTGGAGTACAGAACTATTCAAAATTGTTAAAATACAAAAAACGAGACCGACAACCTATCTGCTACAAGATTTGGAAGGTCGGCCAATTCTAGGTGCTTTTTACGGCGATGAAATTCAGCTCACAGCAGCACCCGACACGTACTTAGTGGAAAAAGTTTTACGGAAACGGAAGCACGGACGCGAATTATTAGTGTCGTGGTTGGGGGATGGTAAAAGTTGGATTAAGAAAACAGACTTGCTTTAGTATCATCCAGATAATTACCTGGATGAAAAATCATAAAGAAGGGAGTAAAGTCCCTTAACTGGATATATAGGAGAGAGATTTGCTTAGAACCCCATTCCCATCTGTGATTTGAAGCAGGAAGCATGTGTTTCATAATCGATTTACAAGGATATCAATACAAAACTAGTGATTTCTATTGCAAGGAGATTGCCATTTTGGATGTAGCGAATAATGTAATATGGCATGAGATACTGGACATGGCTGTGGAGTATAACACCCTAAGTGATGATTTCAAAAGCAAGTTCGGTGGTTAAAGCAAAGAATCCATGGGCTTAGCTGGGATGGACAGTCCACAAGTGGATATACAAATGTAGGCGATTTGCTGAAAGAAGTCATACCACCCGATGCTACTATCTATGTTAAAGGCGAACAGAAAAGGCAGTTACTATCAAAATATTTATCAAACAACATTTTAAACATGGAAAGTGTATTCTCACTTCCAAAGCTCAAAGAATTAAGAAGATTCGGTGATAGGTACAATCACTGTTTAAACCATTGTTTGAATAATTTAAGCTGTTCTAAAGAAAACGTATTGTTATTGAGGCCTTTTTGTTAATGTATTAAAATTTTAATAAAATATTTTTTGAGAATTGTTTTTTTATTCCAGCTAAAAGTATACCTTTAAAATTTGTAAAAAATATATTTGTAAAACAGCGCATTACTTTGGAAAAATTAATGTTTTAAAATACAAAGAACCAATAACCGAATACATAATAATTGGTGTTTGCAAATAAATTCAGTTCTACTTTAATAAAAAAATGTAAACTTACCTTAAATCTTCCTTCAAAACTTTCCACAAAATAACTACGCGAAACAACGGTTTAAAATTTCGATGTACTATAACACAAAAGCGTGCGAAACTAATAGAATTTTTTCTAATGACACCGCGTTATATACGTTTTGAATCCGTTAATTATACTACTAAATGAGGTTTGTATTTTCCGTAAATACGCACTTTTCAGCACCTCGTGTTATTGGTAATCTACAAACAATTATATCTCGATTTCAAATGCACAAACATAATTAATAGAAAGTCCAAGAAAAGAAATTATAAACAGCTTTTCACATGATCGTTAAGAATTTAAAATATTTGCTGGATTACAAAAAATTACAAATGAATTAATACTACATTGGAAGTTTCCGGAATTTGCGTTATAATGCTTCTACCGCGTCACGTAAGGTAATTTAGGTAATAAGACTCATTTACTTTCACACTATGATTATTATTGAACAGTACTTAATCTGGTTTATTACATTTTGTTAATTCTGAAATTTAGGTAGTTAATGATGTCATACACAAAATTTCTAATTAACATGGCTGGTATCTAGCGAAAGTTGTAGCACGTATTTCCAATTACGAATGCATTCTTCTTTCATTACAGGAGAAATTCCATAGATTTCATACAAGCAAAATGCGCTTTCTTAATTATCAACATTTACATTTATTAACATTAATTAACATTAATCATTACACCAAAAGTCGACCTTCCCATTTTAGATATTTAAAACCCATTACATTTGAATGATTACTTTATTAAACTGTAAATAAATTATTCAAATTTTGTGTGCTTAATTTATGTATTGGTTAAAGCATATATCTTGGATAGCGAAAAAGGTTTTAAAAAATGGAGTTAAATATATACGAGCAAAAATTTTAAAGAGGTTTGAGAGCTTTAAAATGTAACTTTGCAAGAAGTAGTCCGATTTCAAATCTGTTTGCAGATTCGAATTCTGCATAAAATTTTAGACTAACAAGATGTATTGCATGTATAAAAAATTTTATAAGAACGCTCAAAAGTCGCTTCAGGTAAGAAATCTTAAAATGAGGGTAGCTCCCTGGGGGATGATGCTATCTAAAAAATTCCTAGAGATTTGGGTAGCTGAGAAAATTCTAATATTAATTGATACCAAACAAGATACGTTTATCTCGAAAGATAAAAAATGGCTAGTCGAAGAAAACTATTTGGTCCAGAATGTTAGCGGTAAAAAAAATCTTAAAAATAGGTTTATCTCGTGTGTGGAAATGAGGATGCTCATTTATCTCGAAAGATGAAAAATTTAAGATATATTTATCTCGAAAGATGAAAAATGGTTAGTCGAAGAAAACTTTTTGGTCCAGATGTGTGAGGAAATGTGGGATTCTGGAGGAAATGTGGGTCTGATTACGCCCATAATGTACTACTCCCGCTATTTCCGCTATGCCTTATTCTTCTTTCGGTGGACCTGTTCTTGTCCCGGAACACCCGTCTGCCACATAAGAATGATGTTCCCTCATTCCGAGCTACTAGTCACATTGGCTGGTTGAGTAGCGCTTTGCTATCCACCTTTTTCTCTGTCGCTTTTGCTCAATGCGAGCCTTTCCTCTACTTTCTTCTACCTGGAAGTGTCTCTTATGCACTCCAAAAAACCAACCTCCTTCTTTTTACTGTTCCTGTTTCTCTACTGCCTTTTCATTTCTGTTAGTCACCGTGTGGTTGCGCGGGAGGTTTTCACAAACACCTGGACCATGTCTCTGCGAATCTTTCGTGGGGTCATGCGGTGCCGCTGTCAGTGCATGGGCTCTGGCAGTGAAGGTATGGATGAGTGTGTGAATGTGTGAGTGAATGTGTATATATCTATATATCGATATACCGTGTGGATATCGGGTGATAGTATCACCGATATCGATTATCGCCGGGTGCAGGAATGCACCCAAATGTCTTTGCCGGTCTCTCGTGCCGTTTATTGCAAACGGATCTGCTTCACAGGTTTCTCTTTTTAGATGGCACGAGTCAATCCCATTTAAACGGCTCTACTGGAGCCACTCTATTTGTTGTTATTCATTGTCTTGGGTAATAACTAGGCCAATATCTTTGTCTTCTTTATTATCTCTGACAATACCCTTAGTTTTAATATCGTTATCTTACTGATTACCTTTAGTAATAACCTTAGTTTAGTATCGTTATCTTACCGATTACCGTTAGTAATAATTTTGGTTTAATTTCTAGTTATCTTGCCGACTACCGTTAGGAATGACTTCGAGTTATTTCGCGTTATCTTACCGGTTATCTTTAGTAATAACTTTCTTTTAAATTCATGTTACCTTACCTACTATCTCTTATAATCACTTTAACTTAATATCGTGTTATCTTATCTAGTATCTCAAATAACAACTAAAGCTTAATACCGTTATCTTATTCATTACCTTTGAGGATAACAACTTAAGCTTAATATCATTATCTTATCTATTATCTTTAACATCAATTTGAGATCTTGTCTTATCTTTTTACCGTCCTAACGTGTGGTATATATGACCAGACGTGGGAATTATTTTTTTCCTGAAATTTAAGTGAAAAAGCTAACCCGATTTAGAAATGTAATTTGTTAGGTTAGCATATAAGGATTTAGTAGGTGGTACTTTTGGTAAATTTGTTGATTCACAACTATGTCATGGACAAGTTTTAAATGTGCATCGTTAAGAAACCAAAGTACCAGTAACAAAATTTGCCAGAGTGTAGACTTAATGCACTCCATGAACATTTTAAATTTGGGCACTTCTTGCCAAAAAGAAGAATAGTTTTGATGCAACACTCATGTGTGTCTGCACATAACAACTTTTATGTTAGCTTTAGTTAGATAGGTTTAGATAGTTTAGGCGACTTGTCGCACCCGTGTTAGTTTAAGTAGTGTTTCATGCTCCCCGACAAATTTGTGCTGTCGATAATTAGTGTAGTCAAAGACTATCGGGCTACCTATTCCCGTTTCCTGGTACTTCGGTAGACGTGTTATCGGTCAAAAAACCAGGTGGCGCCTTATATAAACATTTTGTAGGTTTTAAGTTATGGTTTATGTAGGGTAGTTAGGATTTAGATTTTAAGCTGTTACTGTGCTAACAGACTTTTTCTTTTTTTAAGTTTTTTCTTTTGTGGCTTTGTCGCGATTGTTACGTGCCATTGCACTTAAACATGTTTTTAGGTTAGTTTTTGGTGTACGGAAGTTTCCCGCCATATTTTCAAATACGCGAGACGCGGGAATTTTTAAATAGACTAGGCGGTTCTTCCGATACGTAAGAGTAGTGAGCTTGCGCAGTGTGCTTATCCCTAGAGGGGTAGGGCAATACTAGAAAAGGAGTGGGAGAGTTCCGCGGTTCTCGCTGGATAACGTAGCTTTTTACCGGGGATCGAGTGTTAAGTGGACGTTTTTGCCTCTGGTAACGTATCGTTAGGGTTATCTATGTAGTTCCTTGCCTAATTATCTTTGTTGTCTACCTCCATACCTTTTCCTGTCCAATCCCTACATAGGTAAGACATCTGCCGCCACCTAGGAGTACCGATCTTCACGCTTGAGGATGACCTCATGTTTACCTTAGCTAGCCGGAGCTGTTCCGTACGCATTTGATAGCGTCGACGTATCATCTCTAATTCCTCCGGGAGGAGCCCCGACTGGACTTGGCTAGAGGCCTACCCGAGCGCAATTTCGGGCGGAAGCAGGATTTCTGATGTAAGTAATCCTTTACTTATTTTGTGTGCTTTATTTTTGTGTTAAAAATAAAGTAAATTTACGTCGGATTGCGTAATATTGATGACATCATTGGTGGAGGACCGCACCTAAATCCGTATAAGATTAGTGCTGCCAACCCCGATAGTGTCTATCAACCACGCTACCGGTGTTGTATTTATCAAACTTTGTAAATATAACCACGGCGCGAACGTAAGAAACTCCGCGTTTTCTTAAAATTACTCGAAAGTTTAATATACGACGACCGAGAAGTGGACCGAAAGGTGAGATAATCCTTATATCATAGCGAGCACCCTCTTCTGCAAATTCAATTTCAGCTGCATGAAATGATGTACCATCCTTTACGAAAATCATACGCAGCGCCGAAACTTGCATTGGACTCGTGCACGGGATTGTTAAAAAATTATGTACTTTCATGTCGAGATATACTACACGGCCCTGCAACTGCTATATGTATAGGTACGTTGCTAAAAAAAAAAAAAAAACAGGGTCCACCCACCCAAGTACTGCCCAGAGCGAGAGGTGCTTAACTCCGTAAACGTGCGATCTCCAATAAACGCACACGTCTGTCGCTTTCGCCCCTTTAGATGATCTGCGAATCGGATATTTAAATGGTCACATATCGTGAAGGGTTGCCGGATGCTGTGTATAAAGTCGCGAATTTGTCCTGCGACCTCTCGGAGCTCTTTATACCTGAAAAAAGGGCTGTGTCAGTTTCAAATAAAGTAGGGGTTGTGTGGTTTTAATAAAAATTACAAATTCAGGGTAAATCACGATAATCCAGCGTAAAAAGATAAAAAAGACAACGACACGCGGTGTTCCCAAGCGGTCACCCATCCAAGTACTGAACGCGCCCAACGTTGCTTAACTTCGGTGATCGGACGAGAACCAACAACAACAAACAACAAAATCAGTTTATTAACATTTTCTACATAAAGATATATGAATTATAACAATTAATAACAAAAATTTACAATTCATATGTATTTTTTATTTATTTTTGTAGTTTAGAATGTCCCTGTCCAATGGGACTTACCATTCTCTTCTGTATCTTGGCTTTCTATCTCACTCTGATCTTGTTTTACAATTGGTTAATTGTTTTAGGTGCGTGCGTTTAGTTTCGTTTGTGGTCATTTTGAGCAGGAAAAGTGATTTAAAAAACCTGCTTTTAATTTTTACCGTATAGGTTTTCATCATTGTTTAATTTTCTGGATAAATATCGGTAGGTGTTGATATGTCAATTTGTGTTTCAGTTTTAAATGTGTCGTGTCGTGTCTAGTTTTTGTTATGTCTCTAAGGAGCTTTGTTTGTAGTTTTGTTGCGTAGAAGTTTTGTGCTATTTTGTTAATGTGCGTTTGTATGGTGTCAATTTTTACTTGTTTGTGTAAGTCCGTTATTCGCGTGTATCTGTCTGCTCCCGTGATGAGTCGTAGACATTTATTTTGGAACCGTTGTGACGGTTGCCATGCAGTTCTGCTTAAGTTGCACCAAACTGGTGATGCATATGTTATTGTCGGGTGTATTATGCTTGTATATATTAATTTTTTATTTTTTTGTGTTAATTTACTGTTTTTTGCCATTAACGGGTATAATTTTTTATTGACTGCGTATCCTTTTATTATGCAATTTTTTATTTGATGTTTAAAGTTAAGTCGGCTGTCAAGGTGTACTCCTAAATATTTTACTTTTTCTTTTTGATTTATTTTTGTGTCGTTGATTTTTATGGGTTTGAATATCTTGTTGTTAGTGTATTTTCGACTGAATATTATTGATTCAGTTTTGTCTGCATTTACTGTTATTTTCCATTTTTTGTAGTATGGTTCTAGGATGTTTAAGTGGAACTGTGTTTGTTGACTGCATATTATTGCCATGTCCGAATGGGCATAAATTGCGGTATCATCCGCAAAAAGTGCTGTTTTTGTTTTGGCAAATTCCGGGAGGTCATTTATGTATATGGTAAACATTTTAGGTCCAAGTATTGATCCTTGAGGGACACCGGCTTGTATGGTTTTAGTTTGCGACCTACATTCCCCTATTTTTACAGTGATTTTTCTGTCTGTCAAGTATGAGTATATTAGTCTTATTAGATATACTGGAAAACCTAACCCGATTAGTTTATGGACCAAACCTATAATCCATACCCTATCGAACGCTTTTTCTATATCTAACAAGACCATTGCTGTTACTTTGTTTCTGTTAAAGTTTATGAGAGTGTCATTGACTATTCTTGCTATTTGTTGTGTCGTGCTGTGTCTAGGTTTGAAGCCAAATTGAGAGTCCTGTGTTGTGTTAATTTTGTTTTCAAGTTTGTTGATTCTGTTTAGTATTATTTTTTCTGTCACCTTTCCTAATGTTGGTAGCAGACTGATTGGTCTGTAACTAGTTACTTTTTTACGGTCTTTGCCGGGTTTATTGATTGGTACGACCACCGCTGTTTTCCAATATTGCGGAAAATGTTGTAGTCTGAGTATGTTGTTTATTATATATGTTAGCTGAACTATTGCTTTTTTGGAAAAGTTCCTTATTACTAAATTCTGAATTCCGTCTTTGCAGGTGCTTTATTTTTTGGTAGTGTTTTTATGGTATTGGTTATTTGGTGTGGTGTTGTGATTATCGCTTGTAGCTGTTTTTGTGGTATTGTGTGGTTTTGTGTTTTGTGTAGGTATTCGGTCACTGTTTTTGTAATGTTTTCTTGGTCTGTATTGTTTGGTTCAAGCCTGTGTATGGATGCGAAATGTTCTACCAGTGCTTCTGTTTTTTGTCTGTCTGTAATTTGTTCCGAGCCATTGTCTGTTAATGTTGGTATTGGTTCAAATGTTTTCCGTAATGTTTTGGTGATTTTCCACAGGGAGTTGTCTTGTGAGTTGAGTTTTTCTAATTTTTCTGTCCATTTGTTATTATAATTGTCTCTGATTTGTTTTCTTACGTTTCTGTTTGCTTCTGCTAGTAGTTCCTTTACATCAGGGTCTGCCGTGTGTTGCCATTGTTTCCTTAGGCGATTTCTGATTTTGATGTTCTGTATTATTTCATCTGGTAAGGTGTCTTTGGCTGGATCTATTTCTTCGTATTTGCTGTTTTTATTGACTGCTTTGATTATTGCGTTGGTGAACGTTTGTACCATATTTTCCAGTTCTGCTGTGTCTTTTGCCATTTGCTGGATTTTTATGTTTTGTCTAGGTCTGCTTTAAATAGTTTCCAATTTGTGTGTTTGTATGTTCTAATTACTGTTTTGTGGCTAGTTTTGTTGTTTCCATAAGGTAGGTTTAACGTTACTGGATTGTGGTCTGAATCCATTTCACTTAAGGATTTCGGCTCTATTAGATGGTGAATGTTTTTTGCAATTATTATATCGATCGTCGTCGGAGTGGTTCCGTTCGACGGGAAGTGGGTGTGATTGTCAGGGAAGATTACCTCTAAATTGTTATTGTTTGTGTACTCTCTAAGCGTTAGGCCATTTCTGTTGTTTCTGTGGCAATTCCAGCTATAATGCCTAGCGTTTAGGTCACCTATTAGCACTACTTTGTTACGCATTGCAATTAGTTTATTTAAGTCACTATCCTTAAAATTATACCTAGGTGAGTTGTAAGCACTTATAACGTTTATATTGTTCGGGAGTTTTATGCATAGGGCTTCTATATTATTGTCTTCTAATTTAACTTCACTAAACTTAATATTGTTTCTTACAGCTATAGCAACTCCGCCTTGTCCGGTGTCGTTAGGTCCATCTTTTCTAATTACCGTAAAACCTCTTATCCTAAATTTATGTGCATTTTTTAATTTTGTTTCGTTTATCAATACAATGTCTACTCGGTGTGTATTGATAAAATGAATTAATTGTCCTATTTTTTTTAATATACCATTTGCGTTCCATGTTGTTATATTGACTTTATAATCCATAACTGTTCAGGGTGGTTACAAAATTGTTAAAAACCGTGAATTTGTCTAGGGGAGATTTGCAGTTCACTAACACAGAGTTTAATTCTTTTACTGCTCTGAGCATCGCCTTCATGTTGATTAATGTGTTTAGTTTACCTATTTCTCCAACGAGTTCGTAAAATTCTTCTTGCTGTTGATTGAATTGTGGACGTTGGGTGGCTTCTTGTTGTTTCTCTTGTTGTTGGTGCAGAGGTTTCGACCATGCGTTTGTCACTGTGGGGTTAGCACTAAGTGTAGGAAACTGTTTTTTACTGTTTATATTTGGGGCTGCTTGTCTATTGTTTTTGGTAAACGGTGTTGATTTATTTTCTTTGTCCATTTGGCGCGTGCGTATTTGAAAACACGCGTTGTTGTTTAGGGGTTAAAGTATAGATAATGAAATACCAAGTAGCATGCGTATTTGATAACAATGCTTGACTTGGTGTAGACTTGTGTTTGATTATTGAGTGAAAGGTTAATAGTCTAAATGACCAGCAAAATAGTGGATAATCAGATAATAAATATAACAGATTGTTATGTAGAATAAATGATAGGATAACTAACCTTGTTTGACATGTGGTGTAGTTTCGACTATATTCTTGTTGTTTGAAGTGGTGAAACGGCTTACACTTGATGATGGATTGTCTGTTGATCCAATATTCACTTATCACGCACTTCAATGTAACGTTTTAACTGATTATGCCTCTTTAACGCGCCATATGCACGGCATATCGGAGGACGCGTGTTGATTGCTTGAAAGTTGCTCGAACACTCTTGTTTCTTATCTGTTCCTTTGTGTTTGGTTAGTTTAATTAGGTAGGGATAATGTATAAAGATCGATTAGGTATGCAGGAGTGTTTTGGTATATACAAGGGGAATTATAAATAATGAACGGTTACGGAACATACCGCCCACCAAAAAGCCTCAGTTATAGGCCCTTTTTAAAGAAAGGTAAAAAAAATTGAAATTGAAATTGGTTCAATCTTAAATGAAAAATAAAATGAATGTTGTGTAAAATGCAAAAGAAAAAGTAAATTAAAAAATAGCCCTTTAAGCCGGGCAATGGCTTATTATACATTGAAGTATTATTGGTTAGGAAGAATGCATAATTTCACCAGAGGTCGCTTTAATGTACCCTGGTTAGTCTTAACTTCGGCTACTCGAACAATACCGTCGGTGCCCTTAAATGTATTAATTATTCTGCCCAACTGCCACTGGAGTGGAGGCAAAACAGAATCTTTGATAAGTACAAGTGTACCTTTTAGATTACCAACTAATTTGTTATGGTTATTCCACTTGCATTTTTGATAGAGCTCATGTAAATACTCCCTATGCCACCTAGACCAGAAATCTTGGTGCAAACGCTGCACCAATTGCCAACGTGATAAACGATTGATATTTAAATGTGTTAAATCATGCATTGGAGGCGCAGTCAGCGGCTCCATTGTTAAAAAATGCGCAGGCGTGAGAGATTGTAGATCATTAGGGTCGCTACTTAAACTGCATAGAGGCCGTGAATTAAGGAGCGATTCTATTTGTATTAAGGTTGTGATTAGTTCTTCATAGGTAAGGACCTGGTTTCCAATGATGCGCAAAAGATGTGTCTTTACAGATTTTACTCCGCTCTCCCACAGTCCGCCAAAATGGGGTGCAGAAGGGGGGTTGAATAACCATTTGATATTTTCTTGTTCAGCAGCAGTGCGCGTAAGACTGACAAGAATGCGATTAGCCCCGATAAAATTGGTCCCACAATCGCTAAAAATAGTGGAACAGCGCCCGCGCCGAGCAATAAAGCGACGTAAGGCTGCCAGAAAAGAATCGGCTGATAAATCTGATGCAAGTTCAAGATGAACGGCTGTCGTCGAAAAGCATACAAACAAACATATGTATGCCTTAAGGAGTTTTGCTTTTCGAAGATTACTTGATTTTATTGTAAAAGGCCCGGCGTAGTCGACACCAACACAACTAAATGGTTTTAATTGGTTTATTCTAAATTGTGGTAAGTCACCCATGGGCGGTATCACCGGTTTGGGGTTTGTTTTAAAACATTGATTACAATTAGATAAGTAATGTCTGATTGCTCGTTTTGAAGAGACAATCCAAAATTGTTGTTGCAAGAGATAAGTGGTGGTGTTAATTCCCGGGTGAAAATATTTTTCATGAATTTGATTGATTAACAACTCAGTAAAACGATGGTTTTTCGGTAATAATGCAGGATGTTTTTCAGAATACGGAAGTGTTGAATGACCTAATCTTCCTCCTACTCGTAAAATACCTGCGGAATCAATGAATGGTGATAATTTTCGAAACGATTTAGAAAGTTTATTTTTAGTTTTAATTAATTGTATTTCCGCTTTAAACGAAGTTGACTGAATATGTTTAGTAATAACGTTAAGTGCTATCTGGAGCTCCTCTGCAGTCGGAGGCCCTAGCGGACGAATTTTTGAAACAGTTCCAAAGCGAAAACAGTAAGTAATGATACCCTGAATTTTTCTTAACGAAGAAGATTGTATTAAAAGTTTATCTATGAAATGCTCCTCCATATGAACAACGAGTGCAATTTTCTTGCTTTCAGAATTTATAATTGATTGTATAGGTTGTCGGATTGGCTCGGTGGGCCAATTCTCGACTGGTAAGCTAAGCCAATCAGGACCCGCCCACCAAAGCGAACATGAAAGAAGATCGTTTGGGAGCAAGCCGCGTGAATCTGGATCAGCGGGGTTGCATTTGGAATTAACGTACCGCCAAGAAGTAGGCGATATAACTTCTTGTATGTGCGTAACCCGATTTGCAATGAACGTTTTCCATTTATACGGTGGTGACCGGACCCACGCCAAAGCTACCATGGAATCGCTCCATGTGAAGACGTCGGTGATCGCATAATTCTCGCCATATGTAGCAAGAACAAATTGAACTAAATCTGCTAGTAGCACCGCAGCACACAACTCTAACCTCGGTAAGGACAGTCGTTTGATAGGTGCCACCTTTGTTTTCGAAAATACCAATTTACTAGAAATTTCCCCATTGGGAAAACAAAATCTGAAGTAAATGACACTAGCGTAACCAACCTCACTAGCATCGCAAAAGGCGTGTAGCTGGCAGGAAGCCGAGATGCCATTATTTAGAAATCGTGGTATTTTTAATGAAGATAAGAGTGGAAGCTCATGCCGAAATTGTTGCCATTGAGAACAAACTTCATCGGGTGGTATACTGTCCCAATCTAATCCTAACAGCCACAAATGCTGTATTAGTTTTTTAGCAAAGAGTGACAAAGGACCTAAAAATCCAAGTGGGTCATAAATCTTCGCGATGTCTGATAAGATCGCACGTTTTGTGCATAAAGGATTTAATGGTTTGACGATAAATGAAAATGTATCATCTGAGGCCTGCCATTGGAGGCCCAGTATCTTGACACCTACATCCTTTGAAAAATCTTGATTTTGAAACAAACGATGTTCTTCAGGGATATCTTTAAGTAGCAATGGATGATTCGAATTCCATTTACGAAGTTGGAATCCGCCGGAATGTAAAAGATCTACTAATTGATGACGTAATGCTATGAGATGATCAATCGTGTCTGATCCACATGCAAAATCATCAACGTAGAGATTTTTATCAATAGCCATTGAGGCAAGAGGATACTTTAAAACTCCTTCGTGAGCTAGTTCTTGAAGTGAACGAATTGCCAGGTAAGAAGAAGAAGCTACGCCGTATGTAACCGTGTTCAACTGATATGTTATAGGTGGGTCGTTTGGCGAAAACCTCCATAGAATTAACTGATATTTTTTATGATTTTCAAAAATATTTATTTGTCTAAACATTTGCTTTATGTCACAGGTGAAGACGAATTGATGTAAACGAAATCTCATTAAAACTGAAATAATTTCATTTTGTAGTTTAGGTCCTACAAGTTGCGTATTGTAATGGCACTTAATTATAATAGTTGTAAGTCCTTGATAAAATTTTGACTATAAATGTTTCTAATGTTTTTATATGAAGATGTACATTTGTAAAATATTGTATTAGCGTTTGAAAATGTTAGAATGTAGAATGCCGCACTGTGTATGTGTCATCGAGGGGCGGAAAAAGTCCCGTTAGTGCAGTGAATAATAGTGGGGAGTAACAATTTTTCAGGCAGACGGGTAGTACAAGTCGACGTGTGCGGGTGAAAATTGGAAGTGACTCCACTAACCCCACACGAAGTTGAATGCACCGCGTGCAATTTAATTATGAACGCACAGTAGAGTGCAGCTAGCTATCGTGATTAAAATATAACGTTTACTGTAAATACTATCACAGTGGAAAAGATTCGAAAGTGCACCAATCTTCATGGTTGTTACATGACGTCACCAGCAACAGGTTAGTGAGCTCATTCGATAATACATTAAACTTTTTAAATTGCGCTAATTAAAAAACTAACGATCTATTTTAAGATTAAACCCTATCATGGTACACTAAGTTTAGGTTAAGTTTTAGTATATTGAATATTTGCTTTTGTTGCACTATTAATTTTTATTTCAGTATATTATGATTAAAATTGATTTTTGAGTTTTCTTGTAAATACGTGTGTAGGTGTACTAGTTATATATATAAAGGATTAAGGTTTCAACTAGGTGATACCCACAGTTGACCCTGAGAGAAAGAAAGTTTCATTTTAAATATAGTCGTGGCATATCATTCTATCTTTAATTAAATTATTATTATTAATTAAAAAAAAAAAAGAATTTAAATTAAAAAGTTACGAGGTTATTGAAGAGAAGGGGAGAGAAGTATAACAGTTGGCCCGCCACCGTGGCGCTCGAGATGTCGCCTAGTTGAAGCTTTTAATCCTCATTTCTATAGGTCAAGTAAAGCTATTTTAGGGTATCTTTTGTTAAGTGTGGAATTGTACTCAAGGGTAAGAAATGGTTATGGTATGAATCATACAATTTGAAAGGCTGCATCCAAGCGGAAATTTTAAATTTAGTAAATTTGAGGTAAATAATAGAAGCTTGTGGGTCAGGTGTTGGCGCCAGACGACTTGCTTGTGTTTGTGTCAATTGACAGGAAATAAATAAGTACCTAAGAAATGAAAATGAAAGCACGACTTTGAAGGCCGGGTCATAATTGTGAATAGATTACTGTTATCTTTTCAAATAGGTGTTGAACAGGTTAATGATTTTGCGTTCGGGGAAAGAATTGAAAATCATGGCAACGGGATCAACGGAAACAAGTTTTACAAAAAATTCCGGGAACGACAATGAAGGAAATACCGAAACGAACGGGACTTTTAATTCTGAGCTAATGAATTTGTTGAGGCAAATCGATCTTAAAATGGATACAAATATGAAACAAATTAATTCAGAGGTAAATAAACTTGAGGTGCAAATGCAGGCAAATCAGGTACGCCAAGAACAAATGATAGAACAAATCGAAGATAATTTAAGCAGTGAATTAAAAAACCGAATTGAGCCGGTTGAATTTAAATGTAAAAATTTCGAAAATAAATTTGAACGGGTTGAAAGTAACTTAGACCATCAAAAGCATTATATTGAAAATAATGTCAAATTTTTAAGTAATGCAGTTAGTAATTTAAATAGAAACGTTGAACACATCACGGCGGAAGTTAATAATTTAGCTGCTATAAAGCACGAAGCTAATTTTGGAATGGTGCCGGTCAGCACTGTGCTCAACATATCCGAAGAAAAGCCTAAATTTGATAACAATAAACGGTCACTACACCCCGTGAAATTTCTAAGAAAATTAGAAGTTTATCTGGAAAAGTTTGAAGCTACAGGCAAATCACGTTTGTACACAGCAGTAGATTGTTTGCAAGGAGATGTAAGAATATGGGCAGAATGTAAATTAGAAGGCTGGTGCAATTTTAACGATTTTAAACTGCAGTTTTTAGAGCAATTCTGGTCTCAAGAAGAACAAGAAAAAAGGCGCAGTGAAATTTATAGACCGCGAATTTATGATAGACGAGCAGGTAGTATGGCCTCTCATGTTTGGCAACAGGTAGACAGGGTTCAATTCTTAGAACCAAAGATACCAGAAATTCTATTAGTAAAGGCGATAACAAAACATTTTAACTATGAGGTTGAAACTAGTTTAATTGCAGCACGTGTGGGAACTATTGACGAGTTACTCAACGTAATTAAACGACTCGAAGAACGTAGCGATTACCGACATCAGGGTAATAATAGTAATAATTACGGCGAAACCATAAATAATTTTAGGCAGAACCGTCAGGATCCTAGCGGGTATTCGTATCGAGTTAATCAAACGTTTTCAGGGCGCGGAGGTCAAATTACTGCCAGGAACCGCGGGGGATACGGAAGCGTGAGAGGAGCAGTTGAGCCCAGGGCTACGGAACAAGTCACCGATTCCCGACGCGCTGAAGATACGGCGTCGGAAAACTAATAACCCCGAGGCAGTGCGCTCCTACTGTACAACGATCGGGAACCCCGGAGCAATTAAATCATATAAATTTTGTAAAATTATTTTTTGATAGACTAAGATTAAATGTAAATAATATTGAAACTCAAAAGGTAAATACTAAGACGGAACACGAGCCCGGAGTACAAAATAATTACGTCCCGCAAATTAGTGTTAAATTGGAAGGCGTTGAACAAAAGGTTTTATTAGATACTGGCAGTGCAGTCAGCATAATTTCAGGTGAAGTTTTTGAACTACTGCAATCAAAAAATAAAAATATATTAATACTACCGACCGTAGGTCTTTCAATTCAAGGCGTTACAGGAAAAATCGAAAAAATAAAAAAGCAGGTATTAATAGAAACCAAATTAGGGGATACAAATCAACAAATTCCATTCTTAGTAGCGGATCATCTGAATATTTCGTGTATTTTAGGAGTAGATTGGATGGTGTCTAAGCAGGCTGAAATCGATTTCAGAAACAATGAACTAAAATTCGTGCACGATAATGACGCTTATAGAATTACATTTTTAGACGGTGATCATGAAACAAAATCAGCCGAGTTGCAGGTATATGATGACTTAAAGGTTTATGCACAAAACGCGCCAGCGCTAGAAATAAACAAAACTGAAAACCTTGATACGGAGTTATTAAATTTGCTAACTGATCTAAAAAATACCACTGATGATGGGATTTATGACGAAAAGTTAGAAGAATGTCAAACCAATTTTCAGTGTGAACAGTGCACAGCGGTATTGCCGTTTCGTGACGCATTTTTAAAGCACACACAAAGACATTCCTTAGGTGTTACAGGTGTTAGGGAATTGTACATATTACCAACGGACGAGGAATTTATAAACCAGCTTAAGCACGAGTACGACCATGTTTTTTCAGACAAACCAGGATTATGTAAGACGTTTGTTTGTAAATTTAATATTAGTAATCAAACACCATTCGTGCAAAGGTCGTATCCGATACCGTATTCCAAACGCGCCGCCGTTGAAGAAGAAATTAATCGTATGTTAAAGTGGGGGGTTATTGAACGTTCCGATTCTCCCTTTTCAAATCCAATTGTAGTGGTCACGAAGAAAAATGGAAATATTCGAATCTGTTTAGATGCGCGACGATTAAACAAAATAATTGTACCGGACCGCGAATCACCTCCAATAATCGAGGAATTATTACAAAAATTTAATGGGGTGCAGTATTTATCGTCTATCGATTTAAGTTGTGGATACTGGCAACTAAAACTAGATGAAGAATGTCGAAAATACACGGCATTTCTTGTAAACGGTAAAAGTTACCAATTTAAAGTATTACCATTTGGTTTGAATATTTCAGTAGCCGCGTTCAACAAATGCCTCGGGCAAGTGCTGGGACCCGAGGTTCAACAATTCGCCACTATTTATGTCGACGATATTCTAATCGCGTCTAGAACACTTGCAGAACACAAAAACCAATTGAATCTTGTATTAAAAAAACTTGAAAAAGCAGGAATGACAGTGAAATTAAGTAAGTCGGAATTTTTAAAAAGTGAAATTAAATTCTTAGGACACGTCATATCCCCAGCAGGTATTCAGGTAGACCCTGACAAAATTGAAACAATTCAAAATTTAAAAAAATCCCAAAATAAAAAGGAGTTGCAATCATTTCTAGGATTTTGCAATTTCTACCGGAAATTTGCAGGCAACCATTCCGAGCACGTCAGTACGTTGACTCCTTTGCTAGAAAACAAAACAAAATGGCATTGGGAAGAGCGACACAGCGAAGCTTTTCATAAAATTAAAGAAAATTTTATAAATAGCGTTTTATTAGCCCACCCTGATTTTACAAAGCCTTTCTGTATTTCAACAGACGCGTCAACCCAAGCGTTAGGCGCACACCTTTTTCAGGAACACAACGGTCAAATTAAAACTATAGCGTTTGCAAGTCGAACATTATTAAGCGCGGAAAAGGCATACATGATTACAGAGTTAGAGTTACTAGCAATAGTTTTTGCGTGTAAAAAATTCCGAACTTATATACTTGGTTACCCAACAATTATATTTACAGATCACCGCGCGTTAGAGTTTCTCTTTACGTGTAAGGCACTAAGCTCTAGACTTATGCGTTGGTGTATGTATCTACAAGAATTTCAATTGCAAATCAAATATTGCAAAGGGTCTGAAAATCAAATAGCTGATTTTTGTCGAGATACAATTATCAAGGAACTGCTCGGAACAAACCTCTGATTATTGCTAATTTAGACAAGCCACCGCCAAATAAATTAAAAATATTTTAAAAATTTAAAGGAGGATCAAGATGGGGATGCGAATATAAATTGGATAAAGAATGAAATATTAAATAATACCCACGGTAAAGCGGAAGATCTCAAAAGAAATTATAGGATAAATGAAGACTTACTATTCAGAAAAGGAAAAAGGGAGAAGAGTGGTGGTTAATTTGTATTCCTAAGAAACTAGTGACAGAACTAGTCTGGGAATACCACCAAATGAACGGGCACTTTGGTAGCAAAAAATCCGCCGCGCTTATCGAAGAGAATTGTTACATTCCCAATATTCGGAGAAAAGTTCGCAAAATAATCGCTAGCTGTGATCTATGCCAAAAAACTAAAGAGATAATAAAAACGTGAGGGATATATGAAACCAGTAACAGCTACACAACCGTTGGAGTTAGTTTCCATAGATTTATTTGGCCCGTTACCAATGGGAAGAGGGGCGTGCAATACGTTTTGTAGCTTGTGATATTTTGACTAAATATGTAAGATTATATCCCTTCGGAGAGCGACCGTTAGGGCAGCTTTAAATCGACTAAAAAATAATTACATACTAACTACGGGAAAACCGAAAGCAATATTATCAGATCATGGCACCCAATTTGTAAGCGAAATGTGGAAAAGCTCTCTCGCAAATCTAGATATTGTTGTTAAATATTCGGCAGTGTATCACCCACAGACAAATCCTGTCGAACGAGTGATGCGCGAAATTGGTAGATTGCTCAGAGCGTACTGCCATGAGAAACATACTAGTTGGCCGATGCACATAGGGCGCGTAGAAAATTGGTTAAATTGCGTTAAACATGAATCAACGGGGTTTACGCCATTTGAATTGCTAAAAGGGAGAAAACCTACACACTTAATAGAAAATCTATTACAGTTTCCACAGAGAAAAGATGTCAGTCTCGAAACTAAAATTATTATGGCAAATAATCGTATGTCCTCCTGTGCGGCGAAGCGCAAACACAAGCACGATGAAAAAATAAAACCTGCAAATTTTAATCCTGGAGATTTAGTTTTAGTCAAAACTCATTATCAATCATCTGCTGCTGATAAAACTATTAAAAAGTTTTTCAAACTGTATGAAGGTCCTTATGAAGTAGTGACTGAAATAGGTAATAATGCATATGTTCTGAATCACCCAGGTACGAACAATTATAAAAGCACGCAAAATATTGTAAATCTAAAAAAGTATATTAGTGAACCTGTACAACTTCAAAACTGAAAATCAACTGCATTTGTGGGTGAAATTTTCTAGACATGTAGCGTAGTAGATAAAATAAGTTTTATAAGTCAATTATTGATAACCAAACCACTTCAGTTGGAAATTTTGATCGTAATTTAAGTTTACTCAATTACTCTCGAAATTTCGGGGGGTAACTGTAATGGCACTTAATTATAATAGTTGTAAGTCCTTGATAAAATTTTGACTATAAATGTTTCTAATGTTTTTATATGAAGATGTACATTTGTAAAATATTGTATTAGCGTTTGAAAATGTTAGAATGTAGAATGCCGCACTGTGTATGTGTCATCGAGGGGCGGAAAAAGTCCCGTTAGTGCAGTGAATAATAGTTGGGAGTAACAATTTTTCAGGCAGACGGGTAGTACAAGTCGACGTGTGCGGGTGAAAATTGGAAGTGACTCCACTAACCCCACACGAAGTTGAATGCACCGCGTGCAATTTAATTATGAACGCACAGTAGAGTGCAGCTAGCTATCGTGATTAAAATATAACGTTTACTGTAAATACTATCACAGTGGAAAAGATTCGAAAGTGCACCAATCTTCATGGTTGTTACATGACGTCACCAGCAACAGGTTAGTGAGCTCATTCGATAATACATTAAACTTTTAAATTGCGCTAATTAAAAACTAACGATCTATTTTAAGATTAAACCCTATCATGGTACACTAAGTTTAGGTTAAGTTTTAGTATATTGAATATTTGCTTTTGTTGCACTATTAATTTTATTTCAGTATATTATGATTAAAATTGATTTTTGAGTTTTCTTGTAAATACGTGTGTAGGTGTACTAGTTATATATATAAAGGATTAAGGTTTCAACTAGGTGATACCCACAGTTGACCCTGAGAGAAAGAAAGTTTCATTTTAAATATAGTCGTGGCATATCATTCTATCTTTAATTAAATTATTATTATTAATTAAAAAAAAAAGAATTTAAATTAAAAAGTTACGAGGTTATTGAAGAGAAGGGGAGAGAAGTATAACAGTATCATTTAAAGATACATCATTTGACGTTTTAGCAGACGCATCAAATACAACACGTAATTTAGAATTACCGTTTTCCTCTTTAAATACTGGATGATGCGGAATAAAATAGCAATCATCTGAAATAGGCGAAGAAATTAAGGCAGTCATGTGACCACTTTCTAAATAATCTCGCATAAATTCCGAATATGATTTATGTAATTCGGGCCTTTTAGCAAGTCTGTATTCAAGAGAAATTAGACGTTTCAACGCTATCGCGCGCGAATTTTCAAATTAAAAGGCAAGTTTACACAAAAGCGACCGTCGATGTCGCGCGTGTGTGTTTTCTTAAAAATTTCATCAGCTGTTTCCTCATCTTTTGTAATTATGGGTTTTGAAGGCGGTTCTTCAATTTCCCAAAATTGTTTTAAAGTATTATTAATAGAATGTTCGGCAGAGATAAAGAAAGATCTTACCGCTGGTAATTGCTGAGTTTGTGGGACTGGACCTATCAGTGTCCAACCAAATATTGTATTGATTGCAGATGGCTGCTGATGCCCGCCATGAATCAAACCTTCGCTTACAACGGAAGGATATACGTCAGCTCCTAAGAGCATGTCTACAGGAGTGGAAATGTGCCAATTAGGATCGGCTAAATGCAATCCTGTTAAGTGTTTCCAATCGCTACATAACGTGGTGTTAGGTAGGTTGGAACATATATTTGAAAGTATAAATGGCTGTACATTTATTTCAAGGTTTGTATCATAACGTGAACGAATAATACAATTAGTGGCGCCACGATTTGAAGAAGCTTCTGTTTGCGCGAGGCCAAAAATTGGTACTTGTGAAAAGCGACGAGAAAGAGAAAATTTTCGTACGCAGCTGTCACGCAGGAAGCTTGCTTGACTCCCTGGATCAAGTAGTGCGCGTATTTGATGAAAATTGCCAGAGGCGTCTTTTATTTCTACAACCGCGGTAGATAGTAGAACTGCAATACCATTTTCTGAATTACATGAAGATGAAAAAGCATTGGTAGCTACAAAGGCGTGCTCCTCCGCATTATTGTGTGCAACTGTAGGTTGCTGTAAATTATTTGACTGTGCGTCAGATTTAACAGCTGATTGTACCGTTTTTGTAACGTGTAATAACGTGTGGTGGCGTTGATTACAGCTTTTACAAAAAGAACTAGATTTGCAATTTAAGGTGTTATGGTTACTACGAAGACAATTGATGCACAAATTTGCGTTTTTTGCCGTTCGGTAACGATCAGAAGGCGTTATAGACAAAAACGAATTGCAACTAAAAACGCGATGATTTTGTTGACAAATAATACAGTTCTCGGGTTCTTTTAAAGCCGCAAATGTATTAGATTTGTTAACAGAAGCAATGTGAGATGTTACCTTGGGGCGTACACCATCACTTGCTTGAAAATGTTGATATGTTCCCGTTGCGAGTTTGAAATGTTTTTGCGTACCCATAAAGGGCGCATTAAATGATGTACTAGCAATAGTTTCATATGCTGCACATTGTTTAGATAAAAAACATTTTAAGCTATCTAACGTAGGAATTTCATTACTGTTGTTTTCTAGCTCAAAACGCTTTCGCGATTGAGGATCGATTTTTTCAAATAGTAAATCTACTAAAATAAAATCCCAAGAGGAAGTATCAAAATTAAGAGTACCAAGAATGGCTAGATTTTCTGAAAAGTTATCTAACAGTTTACGTAATTCTTTAGGATTTTCCGATCGTATAGGCGGATAATCTTTTATGGCATGCCAATGTGCCGTGGCTTGGCGGCGGATATTGGAGTAGCGCTCAATTAACGCGTCGTATGCGACCCGATATCCACCCGCTGTCAAAGGGATGGATTTAATCAAATTTAAGGGTTCCCCTACCAGTGAACCAATTAAATAATTATGGCGTTCTATGTCAGATAAAGATAAATTGTTATGCACTAATGCATTAAACAAATCAATATAACTTTGCCAAGATTTATAATTACCGCCAAATGTAGTTAACGTAAGCGGCTGTAAACGAATGTTTGGATTTGATTGAAATCCGTTTAAAGGCAAAGATGAAGCAACAGTATTATTGCTGGTTTCTCCTGGATTTTTTAAAGATTCATATTTTGTTAAAATAGAAAAATATTGGAAATCAATAGACTTCCGCATATTTTCGTATGTTTCTTTTTCGACTTCAGAAGCTGAAGGAACCAGTAATAGATACGTTTCTGTAATCTGGGAGTATATATCATCCACAAATTTACACTTAATTTTAAACAGAGGTACAAGCGATTTCTCGTCCTCCAGTGTTTCCGAAAGTTCAAATGTCTCCTGTAAGCGTGATTTTAACAATTGCAAGTTTGCAATGTCCGCTCGTTTGGTACTCATTATGAAATAAAGATTTGTTTATAATTTAATAAGAAATAAAATTCTTTTAACAAAAGTTTCACAAAAGTCGTAAATTTTGTTATCTGAGGTTAATTAATGTGAACGTCCAGAATTTAACAGGTGCTGGACACTCAAGTTTAGTCGATTGTAGATAAATAAGCGCGGCCTATTATAATACAATCAAGCATACAACATATGCTCTCAATGCTATAAACACAACAATAAAAACTTTACTATTTTTAAATTGTTGTAAAATTTGATTCTACGTACTGTAAAGCTAAAAACGACTATATATAAATACACGCTGTTTATGCTTGCACTCAAATGGCTGAAATAACACAATAATTGAATTAATCTGAGTATTTAGTATTAATAATTATGCATTCTTTCAAAAACCACTAAAGGGATAAAACAGGCTTGATGTAAAATATGAGTGTTTTTTTTTAAAAATAGAAAATTAGATGTGGACTGTAAGTATCTCAGAGGGGTAACAGAATCCGGCTCGAAGGACCAAAGATGGCGCGTGCGTATTTGAAAACACGCGTTGTTGTTTAGGGGTTAAAGTATAGATAATGAAATACCAAGTAGCATGCGTATTTGATAACAATGCTTGGCTTGGTGTAGACTTGTGTATGATTATTGAGTGAAAGGTTAATAGTCTAAATGACCAGCAAAATAGTGGATAATCAGATAATAAATATAACAGATTGTTATGTAGAATAAATGATAGGATAACTAACCTTGTTTGACATGTGGTGTAGTTTCGACTATATTCTTGTTGTTTGAAGTGGTGAAACGGCTTACACTTGATGATGGATTGTCTGTTGATCCAATATTCACTTATCACGCACTTCAATGTAACGTTTTAACTGATTATGCCTCTTTAACGCGCCATATGCACGGCATATCGGAGGACGCGTGTTGATTGCTTGAAAGTTGCTCGAACACTCTTGTTTCTTATCTGTTCCTTTGTGTTTGGTTAGTTTAATTAGGTAGGGATAATGTATAAAGATCGATTAGGTATGCAGGAGTGTTTTGGTATATACAAGGGGAATTATAAATAATGAACGGTTACGGAACACCATTATTTTTTCAATAATATTTATGTACACGGGACAATTCTCGCTGCTTGCGGGATGTGGTCCATCACAGTTTGCACACTTCGCAGGCGTTTCTCTAGATTTTGTGCACATATAGGTCCAGTGTTCGCCTTCGCACTTGACACATTTGATGGTACCTCTGCATTTTCCCGTCGCGTGAGACCACATTTGACATCTTCGGCACTGCGTAATTCTCTTTTTATTTAATTGGCGTTCCCAGCTTATTCGTGTATATAAAATGCTTTTCACTTCCTGTTGTAATTTTTTAAGAGTAACTTTATCTGTTGTTACCACCAAGTACAAGGGAGTTTTTTTTGTTTTCATTAAATATGTTTTTATTACTGGTAAATTTTTTATTTTAAGTTCGTCAGTAATTTCTTCGCAATTTATGTCTTCACTTAGTCCCCGTAAAACAAAAGCGTGAGATTTCTCTTCTATATCAGCGTACGTGTGAAATCTGCAATTATCATTTTCTATGTATTGTATAAATCGTTTCCGTTCTTCGCGATCGTGAATAAATATGTTTGTGTTTGTTGACGTATATTTAATAGAAAACCCTTTAGTTACCTTTGAGCAAATATTTTCGATCAGTTGTTTGTGGTTTTTAGTGGTTCCATGAATTACTACAGGCGGTGGTGGTTTTACTTTTTTAGATGGTGCGGCAGTAGTTGGCGCGCTTTCCTCGTTGTTTTCGTATTCGCTTTCATATTCCATTTGCGATTGATTTTGTTCTTCACCATCGGTCTCAATTGGTGTATATCTGTTGCTGATGGATGTTGTAGAATCCTCACTTTCAGATCTTTTTCTTAATTTTAGCTTTGTTGTTTTCCGTGGCACCTGAAAACCGTCGGAATCTATATTTCTAGTATTACTTCGAATAATATTTTTCGTGTTAAAGTTCCTCATAAAGCTTGATTCTGTTTTCTCCATTGTACTGTTGTCTGCATTAGTCACAGATTGGAATGTATTACGAATTTGTGGGCGAACAGGGTCATCACCAGTGGTATTGAACTCGCTTACCTGCGCGGAGGGTTCGCTCAAGGTAATCGGGTTTGTAGGCGCTTCGTACACTTTACAGTCACTTAAAATTTTATTTTTCAGTTTGACTAAGCCACTAAGATTTAAAATTTCATCTTTAACTTCCGTTTTATCCGATTTTTTTACTTTACGTATCAAGTTTGCTTTATGCGGCTTATCGGGTTTCATAAGCTGCTTCTGTACCTTCACTTTATAGCTCGTAAGAGTTCTATAAAACTGAAAGCACTTAATTAATGCTCAATTTTTATATACAGAATGCACACCGTGTAGGTTACATTATCACTATCACATAATTATAGACTAACTAATTATTTACATTTACGCATCTGCGTTAATGCTTTAACACAGACACGTTAAGAACGAATTGAATATTTGTTAGAGCTTCGTGTATCACGTCCGAACCGTTCGACCGCGCGTTTGAAACTGTGGACGAGAACCGGTGCTTTTCAACGTGGTATGGTCGTTGTCTATATTAAAAGTCGCGTTCCGGGTATGTAAAGTGCTTATGCGAATGCACCTAGCAAATATTCGAACCCCGCGTTTTCTTAAAATTACTCGAAAATTTAATATACGACGGCCGAGAAGTGGACCGAAAAGCGAGATAATCCTTATATCATAGCGAGCACCCTCTTCTGCAAATTCAATTTCAGCTGCATGAGATGATGTACCATCCTTTACGAAAATCATACGCAGCACCGAAACTTGCATTGGACTCGTGCACGGGATTGTTAAAAAATTATGTACTTTCATGTCGAGATATACTGCACGGCCCTGCAACTGCTATATGTATAGGTACGTTGCTATAAAAAAAAAAAAAAACCAGGGTCTACCCACCCAAGTACTGACCAGAGCGAGAGGTGCTTAACTCTGTAAACGTGCGATCTCCAATAAACGCACACGTCTGTCGCTTTCGCCCCTTTCGATGATATGCGAATCGGATATTTAAATGATCACATATCGTGAAGGGTTGCCGGATGCTGTGTATAAAGTCGCGAATTTGTCCTGCGACCTCTCGGAGCTCTTTATACCTGAAAAAAAGGCTGTATCAGTTTCAAATAAAGTAGGGGTTGTGCGGTTTTAATAAAAATTACAAATTCAGGGTAAATCACGATAATCCAGGGTAAAAAGATAAAAAAGACAACGACACGCGGTGTTCCCAAGCGGTCACCCATCCCAGTACTGAACGCGCCCAACGTTGCTTAACTTCGGTGATCGGACGAGAACCGGTGCTTTTCAACTCAGTCTGCTTGCTGACTCTGAAGTGAACGGAAGTATTTCAGAGAGCTTGTTTCAGGTCGCTAAATCGCGTAATTTTAAGCATTCGAATATTTTTAAAATACATTGTTAACGTTACTACGGTATTGGTAGTGATTAAACATATCGGGAGTAGAGTCCGACACACATAACAATGAGTCCCACGTCCTAGCAGGGCTCATAAAAACCAATAAGCGTAAAGTGTTTCAAAGTGAAGGAAGCACAAACAATAAAATGCCTAAGAAAATGTCATTAAAGCCTGCTGAAGCTGTGGAAATTAAAAACAGATTTGCACCACTATCAGATGCGACGGATATTCAAATGGAGGATGAAACACCACAAGAAGAGAGCGTTGCAGCACCGAATCAAAAAACCGCTGAGAAAAAACTGAAAATGCCCCCAATTGTAATTCATGGGAAAACTGACGACCATAAAAAACTCATCCAAATAATTAAGCATAATGTGAAAGAGGACTTTCATTTAAGATATGGAAAAGATGCTCTTATAATCTATACACACCTCAAAGAGGATCATAAAAATGTTACAGAACTACTGAAGGATACGGAATATCATACTTTCACGCACAAGGATGATAAACATAATACGCATGTTATCTATGGTCTTCCTATCAACACCGAAATTGATGAAATTATTAGAGAATTTGAGGTACTGTATGGCATTAAAATTCAAAAATGCTCAGTTATGAAAAATACCAAAGAGCCTATATACCTCATTACAACTGCCAACACTATAAAAACCAAACATCTGAATGACGCAGTCAAATATTTGTATCATACAAAAATTCGCTTCGATCAATATCGTAATAAAAGAGTAATTACTCAGTGCCATAGATGTCAGCTTTGGGGGCATTCAGCTTCTAATTGCAGCGCTAACCCTAAGTGTCTAAAATGTGCAAAAGGACATTTCACATTTACATGTGATAAACCCAGGGAAACAGATGCTACATGCGTAAATTGCAATGGTAACCATCCTGCAAACAGCACGGAGTGTCCGGTGTACAAGCAAAAGATTAAGGATATGCAAAAATATACAAACAGGTCGCAAATAAAGAACAATGTCTCATTTAGAGTTCCATCTAAATCAGATTTTCCCACTCCGAAATGGAAGGAAGCGCCGTTACCGGAACACAATGCATGGCACAAGACAACAGATGCTGGAACGTCAAAGCAAGTTACTGCCGAGGTAAGCAAAGATGATAAAAAATTCTACGAACTAATCAACGAAGTCAATAAATTAAATCAGTTGATAGATGTCGATAAAATGCTTAATTTAGTTAGGGAATTAAATAATGAGCTGTTAGGTTGTACAGATAATATGTCCAAGTTTATGGCATTCAGATTATTCTGTAACAAATTAAATGGGTAGTAATATTAAAATTGCTGCTTGGAATGCAAATGGAATAAGAAACAAAATTCCAGAAGTGCACGATTTTATAAACAGGTTAAAAATAGATATATTATTAATAAGTGTAACTAAGTTAGGGAATAGAAATAAAATTAATTTTAAGGGCTTTAATCTAATTAGAAAGGACAGAAATGCAGCTGGCGGCGGGCTATAGTACTTATTAAAAATGCTATTCCATTTACCCAAATACAGGTAAACCCGCAAAGCTCGGTCGACAACATCATTTTCAGATTAAAAGATGGAACAAACATAGTTGCCGTGTACAACAGCCCCTCAAATGTATTCTCGGAACGGGATATAAAGATAGTACAAAGTGCAGGTAGTAAAACTATTATTGCAGGTGATTTAAATTCTAAACACGAGCAATGGAATTGCCATCAGAGTAACCGTAACGGCAGAACCCTTTATAACCTGACCGTGAATACCAATACTAAAGTACTATACCCAAGCACAAAAACACACTTTCCTAGTAATAATAGCACGCCGACAACAACTGATATGTGGTCGTAAAGAACGTGACTAATGTCAGGAATGTAACATCCCCGGTCGAGCTTAGCTCTGACCATAACCCAGTTATATTTACATTACTAGGGACAAATACAATAAACACTCATCGACCTGTTTTAGACTATAAAAATGCAAATTGGGATAGGTATAGGGCGGTGTTGAATCAGCGCATACAAATTAATAGGACAATTAACGGCGCTTGCCAAATTAATAATGAAATCAATAAGTTATTGAATGCGGTCGAAATAGCGAAATCGGAGGCAATTAAAACTGTATTTCTAAAAGAAGGCGTTGTGGCATTACCCAATGAAATACTCCAGCTCATCAAACGTAAAAATCAAGCGCGTAGGAAATGGCAGGTAAACAACAGGGAGCAGGATAAGAAAGAAATGGATTCGTTATCCAAACAAGTTAGACGGGAGATTTGGATTCATAGAAATAAAGCTTGGACAGATAAACTAAGTAAGCTTAATTCAAACGATAATTCTATCTGGAGGATGGCTAAATATTTAAAGAATAAAAATACAGTAATTCCAACACTGACACACAATGGTATAAACGCGCAAAGTAATATAGAAAAGGCTAATATGCTTGCAGATGTTTTTAAGCTCAATCACAACACTGAACGTAATAGTGTCTTTCATGATCAGATAGAACGGGAAGTTGACGCAAAGCTAGAAGTCATTAAATCAGAACATGATCCCTCTCAAATTAAACGTACAACTCCAACTGAAATTAAAAATATCATTAAAAAGTTAAAAACTAATAAAGCTCCTGGCAAAGATAAAATTTCTAATATTTTAATCAAAAATTTTACACAAAAAGCCGTGGTACGGTTACAATACATAATAAATGCAATTCTAGTATGTTCCTATTTCCCGAAAGTTTGGAAAACAGCAGTTGTTACACCCATACCTAAATCCGGAAAAGATCACAATCTACCTGGCAATTACAGGCCTATTAGCTTACTTTCGACACTTAGCAAAATAGCCGAAAAAGTAATAAATGCACGTACTCAAACATATTTACGTAAAAATAAAATATTATCGAATATTCAGTTTGGTTTCAGACAAAACCATAGCACAACAGGACAGGTTGCCAGAATTGTCAATGACGTTGTTAAAGGTTATAACGAACGTAAAGTTACATTCTTGTCATTACTGGATTATGAAAAGGCGTTCGATAAGGTCTGGATTAAAGGGCTACTTCATAAATTATTCACTTATAAATTCCCAAACTATAGTAGGGTAGCTAAGCCGCTTTGGCAACAGAGATCCACAGCAAGATATGTATACGCCGATTCGAGAACAATATGAACAGCTAAGCCGCTTTGGGAAACAAAACGTGCAGCAAGATATGTATACGCCGCTTTGAGAACAAAATTGTCTTTGTGTGTAAATTTGTTGCGTCGGGGGGGTCGTTAGGTCTTTGGGGTGTGCGTTTGGCGGGGTCGTTAGATTTTTGTCGTGGGGTGGTGCGCGTGCTCTGAGGTGGAGATATTTTCTTAAGAAATTTTTTTAGCAGCGTTCCCGACGTTAAATATTAAATATTAAATTTTAAAAAATTTTGTATGTGTAGAAAATGGAGTTCACGTGTTGGTTCGTATTTTTCTGGGGTAGGTTAAGCTAAAAATTAAAACGCCGCGGTGAAGAATTTTTTTAATATTAGGCAAACGCGTGCAAGTGGTAAAGAGTGTTTTAGCTCTCCTCATAAGCTGCGTTTTGTATGAAGTAGCAAATAAAATTAAGAAAATATACGAAATGTTATATGATGGAGGTCAAATTTTTAAACGTTTGCAGGTAAAATCTTGTAAAAAAGAAGTCGTTCACTTCTCGCAATTTCAATGTCACGATAAAATACTAAGAATTTGCATGCAGTCGAATATAACCTCGTGTTTTTTATCTGGTAATATATATGTAAATCACGTCGACATTCGACTTTTAATATAATGTATTTAATTAACATACGGTGTGTTGCAAAAACATTTCAAGACAGGTATGCCGTATATTTCCTTATTGGTATGCAAATTATACCACCTTGCATCACGATTTATTTGACTTTTAAATAAAAAATTAATTTAATCTTATATCAAGGATGTCTTGCTTACAAAGAAGTCGTTCACTTCTCGCGATTTCAATGTCACGATAAAATAACAAGAATTCGCAGTCGAATATAACCTCGAGTTTGGAATTATAGCTCTCTGGTAATATATATGCAAATCATTCGACTTTTAATATAATGTATTTAATTAACATAAGGTGTGTTGCAAAAACATGTTAAGACTATTTCCTCCTTGGTATGCAAAATATACCACCTTTCATCACGATTTATTTGACTCTCAAATAAAAAATTAATTTAATCTTATATCAAGGATCTCTTGCTTACATTTTAGCAATTTGAATATATTTAAATATTTAAATGTAATTATACATTTAATTTATGTGGCAATAAAAATTCTTTTACTTTTAGCGGTTTGGTGATTGTATGTAGATGACGTATTAGACATTGTATATATATATAACTCGTTTAATTGCACAAACGTGATAAAAAATTTATAGGTTATGCAAAAACGTGCATGTAGTGAAGAATTTAGCGGTGATCTTTAGAGCTTCGTCATTGTTTTTATTCTCGTTGCTTTAGTTAATTAAAGAGAGATTTGTAGGTTAACCAAAAATAGGAAATGTGGTAGATGACATAATCACTCTCAAAATGATGAATGGTGGGAGAAGGGAGCTTCTAAACGTGTCCTAAACGGGGCTCTGCCCCATTATTTTTGTATTAAATATCAAAAAGAATAGGAGAAATTATTCGACTCGTATTTTATAATGGTTTTAATTTAAAATATTGGTGTGTGTGCAAAAAAAACATGTTAAGACAGGTCACTCGTTATTTTATTCATGATTGCACCACCAAAATAATTTATACAACCACACTGAACTCGTACCCGGATCTATATAACCTTTAAATGTATGCAAATAATGTCGTTATTTAAAACGTGGTGAAGAATTTGGATAGTGATGTAATCATTCTCAAATACGGAATGGTACTCCATAAGGCGTTCTGAACGGAGGTTTTGCACGCATTAGGTGATTGAATACTTCGGAGATTTTTAGGTTAAGCAAAAACGTGCACGTGCTGAAGAATCCCCCGAGATTTTTAACAAAATATTTTTGTATTAAATATATAATTTTAAAAAGAAACACACAAAATTTGAATGTTTTATTTATATTAGTTTCACTTACCAGCTTATTTTAATTACATGCTAATGAGTTCATATATTTTCATACAGTTTGATTGATTCACTGCCGAAACAAAACATTTTTTTACACAGCTGGCAATACTGGGTGTCGTTTTTTTCAGTACAATATCAGTAACTATTTACAATACAGCTGAATACTGAAATGTAAAGTAACTTTCACACATTTACCTACGTGTACTTAAATTTAATTGAATTCTAAAAAATATATGCATATCTATGGCAGGCAACCCAGCATACACCAATTATATATACTTAGTGTAGAATTTTATTGTTAGGTGAATAACCAGCAATTTATTATGTAATATTTATTGCTACAAGCATGGTAATAATAATTTGCAATGTGCAAAATACCTCTTTTTGTTGTTAAAAGACCGATTTAATTAAACACTATAAAAAGATTGTGAATTTTTTGTTCTAGTTAAATTTTACAGTGCTAGAGACACTAATTATTATTAGTACTAGATATAGGTATAACAAAATTTGTATTCCAGATGATAGTATGTTCAAAGGATATTATTATTTAAAAAGACTCTGTAAACATGATTAGTGAAATTATTAAAGTTAAGGAATGTAAAGCAAAAATTTGTCCATAAAAGCAAATATGTTTTCTGAAAGATATGCATAACTTACGGATCTAAACGTTTCAACATCTCGCAAACTGAGATAAATATTACTTATTTTTTTGCAAAAAAACGTTCATATAACGCCCTTTAACAATCGCGTTCAGTAAAGTGCATGGTAGTTAATGACCTCGGCGATTATGCTATTTATAGTATAATTATAACAACATATCCCCATATGTAAATTATATGGTTCTGGTTTATACCTAAAAACAACTATTTTGCATAATATTTTGTTGATCCTGGCAGAATAAATTACAAGTATAGCTACATTGTCAATACATTTTTATTTTCAAACTCGTTTTAATTATTGTAGAATTTAGTGCTTATAAATAACCTACTTTAATTCAATAAGTTATTCTTAAATTAATAATTATTGTCAAGAGAAATATATACACATATGGTAAATAATTGCAAGAATGTCTATAATATATCTGAGTTTTAATTCTGTTAAATGGAACATATGGCAACAAGGTAACTTCAAAACATTTTAGCATAATTGTCAATTACCAAAATTCACAATTTTCATCTTATATCAACAAATGTTATTAAATTGATGCTAAACAATAAAAATAATACCGTTATATTTCAAATCATTTTAATAGAATTACGCAATGTTAAGTCGTTATTAAAAATTAATTTAAACAGAGTTTTTATTGTTATCGCCGTCTGTTGAAGAATCGTAGCAGAATCTGAACTATATCGCTTTTACAAAGCATGTATTCAAGATCACATTTAGTTAGTTTCAAAAAACTTTTCATCATTGTATACGACTTGTTTTAACTTGCAGTAGGTATCAATGACCGAATCAACATTACCACCCGAACATGGTTGACACTTTAAATTTTATTTTCCCTATTACTTTCAAGGTATTAAACATTGGTATATATATATATATATATATATATATATATATATATATATATATATATATATAGATTTAGCGACAACAGCCAACCTTTTTCTTAATCTTCGTTGGGAATTAAACCACTCATAGTTTTTAAAATCATCTTTCTTTACGTTTCGATCCATGACCCAGGATCGTTGTCAAAATTGTCAAAACCACAACAATCATACAGGGAGTATTTATCAGGCTGTATGTAGAGTAATGATTAACGTTATGCTTTTTTGATTAATTTGCAATTTACCGGGCATGCATCCTTCGTTAAAAGTGAAGGATATTCCCATAGATAATTTGAATAACAATCTATCACCACCAACACACCTCTAATTGGATTTTCCTTAAATATATTGCTCAAATTCAACAGAGTCGCCTTGCCAGAGATCATCTCGAGGTTGTTGATTTGTTAACGCTGTTACAAAAACTAGTGGGGGGTTTATCAGACGAATAACCAGGTGATGCTCAGTATCACAACACTTTAGCATTACCTATTTTGATGAATGTGCCATAAAAGCTAGGTACTTGGATAGATCTCGCAGTGAGTGGAACAACAACGATAGTGACGATAGTGGTGCGAAGTTTTCAAGTTAACATGGACAATGTACTGTACGATTTGTTCGAGAGTGAACAACGCATTTTACACCAACATCTGAAACATGCCATAGTATTGAATGATATAGACAAAATCAAACGTATACTGTTCAGAGTAGGTGTTCATGTTCCCTTTAAAGCCTTCAAATGGCTAACGCTGACCAATGATACATCCATTGATGTAATGGACATGCTGTTTAATCAACAGAGTAGGTGCGATCAATTTGTATCAAACTTCATTGATGCTTGCAACGGCAAAACAGAGTTAAAATGTCATCAGGTGCGCGGTGTACTAGACGCAATAGAGAGTAATTATAGTTTGAGCGATGTATATTTCCTTGAAGAATTACTAACCAACCGAGCTGTATTGAGTACGAAGGCATATCCTATCATGAATATAAATGCAACTATAAATCACTGGTCACAGCGATTGACGATATGATTGTAGATGTTGTATATTTCGCACAACCTATGATATTAGAAAAGTATTGAAGTTAATTTTAAAGTATAAGGTAAATTATAAGTACCAACCTAATGTAGTTGGCCCTCATAGAACAACATATAACTGGCTCCTCAAGAATTTGGCAATGGAGGGCTCAAAACAGCAACCAGGATGGACGTGTGGTCCGGATTCGGGAAAATGGCCATCAAATAGTATAGATGATTATAAAAAGTGTATATGCTATTAAAGTTATTGTTTTAGTTTAATACTATTTTTTGTATGTAAATCATGTCATCTTGGTAATCCTACCTGATGCGCTATAGATAGCACTTATTAGATATAATGGAGGATGCTATTGTACGTGTCGCATATCTTTTACAATAAATATATATACCTCGAGTGTTGGTCAAGTACGGGGAGAAATTGTTAGCTGAGAAGGTAATGTGTTTTTACCTGCTTGTTATTTACACATATTCACGGACATCGAAATACTCAAGTTCAACCAAAACAGCGAAAATCAACCTACATCAACGTTTTGCGCTTCGGGCATGAGTAATTATAAACAACTTTCTTGACGTAGAACTAGTGTAGTAATTAGTAGTACATAGATGTAATTTGTGTGTGTGTGTGTGTGTCGCTATAATAAAGCATATAACTGTAAAAAAATTTTTATTGATGAATGACATATGATGGTAAACAAACACGTAACAGCAAATCTACAAAATATGATTTTTGGATATCCAACTATTATGGCTAGAATCTAAATTTAACCATATCACATATACTTGATTTTTAACTCTCTTCAATACTTTTTCCACTAAATATACATCCGGATAGTGTGTTCGTTGAAGTTCTTCTGCATAGAAGCCGCCTAATATTGGTTGTCCTCGACTATCGCGCAATAGGTACGTTAAAGGATTAGTCAAATGCACTTTGTACACCGTAAAAATTTCGTTAGACCAATTTGGTGTGTATCCCTTGGTAAATTGACTTCTATGTTTACTAATGCGAACATGATCTCCAACAGAAAATTTTTACTCTTTAAGTTAACTGTTTTGATCGTACTGTACACTGTATTGAAGAGTTTGCGTTCATTGCGTTTTGACACATCTACAGGTCGCATGCCGATTGTTCGATGTTTGGTGTTGTTATATGCAGTCACGAGTGAGGATAGTATATTCAGCCATCGATACGAACCATTCAAACTAAATTGTTTCCACATTTTTGACTTTAAGGTACGATTAACGCGTTCTACTACGCAAGCTTTTTATTGCTGTACACACTATAATGTGTAATCTCATATTTTCCATTAAAGCCTTAAATGTTGAATTATAAAATTCTTTTCCCAAATCCGTTTGAATGTACCGTGGAATACGATGGTCTTTGTTGAAAATTGATTGAAAAGCGGTTGAAACAGCCTTACCCGTCTTGCGCTTAACCGGTACGGCCCATAAGTATTTAGAAAATACATCGATAACAACTAGAATGTATCTAAATCCTTTATTCATCTTTGCATATGGGATCATTTCCACCAAATCGGCTTGAAACAGCTCGTTTAATCCTTTTGTGATTACATGTCTTCTAGGAAAGTTAATGCGAGCAGGCTTATGTAACTCGTGGACGATTTGCTCCTTTACAGACATATTGCTAATATGTGTGCGTGTGTGTATGGTTGACGGCTATATGCGTGCGTTTTTAAGTTTCTCTTGCAACTGTTGAATATCTGCTTGAATTCGTGCAATGTCTATTCTAAATTGTGCTTTCACTTGTTGAATAGCAGCGTCTAATGTCTTATATATGCTATTCATAGAATCATCTATCCGTTTGGTTACGATTTGTGCAACATTAGCGTTCACAGTGGCTGGAACAAGGTTACGCATCATCTCTTCAAAATGGTTAAAGTCTGATCTTGTAACATACTCGCTCGAGAATTGTGTTATCATACTGTTTGTTGTCTCCTTCACAAGCGTGTCTATATACTGCTGAATAGTGGAACCACTTCCAAGCGTTGGTTCGCCCTCTTGCTGGTGCAGCGTTGCTAACCGCGATTCTAAGTACGCTTTCGTGACTGCATCATCATCTTCTTGTGGTGTAGCGACGCGCGCTAATCTCATGTTGTCAAAATCGTAGTAATCATCATAAGAAATATATGAAGCACAGTCAGACGCATGTCCAAACTTGTCGATAACCATCGTGATAATGAATAACAAGTCGCACAATCTACGCTATTATACGCAATTCGCGTAATTCTTCCATAATCGATGTAATTTCGTTTGTGTGACCGGTGTTACCTGCATCTTGCGAGGCGACCAGAAGCTTGAGCCGTTCGCACAGTTCGTTGGGATCATCAAAGTATACATACTCTAGTGGCTTCTCGTTATAATCCATGAGTAGACCACGACCACTCGGGTTTATGGTTTGCTGTCGTAAGCTATACATTGCATTACTTCTTTTTTTAATGTCCGCATAATCGTTAATTTCTTTAAGTGAGAATTTACCCAAAGGATTGAGAAGGAACAGTTGCTCGTACAACCCTTTGCTACCGTTGTAGCAAAATCGTTCTACACACACCTTTTCACCAATCCCGAAGATAATGTCCGAATCACCAATCATTAATTTTCCTGTCTCCGGATTAAAACGTACTTTATCCCTGCGCAAGTGCTCCGTGTCATTGTTATAAATACCAGTAAAGTTGGAAAACAGATTATCGACATAGTATCTTACCGATGGTAAGAATCGTTGTAAGTAGGCCTGATGTTCTTCGCTGTTTAGGTACCGTTCGTACTCTGTATGGGTCTCTGGAGTGTTGCCGCTACTCTCCGATTCTTCGAAGGTGGACTCCACAGACTGGACTGGGCTATGAGGATTGTGTTCCCATGCCTCCTCTATTGGTGGTGCGGCGATTGGTGTTGAACTGCGCACCTGATCGAGAAATTTAGGGCGTCTTTTAGGAGTAGATTGTACGTCATGTTGTTGTGGTAACCAGTGCTGGCTTTCGATCTTGGACTCCTGTTTAATATCTTTCAGCAGACCGGTCTGAAGTGTTTGTAAACGTTTTGTAATAGGTGCATAGACTTTACTTAATGCAAGCTCCTTTTCAACCACACCTGCTTTTAGCGCTTGTAATTTCCTCTTGACTGCCTTTCGTACTTTTATGAGTTCTTGTTTGGTTTTCACGTCGTCTGCCATCGTCTAGAAACGGGTAGGAAGTGATATGCTATGTATGTGCTTTATAAGTATATATAGGTGTCAAAACCTTTTCGGTAGCGACCGTTCTGCAAATCGCCATCTTTATTGATCACCAGGAACCCATACCGATCTCGCCAGCATACGCCGCACAATTCTTTAAACCGGTTAAACGACATATCCGTGTTTACATGGTCAGCGTATACGTGTTTTAAATTGAGTTCGTCCTGTTTGAATAGCACTAGGACATTAGCATTGTCTCTAATCAATTGTTTAGGTATTTTGGAATAGGTCTGACATAGGTAAAAACAATCAATGGCCTTATGTCGACCTAAAGAAAAATATTCTCGCATTACATTTTGTTTATCGCACGACACGTCATCGAAAATAAATATCGAATTAGGTTTTGCATCCGCTGGAGTAACAATTGCATCCCATTTGTTAAACGCAAAATATCCTATTTCTTTTATTGGTTGTAATAACCTCTCTAGGTACTGATACTTTGGTTGATACAAGGATTTTGAGTAGAGATAAACGTTTTCAAAGCGTACACCATTTGGATGTTTCAAGAGACCGATGACTACATTAGTTTTACCACAATTGGATGGACCTGTAATGATACACCGTATTGTTGATGGTAATAGTAGTCCATGCTTTTGCACGTTAGTGTTGTTGCTGCAGTTGTGGTCCGTAATTGGCAACGCCAATTGTTGCTTTACCAGACGCATTCTATCCATATACTAAAACGTAATTGCAGTATGGTAAGCATTTAAGCTAGTAATTCTATACGCATGACCAGTCTCCTTTAAACCTTTCGACTGACAAGATTAATGAAATCCTATCGTGGCTACGGGTTACTCAATAGTGCTATCAATCGTTTACCGGTAGAATTACATTTACCAGGCTATCGCTTCTGTGGACCGGGTACTAAGCTTCAGAAACGCCTCGAGCGTGGTGATATAGGTCGTAATCCCTTAGACGAAGCCTGCAAACTACACGACATCGCCTACGATCTTTCTACAGACTTAACAACCCGACACCAAGCTGATCGACGTCTTGCCGAAACAGCACAAATACGTCGTACTGCACCCGACGCTTCGTTAGGTGAAAAACTTGCTGCGTTTGCTGTTGGTTCTGCAATGAATGCCAAAGTTAAATTTGGTATGGGTTTTCGCAAAAACGATAAGGTGTAAAGGAAAACGACGTGGTCAGCGTCTACGTACAGGAAGTGGTATACCATTCAAGCGTTTAATTCGCACCATTTGGGAACGCATTAAAACGTTCGTCCGACCGATCTTATTAAAACTGCTAAACTTGCAGTGGCACCGATTAAAGAAATAACAGATGAAATTCGTGGCATCCCACGTGTAATCCCTGTACCCAAAACTGGTGGTTTCCTACCTTTGATACTTATTTTTGCAGCCCTTTCCGCAATTGGAGCGTTGTCGGGTGGAGCAGCTGGGATTGCAAAAGCTGTCAACGATGCTAAACTTGGACAACAACAATTAGATGAAGCGAAACGACATAATATGGCACAAGAGGCTGTGACACTTGGAAAGGGTCTCTATTTGAAACCTTATCGCCGTGGACATGGACTGTACCTAAAGCCTTTTCTTACACACGGGCAAGGTTTGCGTAAACAAAGACAACGAAAAAAACTCAACGCATTCGTTAAACCTACCTATGCGAGCGTTGACCAATGTTGACTTGAACAAATACATAAAGTTTACCAATATCCCACTTTCGTGGAATATTCATGCGCAATTCACTTCCAAACACAATTCGTTGGCGAGAATGTGGTATTCTTAATCATGATACTACACGTGGCGTGGGAACTCATTGGACCGCGTACAAAAAGATGGTTCAAGGGCAGTCTATTATGATAGCATTGGTAATCTACGACCTCCGAGGGAACTTGTCAAATACTTAACCTCATCAGGACCATGCACTCTCTATTATAATTATGAACAATTTCAACCGCTTAACACTGTTACCTGTGGACACTTCGTATTGAAATTTTACTGCAAAATAGTCCTCCGTTAAGTTTCTAACAACGTTATATATTATTTGATTTTAGTGTATTTTAACTGTTTTGTATAAAAGTGTTTAATTAAAACCATATATTGCAAGTGTTTCAGGAATTTGCTTTTTATTACCCCACCCCAACTACGAATACGACTAGTTGTTAGTTTATCGTCAACCACCGAACATGTACACATTTACTTTAACTGGAACTGAATCTACGCTCACCGCAATCATCAACCCACCAATTGTTCTCGATGATGACCATGAATACGTTATTGGTCTTACAAACTTTGATACATATTTTTCAATTCCCAATGTAACGGAAGCGAACAATAAATTTTACATTGGTTACATCGTGCTTACTTTACCAGAAGGAACTTATGAAGTGGCAGATATTAATAAGTTCGTACGACGTAATCTGAACGATCCCCGTGAACGCACTTCATCCAAACGTTATCTTATTGATATTCGAGCCAATAATAACAGTTTACAAAGCATCAGGTATAGTGGATTTTACGCAACCAAATTCACTTGCTTCGTTGCTGGGTTTTGAGAAACGTAAACTACCAGCTCTCACTACTGCTATTTCGGACCATCCGGCACAAGTCTTTCCAATCAATACAATATGTATTGAATGTAATCTTGTGGTCGGATCGTATCGGAATAGCAAACCTGTACACATTTTGCATCAATTCTTTCCTGCAGTTGCTGCAGGGTACAAGATTATTGAAAACCCCGTGAACGTCACCTATATGCCACTTAATACACGAATCATCGATCGCATCATTGTTAAAATAGTTGATCAAAACGGTAATCTCATCACTTTTCGTCGGGAAACCATCACGATTAAACTTTATCTAAAGCGTCTTTAAACAATGGTTTTGCGCTATGAGCATAAACCACCAAAACCTATTAATAGACGCATTATCAGCACCTTTACCAGTTACAAGACATCAGTGCACCGATTAACACCGGAAAACGTTAAATTTCTGCAAACATTAGGACTCAAAGTGCTACATAGCTAAAATGGATAGTAATATTTTAAATGTTACGCAACGTGCTATATTTGATACAACCATCATCAATGCCGACAAACATATGCATACTCCGTACTCCAATACCACGTATGAGAAGAACGATGTTATACGGATTCCAATAGAAAACGAAGATGTCTATACACTACCATGGGACAGCGTAATTTATATTGAGGGTACAATGAATAAGTCAGATGGTGGCGTTTCGCCTACAGCCGATTTTGTCAACAACGGAGTTTTATTTTTATTTGATGAAATTCGTTATGAACTTGGTGGAAAGACTATTGACCGCGTTCGTAATCCAGGTATAACTACGACTATTAAAATTTCCTATCCTACGATTATAGCGAAAGTCGTCGCTTTAGAAACGCCGGTTGGTCCCCATCGATAAGCTTGATCTCGTTGATGCTAATGGTCATTTCAACGTATGCATTCCCTTGCGCATGGTTTTAGGATTTGCGGAGGACTACCGAAAATTCTTTTGAATATCAAACAGGAGCTTATTCTTATTAGAAGTAGTGCTGACGATGCAGCTATATCGAATTCTGATACCAAAGAGTCAATCAAAATTACTATTACACATATATCATGGCGGATTCCACATATAACCGTTGCAGATGCAGAGCGCTTAAAACTACTCAAACATATTCAACGCAATGCCACCATGGACATAAGCTTTCGCAGTTGGGAACTACACGAATATCCAGAATTACATACAACACACACGCATACGTGGGCCGTGAAGACGGCTTCTCAAGTGGAGAAACCACGTTTTGTTATTGTCTGCTTTCAAACCGATACATCGCGCAAAAAGGCGCAGTCAGTTCGACCACTGTAAGTTGACCAATATGAAATTACATCTGGGTTCATCGATGTATCCTTACGATAATCTTAACATTGATTTCGATACCAATCGCTATTCTATACTATATGAGATGTATGCACAGTTTCAACAATCGTACTACGGGGGTATCAGCGAGCCGATATTAACACCCAATGAATTTCAAACGCACGCTCCACTTGTAGTCATCGATTGTTCCCATCAAAACGAAATAGTGAAAGTGGGAGCGGTTGACGTACGATTAGAATTTCAAATGAAAGAAGCGCTTAAAGCTCACACTACAGCGTACTGCCTCATTCTACACGATCGTTTGGTCCGCTACAATCCTGCAACCAATATTGTGAGTGAAGTCTAAAATTAATAGTCCATTAGTTGTCGACGTTCAAAGGTTTAAAATTGCACATAATAACTTTGTGTTTAAAGAAATGGCTGTTTTACAACTATCCCTATCGAATGGAGTTGCAATAACATATGTGCTGAAACCACCATATTCTTGGAACTGTCTATCAGCTCGCTTCAAATACCAAAAGGTATGGTTAAGCAAACTTTCACGGTATATCTTGAGATGATGGCAATTTACAATGAATTTCCACACCTAAATGTTATTAACCTAGAAGATTTAGGGTGTACTCCTTTACATAAATTAAAGTATTACACCAATTCACACAAGTGTTTCTAGCATACCACACGGCATTCGTCATTCAATTGCGCAACCACAGATGTAATTGTACTCAAAAACTGGTTTGTACATATAACCAATTATTCATTTTTAATAAAGAATAATCTTTACATTAAGTAGTGTTTTTATTTGTATATTTTATACCTACATACATACATATTCCTTGAGACTAGTAAGATGTGTTTCAAAAAATGTCTTGAAATAAGTTTAATTGTAAAACTTACTAACGAATCTGTAAGTATCATATTGAAAAATTCCTCTTAACGGATATGTATTTTGCATTTTTTATGTAAACTTTATGTTACAATAATACAATTAAAAAATTATATTCTACTACCGAGGTATTAAATTTTAAAGTATGTTATAGTTGTGTAAACATAAAATGCATTGCATAGGTTTTTATCATCAAAGTAGTACATTTTTATTTAATCCCACCTGTAAAATGATTAATTTCTTAAACCTAAGTTTCTTAAAATTTATTCTCCAAAGATCAACCAACTATTAAATTTACATAAATTTCGGTGTTATTTTAATTTAAACTATGCTCATAAAAAGTCGTTTATATATATAGCACCAACATTGTTACTACCTATGAATATCAAATCTTTAAAGGAGTTTACAGTCATGATTAATTAATAAGTGGTCTTTTCATTTGTACACATTTTGTATATGTTGTTTTAGTTCCATTGACGACCTATTATTAGTAATCTGTTTATTATTTTATTGACGATATAAATTTTAAGATTGGAAGGGAACGATAAGAAATCTTCCTCTGACATTTATATGCACTCCGCATAGTTGTTTAAGGTAGCAAATATAAATAAGCTGTTTAATGTGTTGTAGAAGAATTTTTACCATTGTATTATCGGTATGTATAAACTTACTTACTTAATGTGTTTTTAACGGAAGTAGAAATTATGAATTTTGGTAATTAACAATTATGCTAAAATGATTTGAAGTTATGCAGTTTCCATATATAATTTACATATATCGGTATGTTGTTATAAATATCACAACCTCGAGGTCATTAACTACCATGCACTTTACTAAACTATAATTAATAAAATCCCCGTACATTTAACTAAGATACATTTTTCTTAATGTGGAAGTCTTATCTATATTTTATTCAAATAAGAATCTGCTACCGCCACCTACAAAAAGATAGGGACAATTAAAGAATCTAAGTTTTTGTAAATAAAACATTAAAATATTGTGTTTCTTTTTAAAATTATATATTTAATACAAAAATATTTTTTTAAAAATCTCGGGGGATTCTTCAGCACGTGCACGTTTTTGCTTAACCTAAAAATCTCCGAAGTATTCAATCACCTAATGCGTGCAAAACCTCCGTTCAGAACGCCTTATGGAGTACCATTCCGCATTTGAGAATGATTACATCACTATCCAAATTCTTCACCACGTTTTAAATAACGACATTATTTGCATACATTTAAAGGTTATATAGATCCGGGTACGAGTTCAGTGTGGTTGTATAAATTATTTTGGTGGTGCAATCATGAATAAAATAACGAGTGACCTGTCTTAACATGTTTTTTTTGCACACACACCAATATTTTAAATTAAAACCATTATAAAATACGAGTCGAATAATTTCTCCTATTCTTTTTGATATTTAATACAAAAATAATGGGGCAGAGCCCCGTTTAGGACACGTTTAGAAGCTCCCTTTCCCCACCATTCATCATTTTGAGAGTGATTATGTCATCTACCACATTTCCTATTTTTGCTTAACCTACAAATCTCTCTTTAATTAACTAAAGCAACGAGAATAAAAACAATGACGAAGCTCTAAAGATCACCGCTAAATTCTTCACTACATGCACGTTTTTGCATAACCTATAAATTTTTTATCACGTTTGTGCAATTAAACGAGTTATATATATACAATGTCTAATACGTCATCTACATACAATCACCAAACCGCTAAAAGTAAAAGAATTTTTATTGCCACATAAATTAAATGTATAATTACATTTAAATATTTAAATATATTCAAATTGCTAAAATGTAAGCAAGAGATCCTTGATATAAGATTAAATTAATTTTTTATTTGAGAGTCAAATAAATCGTGATGAAAGGTGGTATATTTTGCATACCAAGAAGGAAATAGTCTTAACATGTTTTTGCAAACACACCTTATGTTAATTAAATCCATTATATTAAAAGTTGAATGATTTGCATATATATTACCAGAGAGCTATAATTTCAATAAAAAAACACGAGGTTATATTCGACTGCGAGTTCTTGTTATTTTATCTTGGTAATGAAATCGTGAACAACATGTTTTTACAAGATTTTACATGCAGACTTTATAATTAGATCCATTATATCACATTTCGTATATTTTCTAAATGTTATTCGCTACTTCATACAAAATACAGCTTTTGAGGAAAGCTAAAAAATTCTTTACCACTTGCACGTTTTTACTTAACATAACAAAATTCTTCATATAGGTAAAATCACCACTTCGCTATGCTCTCGGCTACCTAGTTTCGGCTACTTTTCCAAGGTCGTTGTGACGTCATAGCCTTTTATAAATAAAGAACAATGTAATACTATTCTAAAATTTTTATTCTGGCATTATACATAACAAAATTTAAAAATATTTAATGCCAAGCATGGAGCCATTTAAACTTAATTTTAATATAAATTCGATTGTTTAACATGGCTAACAACCAATGCAAGAATTAAGATATACAACAAATTCGTGTGTCAGATAACAAATCCTGGTGTTAATAAACAACTTGGAAATTATATACTAGATTTTTTACGTTGTCCAGATGCACATTTAAGAGCAACATTCGCGTCTACTTTGACCAAAGAACACGGTATTACGCAATTGGAAGCGACAATATAAAACTGTACAATTGGAAGCTATGTCAGTGCGGAACGGGTGTATAATCCCTTAAAAGACTGTTTAACCTTATTGGAAGATAGTAAGTTATACTTCCTAAAGGCGCCAATGTACTCGGTATCGCTAAAATGTGGAGTAAGTTATCGGACAGGCTTCAAAATAGCTACTGTTTAGTGTATAATAACCTGCTACAGTACATGTATTGGGGGAACGGCAATACAAAGAAATTGACGGGCTTGCAAATTAAGTTGTCAGAAAAACCAGAGAAAAGGGAAAAATTGATAAAGTATGTGCTTTCAGCTTTTAGTTTTAACTATTTACCTGTAAATTATTTGGAGATAGTAGAGTAGGAAGACAGCCAAGATAAAATAAAAATCTTACACAAGTGCTACATTAAAGCAGGTAACATATTTTACACAATCTGTAACACCATATTCTACAATTCCAAAAGAAATAATCATTTCGGTATCGGGGTTGATAAGTACGCCTAACATTCGCCCAGAGGTTGTACGACAACGCGTAAATATTGGCAGTAAACTCTCTCCGTTGACGCTGCAGGAAATTGCCCAATTATGCACGCCATACGCTGTAAGTGGAAAAAAAAGACAGCTGGAATTAGAGGAAATGCATGCAAAAAGGCGAAAGTTGGACTAAATAGAAGACACTGCGACAATACGCGAACAATACAAAGATGTGTTAGACAAAGAACATCTTATTAAAGAAAGAGGAAAGGATTAAAAGATTATTTTATGTGCCGATGGACTGACTTGGATGCATCCGCGTTCTACAAGCTGTATGTATTTGTGGTTAGTAAGAAAGACTCTTTTTAGAATTTTAGAATAGTATTACATTGCTCTATATTTATAAAAGGCTATGACGTCACAAGGACCTTGGAAAAGTAGCCGGAACTAGGTAGCCGAGAGCATAGCAAAGTGGTGATTTTACCTATATGAAAATGAAAATAAAGAACTTTTAAATTTTTTGAATAAATTTTGGTAGGAAATATTTAATAAATAAGTATATGTTAATGAAACACATATTTTCTAAATGATATTGGTGCTAAGGAAAGCTATTTTTATTAAGTTCTATAGTTTGAGAGTGACGTAAAAACCTTGATGCTACACCTTGAGTTGTAAAAGTTAATACATAAGCCTTGATATAAGTACAAATCAAATAATTTGAGAGTCAAATAAATCGTGATGAAAGGTGGTATAATTTGCATATATTTTAAATTCATACGGGTATAATTAAAAGATTATATGTTAGATCCGACTGCAAGTTCAGTGTACTTGTATAAATTATTTTGGGATGATGTAACCAAAAGGAAATATACGACATACCTGTCTTGAAATGTTTTTGCAACACACCTTATGTTAATTAAATACATTATATTAAAAGTCGAATGTCGACGTGATTTACATATATATTACCAGATAAAAAACACGAGGTTATATTCGACTGCATGCAAATTATTAGTATTTTATCGTGACATTGAAATTGCGAGAAGTGAACGACTTCTTTTTTACAAGATTTTACCTGCAAACGTTTAAAAATTTGACCTCCATCATATAACATTTCGTATATTTTCTTAATTGTATTTGCTACTTCGTACAAAACGCTGCATATGAGGAGAGCTAAAACACTCTTTACCACTTGCACGCGTTTGCCTAATATTAAAAAAATTCTTCACCGCGGCGTTTTAATTTTTAGCTTAACCTACCCCAGAAAAATACGAACCAACACGTGAACTCCATTTTCTACACACACAACATTTTTTTAAAATTTAATATTTAATATTTAACGTCAGGAACGCTGCTAAAAAAATTTCTTAAGAAAATATCTCCACCCCAGCGCACGCGCACCACCCCACGACAAAAATCTAACGACCCCGCCGAACACACACCCCAAAGACCTAACGACCCCCCGACGCAACAAATTTACACACAAAGACAATTTTGTTCTCAAAGCGGCGTATACATATCTTGCTGCACGTTTTGTTTCCCAAAGCGGCTTAGCTGTTCATATTGTTCTCGAATCGGCGTATACATATCTTGCTGTGGATCTTTGTTGCCAAAGCGGCTTAGCTACCCTACTAACTATATAATAAAAATTGTACTGAGCTACCTAACAAAAAGGGAGTTCACAGTGGTAATAGGTGACGCGGTCTCAAATAGAGTACGCATCAAAGCTGGGGTCCCACAGGGGTCAGTTCTCGGGCCGACTCTTTACATCATCTACATAAATGACCTACCTACAACAGACAGCACAAATTTAGCCCTATATGCGGATGATACAGCAGTTTATGCTACAGATACAGACACTCAACGAGCACGTGTACAAGTTGAAGAACATGTAGATCTTGTGGGCAATTTCTGTCAAAAGTGGAAAATTGTAGTAAATTCCACCAAAACCGAAACAATCCTGTTCCACCGAAAATATAAAAATAATAAATTAAATCGTGATGCGGAAATTTTAGGAGTACAATTGCCGACTAAGGACAGTGTAAAATATTTGGGGGTGCACCTTGATCCAAAATTAACATTCCAGACACATATTGAAAAATCCATTAACAAAGCGCTATCACTACTTATTAGTGCCATGATTCGCCCCACCTTGACTTATGCAGCACCCGTTTGGTGCGGAGCGGCAAAAACCCATTTGCAAAAGCTGCAAAGGCTACAAAACAAGTGTCTCAGGTTAATTTTACGTAAGGGACGTTATGAGAAAATCAGGGATATGCACAACGATGCAGAAATCAAAACAATAGACGAGTATGTAAAAACGCAATCGCAAATATTCTATGAACAGACACGAAAAGTGAAATGTAATATATTAATTAGGCAATTGACTAAGTTTAGATATAATAATTTACTCGTTAAGTACAAACACAAGTTTCCCTATCAAGGGCTATCCATATTCAATAGCACCTTTTAATAAAATGATCAATTAGGTTATCAGGATACTGCAAACGTTGAGTTTTTTTATAAGAGTAAAGTTTTTCCTCAATTGGTTCATGTTAATAGGGATCGCAATACGACTTTATTGTAATAGCGTACCGCAAAGCCATTGTCCAAAGATGACCCGCAACAACCATGGACATGCGTTAGTCGGACCCGTTTATGTTTTGAGGGCCACACCATGTACCTACCAGTACCCTTGTGGGTTCTATCTATATGAACGAATAAGAATGGTGGGTAAGTGGCAAAAGCCGCAGGAACTACCGTTGCTCCGCATGTGTGTAAATTTGTGCATAACAGGCCTAAAATCTATTTTGTATAATATTTTTTTGGATTGTTGTGTACTGTTTAAATATTGTAAATATGTTAAATATATGTATGTTGTTGTTGTTTGTTGTTGTTGGTGCTTTTCAACGTGGTATGGTCGTTGTCTATATTAAAAGTCGCGTTCCGGGTATGTAAAGTGCTTATGCGAATGCACCTAGCAAATATTCGAACTCCGCGTTTTCTTAAAATTACTAGAAAGTTTAATATACGACGGCCGAGAAGTGGACCGAAAGGCGAGATAATCCTTATATCATAGCGAGCACCCTCTTCTGCAAATTCAATTTCAGCTGCATGAGATGATGTACCATCCTTTACGAAAATCCTACGCAGCATCGAAACTTGCATTGGACTCGTGCACGGGATTGTTAAAAAATTATGTACTTTCATGTCGAGATATACTACACGGCCCTGCAACTGCTATATGTATAGGTACGTTGCTTAAAAAAAAAAAAAGAAAACAGGGTCCACCCACCCAAGTACTGACCAGAGCGAGAGGTGCTTAACTCTGTAAACGTGCGATCTCCAATAAACGCACACGTCTGTCGGTTTCGCCCCTTTGGATGATCTGCGAATCGGATATTTAAATGGTCACATATCGTGAAGGGTTGCCGGATGCTGTGTATAAAGTCGCGAATTTGTCCTGCGACCTCTCGGAGCTCTTTATACCTGAAAAAAGGGATGTATCAGTTTCAAATAAAGTAGGGGTTGTGTGGTTTTAATAAAAATTACAAATTCAGGGTAAATCACGATAATGCAGCGTAAAAAGATAAAAAAGACAACGACACGCGGTGTTACCAAGCGGTCACCCATCCATGTACTGAACGCGCCCAACGTTGCTTTAACTTCGGTGATCGGACGAGAACCGGTGCTTTTCAACGTCAGTCACCGTAAAAGCTTTGAGCAAGGCGGACGTGTTTCGGTGCGCTCTAAGCAGACGTACGTTACGTAAACTTATATTTATTTTATTGTTGTAAATATTGTTAATCTGTATATAATATTATTAGTTAATTGTTTATATATTTATTAGTGTTTAAAAAATTGCAAACATTCCGGAAGTGAGTGCTGAAAATTATAATGAGACGCAAATAGTTGCAGGACTGATTCATAC